>JAZDUH010000289.1:10465000-10514735 GCA_036419115.1 Scarus forsteni
GGGGGGGCTTGAGAGGGGTGGTCTGCAGCCAGGGGCCTGAGGACAGTGGAGGTGCAAGTGGTGGGGGGGCTTGAGAGGGGTGGTCTGCAGCCAGGGGCCTGAGGACGGTGGAGATGCGAGAGGTGGGGGGTTTGAGAGGGGTGGTCTGCAGCCAGGGGCCTGAGGACGGTGGAAATGCGAGAGGTGGAGGGGCTTGAGTGGGGTGGTCTGCAGCCAGGGGCCTGAGGACGGTGGAGATGCAAGAGGTGGGGGGGCTTGAGAGGGGTGGTCTGCAGCCAGGGGCCTGAGGACGGTGGAGATGCGAGAGGTGGGGGGGCTTGAGAGGGTGGGGGGCTTGAGAGGGGTGGTCTGCAGCCAGGGGCCTGAGGACGGTGGAGATGCGAGAGGTGGGGGTTTTGAGAAGGGTGGTCTGCAGCCAGGGGCCTGAGGACGGTGGAAATGCGAGAGGTGGAGGGGCTTGAGAGGGGTGGGGGGCTTGAGAGGGGTGGTCTGCAGCCAGGGGCCTGAGGACAGTGGAGATGCAAGAGGTGGGGGGGCTTGAGAGGGGTGGGGGGGCTTGAAAGGGGTGGTCTGCAGCCAGGGGCCTGAGGACGGTGGAGATGCGAGAGGTGGGGGGGCTTGAGAGGGGTGGTCTGCAGCCAGGGGCCTGAGGACGGTGGAGATGCGAGAGGTGGGGAGGCTTGAGGGGTGGGGGACTTGAGAGGGGTGATCTGCAACCAGGGGCCTTAGAACAGTGGAGATGCGAAAGTGGGGGGGCTTAAGAGGAGTGGTCTGCAGCCAGGGGCCTGAGGACGGTGGAGGTGCAAGAGGTGGGGGGGCTTGAGAGGGGTGGGGGATTGAGAGGGATGGTCTGCAGCCAGGGGCCTTAGAATGGTGGAGATGCGAGAGGTGGGGGGCTTGAGAGGGTGGTCTGCAGCCGGGGGCTTGAGAGGGGTGGTCTGCAGCCAGGGGCCTGAGGACAGTGGAGGTGCAAGTGGTGGGGGGCTTGAGAGGGGTGGGAGGGCTTAAGAGGGGTGGTCTGCAGCAAGGGGCCTGAGGACGGTGGAGATGCGAAAGTGGGGGGGCTTGAGAGGGGTGGTCTGCAGCCAGGGGCCTTAGAACGGTGGAGATGCGAGAGGTGGGGGGCTTGAGAGGGGTGGTCTGCAGCCAGGGGCCTGAGGATGGTAGAGATGCGAGGGGTGGGGGGGCTTGAGAGGGGTGGTCTGCAGCCAGGGGCCTGAGAACGGTGGAGATGCGAGACGGGGGGGGCTTGAGAGGGGTGGGGGGCTTGAGAGGGGTGGTCTGCAGCAAGGGGCGTGAGGGCGGTGGAGATGTGAGAGGTGGGGGGGCTTGACAGGGGTGGGGGGGCTTGAGAGGGGTGGTCTGCAGCCAGGGGCCTGAGGACGGTGGAGATGCGAGAGGTGGGGGGGGTTGAGAGAGGTGGAGGGGCTTGAGAGGGGTGGTCTGCAGCCAGGGGCCTGAGGACGGTGGAGATGCGAGAGGTGGGGGGGCTTGAGAGGGGTGGGGGGCTTGAGAGGGGTGGTCTGCAGCCAGGGGCCTGAGGACGGTGGAGATGCGAGAGGTAGGGGGGCTTGAGAGGGGTGGGGGGGCTTGAGAGCGGTGGTCTGCAGCCAGGGGCCTGAGGACGGTGGAGCTGCGAGAGGTGGGGGGGCTTGAGAGGGGTGGTCTGCAGCCAGGGGCCTGAGGACGGTGGAGATGCGAGAGGTGGGGGGGCTTGAGAGGGTAGGTCTGCAGCCAGGGGCCTGGGGACGGTGGAGATGCGAGAGGTAGGGGGGCTTGAGAGGGGTGGTCTGCAGCCAGGGGCCTGAGGACGGTGGAGGTGCGAGAGGTGGGGGGAGCTTGAGAGGGGTGGGGGGCTTGAGAAGAGTGGTCTGCAGCCAGAAGGGGCTTGAAGACTGGTGGAGGGGCCTGAGAAGAGTGGTCTGCAGGCAGGGGCCTGAGAAGAGTGGTGGAGGGGCCTGAGAAGGGTGGTCTGCAGCCAGACTGAAATAAATTCCCCAATCTCATGCTTAAGTCCTCCACTTGTTCGTGCTGTTTGGACAGGGCTTTATTTTAACAGGAAGGATAAAACCGTCATTTTATTCAAATTAAACCTCCCAACAGGAGAGGAACTTGAGAGAAACATTTCAGACCTTCACCTTGTGTCAAGCACTTATGATTTCAGGAGGACGTCTGCCTGATTCTCCATCCTGATCTCCCAGCCTGGCCTGCTGTAATCAGCAGAAGTGGCCTCACCTGTGGAAAATAGAGGCAGACTCTGCTCAGGGAAGTTTTCCTGATCAGGTAAGATACCAGCTACATTTGCTCTGTGGTGATGTTTATCATTCTCAGTGTTTGGGTTTGTTTTCAGTTCAGCTGAAAGGATTTGTTGATCTCCCTGTAGTGCACAACTATAACATTTGCATGTGATTTGTGAGTGTAGGAGAGGGATGGCGTCCAAGTTTGTCCAGAAGGTGGAGAGGAGACCTGAGTATTCAGGTATTCAAGTCACTTTTCATCTGCACTTGAACTTCATTCACACATCCCTGTTACCATATCACTTTATCTCATCATCCTTATTTATCTTTCCAGACGCCCCTCAGCTCTGGAGCCCTCACTCCAGCCCTCTGAATGAGCTCACTGATGGCGCCCCCTGGTGGACTAAGAAGGAGGACCACAGAGAGGAAGCCTGCTCGGTCAGGGTGAGTTACAGTTTTTAAAAATAAACGGGGTGGGCACGCACATCCTATGTAGGGATCCAAAAGATTCCAAGCACAAAGTATATATGTGCATAAGTATATGTATATATGTGCATGGGTGAAGTGCTTGTGTATGAGTAGGTGTATGTGTATACGTGTATATATATATTTGTTTATGTATAACATTTGTATATATGGGTGTATTGAATGTAGCTTGAGTATGGGGATACATCATTATAGGCTATGGGTATGTGTATTCACGGTAGGGCTGGGCGATATGGCCTAGAAATAAAATCCCCGATTTTTTTTCCACAACACTCAATTTACAATTTTAATCAATTTTTTCCTCCATAAAAGAAACAAAACTCCCAGTGACATAAAAATGAAACAAATCAAGTTTTGCCTTTATGTTGTCTAAATGTTTCCCTCTTAGAGTCAAAGTCTGGGTCATAAAAGGTTGATTATGTAACATAAACGTAGGCAGGTTTGTCTACATAAACACTAAAAGGCTGAGGTATTTTTACAGTATGAGCAAGAAACTCTCTGATCAATATTTAATCTACTTGAATAACAAATACAAGCCGATAAAAGTGCTTGTGCAAACCCTACAAGGCTGACCATCATGAAAATTGTATTTTTTTTTCCAAAAATTGCAACTACTTGGATTGGACTAAGACAAGAAAAAAAATCTAGATTTTAAATTTTTTAAATCTTCTGCAGAAAATAATTTGAATCGATTTAATCGATTTTTTGCCCAGCTCTAATTCACGGTGTGTGTACGATATAGTGTGCCAATTTAAAACACAGCTGTCTTCCCTCCCTTTGAGGGGGTTCCTGTTGATTGTTCATGATTGTCAGTGAATTCCAGCTGAGTTGGATCACGTGTGTACCTACCTTGATTTAAACGGCTTCTCATGACCACCCTGTAAAGTCTGAGGAAGAGCGCTTTTGCTCGAAACGTCACTGTTTGAAAATAAAAAATTTCAAGGGAGCTGTTTTCTGGTGTGTGGATCTCCTTACACATTTTTCATGAGTTACAGTTTTTCCCAAATAGTCAGTGACCTTGAAACATTCACTAAATTGAACTCTATTTTGACAAAACCTTAAATCATCCTCAAGGACTGGGCACAAAACTCAAAATTTGATATCATCCTCTGAAACACATTTAGCTCTCTGATGCGCTTGGGATGCTGAATCATAACCACAGGAGGCAGAAGCTTAACTCACAACACAGGAGTCACAAAACTGAAAACATTAATCAGGTCTATCTGAGGGGCGGCACCATGACGTGGCAAGTATTTTGCATGCCTCACCTCAAGAAGGTTGCTGGTTTGATTCTCAAGTCAGTCAGCATGTTCCCCCCATCTCCTCGTCTCTCCAGGCACCCTGGGTTCCCCCCACAGACTAAACACATGCTCCTTAGGTTGATTGGTGACTCTGAATCACCTGTAGGTATCAGTGTGGGAGTGAATGGTTGTCTATCTCTGTATGTGGCCCTGTGATTGACTGGCGACCAGTTAAGGAGATAATGGACGGCTGAGGGTGTACCTGATGAAACCAGTTTGAAGTGATTTCGAAAAGCTCAAGTGAGTTTAAAGGGACTGTGAGGAGTTTCTAAGTAATTACAAAAAAGTCTCACTTTTAGATATACGCCTGATCGAAATACACACTTATCAATGAGTTTTATTGCATCTAAATAGGTTATCTATAAATGCTATTCCTTAGCCTTTCAGTCGGGTCGGACAGAGCTGGACTGGCCTGGATACTCAACTTCGGGAACAAGACAATTAAAACTAGAGCACATTTATATTATTCGGACACGTCTTAGAGCACCGGGCTGTAAGTAGTGATATATAGCCGGCTACAAAACTACAATACTAAGTTTTCCCAAAACTGCTTGTTGTCACGCATCAAAAACTACCGCTACGTAACTAGAAAGAGATACATTACCTTGTTGCTTTGCATCTTGTAAGTTGTTGAAAAAAGAAGTTGTAAAGCAATGCAGAGTTCTGAGGATGGTCCGAGCTGCATTCATTAGCGTCACAACAAACACACGCTTTGGCTTGCGGTGCGCTCAAGCTGTAGTCTTAAGTAGGAATTTCCAAGTTCCGAGTTGGAAACTAAAACTGGAACGTCCCCCGAAGTCAGAATTTCCTACTGGGAACTCGGTGATACCTCGCTACCCCCGAGTTGACAATCGAATATGGATGCCCCCAGTGTGAACAGTTATTTAGCTCCTGTAATAATCAATTTATTTGCACTTCTGACTGGGGTGTGTCGCTCTAGATCAGCTGTATACATAGTATTGTTAGACTTATACTTATAAAAATGCTGCCATAGTGAGATCATATTCTTCATACAACAACACAGGGCATGCTAACAACAGCTAACAATAGCCTGGTAGCTCTGCATGTTTTTTTCCAACTTCAACTGGAACGGCGATAAGTTAATGTCACTCCCAGTTGCGAGGTTACTGGAACGCAGCATTACGACAGTCGACACGCGTGCTCATGGGTAGCCTAGTCTTAATGTCGGCGGAACAGATTCTCCTCACAGTCCCTTTAAGGTCCAAGATAAATATCAACCTTTTCAGCCCTTAAGTATCCAATTCTGGAAATGCTTGCACACTCTTCAACAAAAATGTCAGAAAACGTGATGTGTTTTTCAAAATTCTCAGCTGACAATATAGTTATAAAACCTTTCTAATTTTGCTCTGCATCACTTTATATAATAATCTATGTAGAGATGATGTAAACATATTTTATTGTTCATTATTTCGAGTTTTACAGCCACTCCAGCAGCATTTCCAAGAGATATTCACAATAAAAATATTTTGTATAGGCAAGGATGAAATGTTCAAATTATACTGACTTCTATATTCATTTAAGGCCCTTTTCCATTATCCCTACTCTACTCTACTCGACTCTACCCGGCTCTATCCTACTCGCCTTGTGCTGCTTTTCCATTAGCCCCAGTCACCTGCCCAGCGGGGTGCAGTGTTGCTGTACACAGCTGAGTGGCACTGCGGTGACGTAATTTTGAGCACGACACAACAATCTGTGGCTTTTTGTCACAAACCGAGTAAAAAAGGAAAGCAGAAGAAGGCTGCAGATGGCAAGAAGAAATACCCCTTGAGAAGCACAGGAGAGTTTTGGAAGCTATACAACAGAATGAAGCCGAGGACGAGAGCAATTGAGCTGCAAAGAAAAGACGTATGAGGGTAAGCTAATGGTAACTACTACTAGCATACTAGGTCGTAGCGCTCATGACTCATCGATGACGACATTGTCTGACCAATCAGTAGCCGGCAGTCGGTGACGTCATCTTCCAGTATCGACTCAGCTCGCTTGAAACCAGAGCGGAGTAGGTACTAAAACTAGCTTGTTTTAGGAGGTACCAGGCTAGTGGAAAGTTTAACACGCTGCAAATCGAGTAGGGCCAAGGCGTGCGAGTGGAAAAGGGCCATTACTCTGTACCAGTAACACATATACTGAAAATTACACATCTGTACAAGTTTTTCACTTTTCCTCATAAGTGTGTCATTTTTGAGCAGAAGGCTTACAAAAGGGGCTGAACAGGTTAACTAAAAATACGATAGTTCATTTTTAAGTTGTCATTACTAACATCTCCTGAAAACTTCAGCAAAATCTGTCAAGTAGTTTTGCATAATTTTGCTAACAAACTAACAAACATACGCTGACCAAAGCATCACCTCCTTGGTGGAGGTAATAATATAAAGTATAATGCAATATGTAAACTGAAACTCAGTTAATCATATGTTTTTACAATAAAGAACAGATTCCTGCACACCGTAATCTGTAAGAGCAAATTAAGATTTACTATTTTAAAACTTTCATGGAGAATTGATTATCTTCCTCATCTGTAGAACAATATTGCCAAAGCATTTGATGAAAAAAGGAATGTAAGCTACAAGAAAATGCATCAGTGTAGATTTACAGAGTATATACAATCATACAGTATTGGGTCAGATGCAACTTTGTGTTACAGTCTGAACTTTAAGGTGTGAGGACGAGACGGATAAAGCACTTCACTGATCAAACTGTGTGTCTGTGGCTCTGTGCACAAAGCTGGTCATCCCTCTGAAATAATTAAATGAATAACACCACTGTCTTTGGCATTAACACATCATCTGATAACACTACCTACTGCTCACCATGATATCTGCTCAGGGGAGTTTTCAAGTGAGAAAGAGTTGGCCTCCTCTTTATAAGCATGATGGCTATTGAACACCCACACGACTCCACATAACCCCACAAAAATAAGGTTTCAAGGAATAATATTATACTTGTAAATGTTTCTTTTTTTTTTTTACAATTAACAGTGAAATATAAAACTCTTTGACAACCTAATTTATGGATCTGTCAAACAACTTTCCTACATTGTGTCTGTCAAGACTTCAAGATATAAAAATCTTTTAAAACTTCTTAAATAGTGGTGCTGGTTTAGCGGAGTGGTCCTCCCCTGCTTTTTCTTGCCCTCCTTCACAAACCCACTGTCTCACTCCCTCCTATCAATAAAACAAAATCCCAAGAAATATTCTTTTTTAAAAATCGCGTGTTTGTCATGTCTCAAATGTCTTAAAGATTTCTGTGAACACTTGTGTCTGTATCAGTTAAAATCAAGCAAGGAAACAAAAACTGCCTCAGAAGGTTCCGATTCATAATGATCATAAACTGTAAGACTTTTATTCTTAGTTTTTGATTCGCTTAAATATAATAATAACCAATACAGCCTGCATCAATTAGCAAATAAAAGACTGTGGCCATGGAGTTTCGTTTTATTACCAATTCACAAAAACAATAGCAGTGGTTGCAGACCTTCCTCATCTTTTCCCCATTTACCCACAGAAAATTATATTGTGTACATGTAGGAAAAATATTAACATTTGTACCTTTAATAGCAGAATTTATGAAAGTGGAACATTTCATGCAAGCCTACTCTGGACTCCTCTCAGGCCCCCTGACACTTTGGAAAACACTACCCAGACAACCACTGAGGTTCATAATTGAGACCCTGCTGATGATCGGATTCACTTGAATATACAGTGTTATTTCCTCCTTTTATTTATTACCAACATGTTTTTGATTCATATTAATTTCTACATTATATAAGGTGTTGGTTAGTCTAAAAAGTCTAAAACGTAACACAGGGAAAACTGAGTCACAACAAGCACATGAAACCATTTACAGCTACTATTTGATGACTGTAGGCAGTGGCAGGCTAACTCTACCCATTTACTCCCAGTGTTTGAGCTAAGCTAATTAGCAGTGGGGGAGCTCTGCCCCTCTCTTCCTTATTACTGCACGCAAAGTTGAAAGAATGGTGTTTATCTGCTTGTCATGGTCTCCGACGTGAGTCAAGACAAAGACAAAAAATAAATATCGGCTTATCCCTTTAAGAAAGGTTGGTATGTGTATGAGTTTAGGCTTCTGCTCAGCTATGGCAAGAATCATCTTAGCAATGCTGCTTTAGCTCTCAGTCTAGCAGTAAAAGCAAATGTACAGAAAATGACTCCAGTGTTTATGTTCAATATTTTTTCTGAATTAACCTCCAACAAAATGTTTTCTAGAGGTCACCAATCAACATTTTAATTTATCTGCATGCAAATGTGGACAAAAATGGAGTCATAAAGAAAATAGACTTTTGATTCTGACTATGACACACAACTTTTTTTGCAGGAGCAGTTAAAAGAGATGGACGAGCATGTTGCCAGACTTCAGGAGATGCTGAAATATGAACGCTCCAAAGTAAGTGCAGAGATTGTAGCCTCGCAAACCCTAAACTTCATTCTTGCTTTTGATTATCATCCCTTCCTCCTCAGTGCTCACGTCTGCAGCTGCGGTGTAACCAGCACGAGGCTGAGCTGAGACGACGAGAGCAGCACAGTAACAGGCTGAAGGAGAGACTATCACAGCTGCCGGACAGACACAGAGACCGAGGACCATGTGAGCTGAAGTCTTAAAGTATTTAACACAGAGGTATTAAAGGTGTAGTCAGCGATGTGGGAGAAAACAAGTAGAGAAGTTGTTTATAAATGAATTAAGTCCCGCCTCACCCCTGGCTCCACTCCCGAAAGCTGATGGACGTGCATCGTCATGGAAACAGCCGTAGAAACTGCGTAGCTGACCAACGTAGCTAAGGTAACCCTAACTCGTCAGACAATAGTAGCCACAACTGGACTGCCATTATTTTCTTTTTTTAAATGTGTTTTTTTGGGGGCATTTAGTGCCTTAATTGATAGGAGAGAGACAGTTGATAGGCTTGTGAAAGGGGCGAGAGAGTAGGGGAAGACTCTCTGCAAATTGGTCACAGGCAGGATTCAAACCTGGACTGGCAGAAGCAAATACGTGGGGTGCCTGGTTGCTAACCACTCCACCAAACCAGCACCCCAGGACTGCTATTATGGACTGCTATTATTGATAACGTCACAACAACAGTACATTTTGGTAGATTAGACAATAAGATGAATTCCCGACGGCTTTTACTGTTATGTGAAGCACCCCAAAGCTAATGTTGCTTGCCTATCCAGCAGAAAGACGGCGGCATCCGCATCCGTTTTCAGGTCTTTCAATTTGCAGAGTTCCCTCCACCGTCGGACCCGGGTCTTCGCTCTTTCATGGTCATAGCCCTTTTTTTCACTTTCTGCTCCTCTGACCTTTCTCTTTTGGGCTGTTTTTCAGCCATTGCTACTGCACCTATCATATCTCTCTCTCACGCTAACTGCTCACGTTACGCAACCTACTACTCCCCCTCCCCCTCTGTCTGATCTACGCATGAGTATGATGGCCCCCTGGATGTGGGGGTGTGTACCCTGTTTTGGTAACTCGACCCGAGCCACAGTATTTACCTGCTGAAATTCAGAGCCAAGGCTGTGGATTGAAACTGGACTTTTTCTTTCAACATACTGTCAGTGGTGACATCTTGTGGATGGAGAGGAGAAATACAGTGATTTTGACAAATAGTGCATTAGATTAAACGATTAGAAGATTGCTGACTACACCTTTAACTTAAACCATTTTTTAATTTACTTTCTTTTGTTGTATGTGTATCCAGCCATAGAGGTGTTGAACCTTCCATCTGTAAGGCGAGGCAAAAGAGTGGAGCTAATGAAAGCACCAAGGTCAACAGCAAAGTAAGACTCTTTAACTGGTACTTTCTGAATATTTCTCCCAGGTTATCATCTTATTTCTCTGACTCTTAGACAAGAAGAGACAGTGCTGCGTCTGATGCTGGAGCGCAGAGAAGCAGAGCTGAGGGAGGCCATGAAGCTGCGCCACAGCCTCACTACTTTACTACACTCACTAAGAGTCGACATGGAGCAAGTGGGTAAAATAAAAAGACTTCAGAGGATGTTCAAGAGATTTTGATTGTTAGAGATGATCTGTTGAGCAAATTATGATTAAAAGTACTTAAAGTTACTAGTTAGTTTTCCAAAAAAGAATGGAGTTACTAACAGAAATACTTCTTCATAAATGTAATTACTTACCCTAGAAAGTAATTGTTGCATACTTTTAAAAAAGACAAATACCCACTGAACCAAGCAGTTTTGTCAGACTTTGTGACTGAAATAAGCCCCAGGTCGATAAAACAAGGTCAATTTAAAAAAAACAAAAAAAAACAAGTGAGCTCCAGCTATTTTTTTTCAAATGGAATATGTTACGCAATTTTTCAAAAGAGATATATGAGTTACATAAGCACGTTTGGATTTTCATCTTCATTACATCTCAATTTCACTGTGACAATTCTGTATATGGCTCTTAATTTCCTTCTTCAACATTATTTTTTTTGGAGGTGGAACATCATTTTCTACATACGGAAGTGAAGGAAGGGGCTTCTGTTATTACCTCCGCAGGGAGGTTATGTTTTTGCCAGCTTCTGTTTGTTTGTTTTTGTTTTGTTGCTACTTAGTTAGTTTGTTTCTCTGTTAACAACATAACTCAAAAGTTATGGATGGATTTCGTTGAAATTTCCAGGGAATATCTAGATTGGGCAAGGAACAAATGATTAGATTTTGGGAGTGATCCGGATCACCATCTGGATCCGCCATAATGAAAAACGTGATTTTCGTGAATAACTACTGACATAAAATAGATATCATTATGAATCCAATTGCTAACAGTATGTCTTCATGGTCAAGGAATCTAATATTTAGATGGAGTAAAAGTAGGACTAACATTTATGGTGAAAATCACAATATGGGTGAAGACGCTGGCGGAGGTCTGTGCTCTCGGAGTGCTTTTCTAGTTTCTGTTATTGCTAAACAGTTTGTCTGACCTTAAGTTTTTGTAACCAAACAGACAAAGTCAGACTTTTATCTCAGTTAAAAGCCTGTAAAAATGTATTACTGCTATTACATTTTAAAGTCAAAGAGGGAGTTTTGAAATATCTCATCCTTAATTTCTTCATTTTCTAATTTCTTATTTAATTCCTGCCAAATTGGACTACTGGTTAATGTATGCCCCTCTCCACACTCATCTTTGCAGCATGTATCATCAATAATAACTTTCATTTCTAACTCCCATTACTGACTTCTTATCTAAGGTTATCAATTCCCCTTTAACATTACAACTGTAAGATTGAAGGCTCGGTCATTTCATAGCCCCAGCATGAATTGAGGCCCCATTTCTGTTTTTTAGCTGACAGAAGCGGCACCAGGTGTGGTCTTCTGCCCATCTGCTCTAAGATTAAACATTTGAATTCATAAGCGGTTTTCTAGCAACCCTAGTTGTAGTAAGTGTGAGGCTGGGGACAAGCTGCTCCACTTACAGTCAAAGGAATATGCTAACATTTGTTGTTTTGTTTATGTCTTCTCTCCCAAGTCCATGACAAGCAGATAGACACCATTTTTTGACTCTGCATGCAGTAACACATATTTTGCAATTTGCCAAACTTGAAACATTTTTGGGAGGTTATTCAAAAAGAATTGTTCTCTATATTGAACGCTGATCTACCCCTGACACCAAAGTTGTTGTTACTGGAGCACTCCCAAAAGGAGGACTGGAAAAAAGAAGGCTGTATCTATTACTAGTCCTTTTATTAATAACCAGAAAGATTATTACTCTATCATGGTTAAAACCGCTTCCTCCTGCTATACCTCAGTGGCATGAGAGAGTGAAAAAGGTAGATGCAATGAAGAAGAGACCAGCACATTTTCATTTCAAGATGGACATTTTCAGAACAACATGGGCTCCCATGAGTGAATACTTAAATTTACCAATGTGAAACACTGGAAACACTGTTAGTGCTGTCTTTGGAGAACTGCTCGGGTGTATTTGTGATTTGTGCAGAGCTATGTCAGAAATGAATGCCTCTTAGTTTTGTTGAATTGTCAATTGTCATTGTATGCCTGTTGATACATGCTTTGATGATACCTCTATCCAATCAATATGATCAACAAATTACTAAAAAAACATCTGAATACAATCAGATAAATTATAAAAGTGTCCTCAAGTGGATTCTCAGTTGCCAATAACACCTAATTAATCAAATAAGAAAAAAAATTATATGTTAAATTTTATGGAAATTTAGTTTATTTTCAGTAGAAAGTGGAAGAAAAAATTTCCAAAACGTATTATTTTCTGGCTATAATTTCTTTTTCAAGCTTTAAAGGGTTAATGATTCGATGTTAAGCTTATATATTTCTTGCACATTCTTTCTCTTTTGTATGTGCGTTGAAAAAAAATTTAAAGCAAAAGTAACTGAAAATATGTGTGAATACATATGAATGTTAATAATAAAATAAGAAGTATGTATGACCATATGCTAACCTCTCCACAGACCCTGTTGGTAGTGGTAGGCAGTCAGGATGACTTTCATACTGAAGCAGACTCCAGGCTGGATCAGGCCGAGGCCACACTGGGGGATCATGTGACAGGAGGCGTGGTTCAGGGCTGGCGGCAGGTTCAAAAGAGACTGTGGGACATCCTCCCAGAAGGTTAGCATCCAGGTAAAAAGATCTAGAGTGCATCCGAATAATCCTTTTTTGATAGGGAACCTTCCTAACTGAAGAAATGACCCAGAAGCATTTAAGTGTCCGCCATGATAAGTGCTGTTCAAATTCTTCAAAAGTTAAGGAAAGGAGGGTCGTTGCTTCCTTTTAATATCACCTTTAGCTTAGGAAACACTGGACCATCCTTTTCAAAAGGAAAGGAGAGGAATGCCCCATAATGCCTCATGGCACGTGACGTGTATAAATACAGCTACTGCCAAAGATTTTCGGAAACTTACGATGGAGAAGGGACAGAACGATGAGGCCTAATAACATTCATTAAAAAACAATCAATAAAAGAAGGACAAATGAGGACTTTTACAATACTTCAAATATAATAAATTCAAACAATGTTCATGATATATGTGAATGAAACAGGGGGAATAGTGCTTCTGACAGTCTGATGTATATCAGGCTTCAGATTGTCAGTGTCTGCCAAAAGATGTCCACATTTATAGATGCTCTCACGAACCTCACAGCTATGAGCAGGAAACACACTGTATGACCAAAGACAAAACACCATCACTGGTATATCCTCTGATCAGGGATTGTTAAAGTTAGCCGGTGAAGAAATGAGACGACCCTGTGAGATAAGGCAGAGGACAAATGCACTTCTTGTAGTTCATTTTCGGAACATTGTAGTTCGTCATGGCTTACCTATGTCACAAATAATTGTTGTCACATAAACATGACATCAAAGTGAAAGTGCAGTCGAATTCCTCTTTTACCACAGTTCTCCTTTCCTCTCGTCTTTTTCCCTCCTTCCCTTGACCCTCGGACGTTTTTTATCGGGGTAAAGGTAAAGTGGATAGGAAAGGACTTAGGAAGGACTATTCGGATCCACCCCCAGTCACAAAGTGATCCAATAAAAAACATAATAGGTGTGTTTCTTGCCTTTGTAGACCACTCTGGTGTTGGTTCAGTCCACGAGAAGCTCCTGGCTCAGCTCGAGGGAGAACTGAAGGAGAGTCAGCAGCTCGTAAGACAACAACAGCAGCTCCTCCAGGTGTGTGAGTTTGTGAGTTGTTTGAAAATGTGCAGCTTTTTGCATGGAATAGCAAAAATGATGCATGTCAAAGATATCATGGCATATAAACAACCTATAAAGGTGTAGTGTGTGGAAGTTAGCAGCATTTCGCTGAACAAACGGGGGCATAATGTTTCTTTTTGTATGTAAAGTCTGTCGAAATAGGTGTACAATCATCCTCATAAAACTTTGGTTTTCTTTTTATTAAGTTCGAAAAAGCTTTTAATAGTTATGTACCGTGAGTCTCCCCTATTAGGAGCCTGACATAACGATCCACCATGTTGTCTACAGATGGGTTTTGGGGACAAAGAGAAAAGCACAGTTTTTGAATAAAAGCCTACAAAAGTTTACAAAACCAATAATCATCATCTTAACTGACCTATAATCTATCAAAATAAAAATTACAAATATGAATGAAAAAACCCTCACCTGGTAACTGCTGTAAATGATGCCCTGTTCACCATCCTTTTTGGTCTTCACCAACTCTCGTCGCTTATTCCCGTTTCTCATAGCGATTGTGCTCGACTGTACACGATTGAGGAGGCTGGTGTGATCGCTATGATTTGGGATGAAATGACTGTCTCACCCCTGGACACACCCCGTAAATACACCATCAGTAGTGCTTCTACAGCGCTTCGGGGGGCGTTTGTCCCGCTCCAGTTAGGTTAATACAATGATATGATAAGGATTGCATGAATTTCCATCCCGCTAACACGACGTCAGACCCGCTCAAGCTCAGTTTGCGTCACGTAAGCCCCGACTGAGCCCCTTCGCTTGCGCTGTCTTGAACAGGACACAGTCGGGGCACAAACGGATACATCCTTGTCAGTCGTCCCTATAAAGCTTTCAGGATTGAGCCATGATCAGCACAACTGAGCTCCGTAAATGCCACGCTAATACTGTTCGCATTAGGACTGCATTAGGCTTCCGCCCCACTAGACTGAGAGCGGCGATTCTCCACAACAGTTTTAAACAGTTCAAAACTGTCGGGACTCTTCTACGTTCCCCGCTGTTCATCCACAACTGTACAACGCTAATCCAGACCAAGTAGCGCACCACGACCACAGGACGTTTCATCAGGATTATGACAATCGTGCACAATCGCCATGAGAAACGGGAATGTGTGACTGGGGCATTAGTGAGGTGATGTGTTACTAACAGACAGGCTCATTCCAAAATCTGAATGCTAGATGTCGCTTAAACGCCAATTTCTACACGCTGCACCTTTAACAGTTTGTCTATGCATTTTTAAAAATCTAATGCACACAGTTATTTGAAAACTGAAGAGAAATAAACTTCATTGTCAGAAATACCTGCCTACATGTGGTCATAACAGAGGGGAAAAGGCTGACAAGGAGCTGTTGTCTGACTTAAGAAAGTTGAGCACTGATGATGAATCCGAAACTTGTACCTCCTTGATCTTCAGGACAGCCTTGCTGCGCCTGTCCCCACTGAATTGGCTGATTCGTACTTCCTGGAGGAGTGGGAGCGTCTTCAGCTACACTGGGCGGAGTTCAACCATCAGAGGAAAACTTTTGAGCGGGAGAGACAGTCCTTCACTGATGCTGCCATCAGACTCAGTCATGAGGTGAAGAAGGATTTATAGCGGGGGAGCAAAGGTGCTTCTTTAAATTAACAGCTGGGTTTGAGAGTTACTTTTTAATATTTTTGCACTGCACATAATAGAGAAAACATTTTACCTTATCCCAACCTCCTCAAGTATCAAAATAAAATTCCCGAGGCTTTGAGAGCTTCAAATGAATTCCTTTGTCCATCCAGAGATGAATCCATACAGTCAGATACAAAGGAAATAAAAACAAGACTTTTTTATTAGCAACAAACACATGGATGCCCAGATCATAAATCAGTCCTCATCACATTTGTCCCTGTAAAAAATGGTTATTTTAGTTTGCTGTTGCCTTTTCTAGATCTCATATTTTCTTCTACTGTTTCTTCTTCTTTGCATTGTTGTTCTTATCATTCTCTTGCATAAAGTTAAAGAGTTTTCCCACAACAACTTCAAATAAATAAATTACACATGTGAAACAGATGCAATTACAGAAAAAAAATCTGTTACCCTCTGTAGTTTAGGCAGATAAAGGTCTCAGTCACATTTGATTAAAGTAATCATGTTTTTAAAAATGTTATAGGATCTTTCTTTGTAAATATATTTCATTTTTAAGGAACTCTTACAACTCCACCATGGACCACTAGGAGTCCATGGACCCTGATTGAGAAATACTGGTCTCCATGCCTAAACCGAGTTGCTGCCATATGATCAGCTGGTTAGCTATTTCCATTACCAAGCAGTCGAACAGGCATATCTAATCCACTGACCAAGGAGTAAACGAGTGTAGCTCCATTTATTCTGTTTTCTTTGTTATAGAACACAGTCACAGCTAAACTGTTTGTGGAGAGCATGAATTTGAGAAGCTCCAGGAGAAAAGGTCAGGGACCGCATAAAACTGGCATAGCACCGCAGCTCTAACTGAACTGAGTCTATGAATCAAGATCATAAAATTCATGACTTTGCACTCACTTGATTACTAAGTCAAGAGACTGGTGAAAACTGCTTTCCATGTCCATGTGGATTTAAAAGTTCTATCATTTTGTGATTTGAAACACAGTCCATCACTGTCAGCAAGATAGAAGCAATAAAAGTTAGTTGATTGAAAGGTATTTCCTCCTTAATAAATTCTCATCAAATTAACTGTACTAGTACTCACAGTCTTTCCCCCTTTTTGTTGTCATGTATGCAGAGACTGGATTTTGAGAATCAGAAGGCCTCCCTCCTGAAGCAGCAGTATCTGTGTGACTCGCCTGTCTTCAAAAGAGGGCAAAGCCACAGCCGGAGACGGTCATCTCTGGGTGAGCATGCAGATGTACACAAACACTGCGTGCTTGTTGTGGTTAAAAAAAAAGGAAAGACTAAACTCAAATCCATGGTTTTCACATGACAGCAGATTTCTCAGGTTTGGGCCCCACCAGTGTTTCAGGTTGTCTTCCACTTTCCCCCTGCTCTTCTGAGTCCGGGACCGCGGGAATAAACAAGGGAGCAGTCGCAGTGCGGAGCCCGAGCACTCCTGAGCTCTACTCTGCCCTCAATCTGCCATACAACAGCAGGTCAGTCAAATCTGCTCTGATAAGAAACAGAGGCACGCTTAAAGAGAGGAAATAATGATAAGAGTGTTTTCTATATCCTGTTAGGTTATATCTGTCCTCAGCAAAAAGAAGTAGACTAACAGTTCATTTTATTAAGTATGCTTAAGTCTAAATATAGCATGTATACTGTGAAGAATGTACTTGAAGTGTACTAAGAAGTATACTAATTTCATACTTCCAACAAAATGAAACTTTGTTTTTCTATACCTCTAGTATACTTTGAGGCTATTTTAAGATTATAAAGTACACTTTCAAGTGTACAACAAATACACTTATCTGTATACTGCTAGTGTACAAGGTAATTACTTCTAGTCCACATTTTAGTTAATTGAAGTATAAATGAGGTATACTTTTATGAACTTTTTATGAAGCTTACATTTAAGTATACTTGTATGTATGCTTAGCATACACTTGTAGCATTTATTTATAAACTTGAAAAATACTTTAACCTGTTCAGCCCCAAAGTACAAGATTTTGGGGATGCTGCATGTTCTCCAACAAAAAATATAAGAAACGTGGAGAAATATAGTCATGTAGCACATTAAATTAAATAGGAAATTTTCAGCTACACGTTGCCAAAGTGTGCCAGGATTCTGCCTGCCCACACTTTGCTCTGCAACGCTTTGTCCGACTCTGATTGGCAGAAGTAATGTTCACATATTTTGCCTTCATTCACAGAGTTCTAAAGCTGCAATTGCATCATTCAAAGGAGATATTCACAATAAAAACATGTTGTTTTTTAGGCCAGGATGAAATTTTCAAATTATTCTTAATTCTTTCTTCATTTACTAACACATATACTGATAATTCCGCATCTGGACAAACCTCTCAAGTGTTACTTTTATTATGACACCAAAATTATCCAAATAGACCTTGTGGTTGCAGAGATTCACTGTTTTCTTTGAGTATGTCATTTTCAAGCAGAAGGCTTAAGAAAGGGGGCTGGGGCTGAACAGGCTAAGTATTCTTAAAGTTAATTCATACTGTATGTACACTAGACTGCAATGTATTAAACAAACATGTTGCCATCAAACTGGCACATGCTTTTTATCCATGTGCCAAACTATGTTGTGTTTTAGTTGAGGTACCTACTAAATCAGAAAGGCCTGCATGTAAAGATCCACAGATCAATGTACAATGGACTTTTATAGATGAGGTTAAAAACCAAACCGCTAATGCTGTCAGGCCTGATATGGTTAAAACAAACGTGTTCTTGTTGAAACAGATGACGCTGTGTACTGTTAGCAAGGTTAGCAAAGTCTTATGATAGGGACTAGAACTTGATCAATAGAGTCAAATCAATTAATTCTCTGTTTATGTGTATGTAAGGTACATAAAGATAATGCAATTAAGTACACTAATTATTTACAGTAAACTTTTAAACTCCAGCACAGTATGATCCTGAGCATTTAGCAAATGTGAAAAAAGATTTTAATTCTGCTAAATGACATGTAAGCAAAATGACTTTACATTTTCTGTACTAAGTAGTATTACCTTGTGGCTGAAAGAAGATAAAAGTATGCAAAAGTACAAGTATAAGTTTTGGTATTAAAGTATATATTTAGGTCTTGGTATTAATGTACTCAGTCTTAAACTTTTCTTTATACTTTTCAGTAAAAGCCAAGTTTACTTCACTATTCCACAAGAGCTGGAATGTTGTTTAGAATTAAGGTCAGATCATGTAAAAGCTTACAGATCCTCTCAAACCTGCATCTGTAGCCACCTGTTTCCAGTTTATTAATGCAAATAACTAACCATCTAGTCACATGAGCATTAAGAAATGCAGACCTCCGCCAAGATACAATTCTGGATCACCACATGTTCCAATATGACGACCAAGTCTCCACACGTCTGTCCATGTGGAGAATTCCTCCGCTGGCATGGCAAGGGAAACTGGGTAATGTAGTGACATAGAATCGAAACACGTTTGCAAATAAATTACAACTCCTATAAAGATGTAAAGCGGGCAGAACCTTCACAGAAGCCGAGGAGACATCAGTGAGATTTGCCATTATAAACTTTAATATTTTTTGTGACATCAATCTGGATTGTATCTGGATGAAATTGACTATGATGACGGAGTTAAATTATACATATTAGCCTGTAAATTTTAAAGTAAATCCATCAAGTGATGTCAGAGATATTTTTTTAAAACATTGCCTAATGTTATCTTATGGGATGTTTTTTAAATTTTGTTTTTTTCTCTGCATCCAGATTAATACATGAATTACAACCAAAATGTAGTGGCTTCTTTCTAGGAGCTAACCACATAAATGGTCAAATTTTCATTTAAATGCATGCAGTTGTTTTTGTGTAACCTTGCTGACACACAAACAAACAACATAACAGACAGACGGACCCCAGACAAACAGACTCTAATGGCCCTTTTACACTAGCACGCCTTGGCCCTACTCTACTCGGCCCTACTCAATATGCAGCACGTTTCCACTAACCTGGTACCTCCTAAAACAAGCTAGTTTTAGTACCTACACTGCTCTGGTTCATAGTAAGCTGAGTCGATACTAAAAGACGACGTCAGACAGTGTAATCATCGATAAGTCATGAGTGTAACGACCTAGCATGCTAGCGGTAGCTACCGTTAGCTTACCCTCATACGTCTTTTCTTTGCAGCTCGATTGCTCTCGTCCTCGGCTTCATTCTGTTGTATAGCTTCCAAAACTCTCCTGTGCTTCTCAAGGGGTATTTCTTCTTGCCATCTGCAGCCTTCTTACGCTTTCCTTTTTACTCGGTTTGTGACAAAAAGCCACAGATTGTTGTGTCACGCTCAAAATGACGTCAACGCAGTGCCGCTCAGCTGTGTACTGCGACACTGCACCCCGTTGGGCAGGCGACTGGGGCTAATGGAAAAGCAGCACAAGGCGAGTAGAGTAGAGCCGGGTAGAGTAGGGCTAACGGAAAAAGGGCCAATAGTCTCCTGATGATAATCTATGCATTTAAAGGAGCACTACACCCAAACAACGATTTGGCCTCATTTTCTACTCACCCTCATGCTGAGCTTCTGCACTCTGGAGAAGCGCGCGACCAATCCAGACGGAGGTCGGTGCAGGAGGCGCGAGACGTGCACTGCGGAAGTACGCTATAGCATTGTTTAGGCTCGAAAAATGTACTAAATGACCTCGTTTCAAATTAATTATGGACGCATACCAGGACACTTGGATTACAGCGACGAGCAGTATGAAGGAAAAATAGGCACGCTTCTTTATGGACCTTTTTCTTCGGGCTGCCCCTTGTCAGATGGAAGTATGTTCACAGCGAAATCACCGACCCCGGCTGCATTTGAGACATCAAAAAGTGCTCCAGAGTGTTGCTCAGCATGAGGGTGAGTAGAAAATGAGTATGTAGACATGGTCACACAGTCTGCTTAAGTTCAACCAAGCATCAGAACAGGAAAGAAAGATGATTTGGAAACAGCTTTTTCAGCATATTGCCATATGGTCAGATTTTCACATGCAAAATAAGGACTTTTTGGTCAGTGTTAATGGGAGAAAAATATGCCAAAACATGACTTAGAGGTTATTTACAGGAAGGAAAATATGATGATGGGTGACTTTTGGTCATTTTTCACTAATGTGACTTAAATGTTGCTGGTATTTCCATGCACAATTATCTCTAGACTTCTCAGGGAATGGTCCAAAGAGGTTTTTTTGTCTTTTCTTGCCCCTGTCCCAACTGTTATTGGAGTATGTTACAGGCATCAAATTCAGACTGTATGTTTTTCCAAGAAACCCAAGGCTTACTTCACTTCAGTTTTCTTTTTTATACATATATATATTTCTGAATTTTAATTTACATTTTCGGAAGAGGATTGGTTTTTTTTTCAAATCTAACTGGATTTTGTCTGGACTCAGTTTTTACTGCTTTTATCTCGCCCTTTTTCTCATTTTTCCCAGATCCAGAGGTGCTGTTCATCAATCTGAGATGTGGGATGCCACAGCAGAGAGGCTGGTCCAGACACCACAGGCTCCTCACTTGGACTGGTCATTTTAATGATTTTATAACGGCTTTCACTTAAAGCTGCACCAGAGTCTGAATCTTACCTGTACATGAACTTGTTTCATATCAATGAATAAAGATGTTTTTATTGTATTCCTTTGATTTTTTGTACCATTAGGTGATGTTATGTGATGTCCCTTTGCTAAATGTCTGGTTGGTCACATTAATCAGGCGGCCTCCCAATATCAATCTGAATGCACTAATATTCATGAGCCCTGTTCACACTGGCCACCCTGAAAATTGCCAGAAATTATCTGGGTCATAACCAGCAGGGTAACAGCTTAAAGGGTTAGTTCAGGCTTTTGGAAGGGGGGTTAACAGAGGCCTGCGGCACGTGTAAATATGACTGCCAGTAGACCTTGTGAGCTTGGTTCCTGTCGGGGGGATGTCTGGGGTTGGACGGTACTGAAAGCCTGACAATCCACTTGTAGAATATACCTCAAAAAAACTATGTTGGCTCGACAGTACATTACAGGGAGATCTTTAAAGCTGGGTACACGCAGAAAGTGATCAGGCTGTTTTGTAACGATTTTCAATCAATCAATCAAACTTTATTTATAGAGCACTTTTCATACAAAAAATGTAGCACAAAGTGTTTTACAAGCAGACAGATAAATAAAAATAAAGGATTTATGACCCAAACCCATTCCACCCAGACCTTGAACCCACCCACGCTGCAATCCATACACAGTGTTGATAAAATGGATCATAAATAAAAGACAATAATAAAGCACACTGATGTACCCAGTACGCTGAGGAAACGCCATCTTAAAGGTTTGAAAATGAAAAACACTGGAGGTTAATTTAAATGTGTAAAATTAAATATATCGTAAAATAATTTAAAAAGAATTTAAGAAAATAAGAATAAATAAATTGAAATGAAGTTAAAAAAAAAATGACAAACCAGAAAATAAAATGACAGCAACGATAAAAAGAAAAAAAATAAAATAAGATAAAATAAAAGAGTGGGCTGTAAGTAGAATAAATAAAAACACTCAGTAATTCAGCTAAAAGCTCGAACAAAAGGGTAGGTTTTGAGTTTGTTTTTAAAGACATTAACACTAGGTGCAGCCCTCAGGTCTACAGGCGGGCTGTTCCATAAGCAGGGGCCATAGTAGTAAAAAAAGACGCTGTAAGTTTTTGATTTTCCCCTTCACGACCAAGGACCCCACACGCCAGATTATCTTCTGTTTTATAAGATTATCCTATAAGATTATCCTGTGGTCTGAGGTGTGTTGAGACTGAATTCATCCCCATAATGAGCTCCGAAATGGGTAGAAGCCGACAACTGTAAATGTTAAAACTTGTTTATCACCAAAAATCATGTGTGTGGAGAGAGCTGAAGACTCCTGAGTCATGACTCCATGAACTGTGATGTGGAACAGAATGTAGCCAATCATGAAGCGAGCTGAGTGAGGAAGAAGACAGCAGGCATAAATAAAAACAAGTGACCTGAAACATAAAATTCAGTAGACCTCAGAAATGGAGGACCATCACGTGTTCATGCAGTCTCCAGGATTTTTCAGACTTTTATTTTTTAGATTTTTTTTCCTTCAAAAATAGTCCCAAGACCCAAGTGTGTGTGCATGATGTTGCATGTTGTGTGCAGGGTGCTGCTATGTTTCTTCTTAGGTTTTTGTTACATCACCTTTGATCATAAGGCATTTCCAGCTTGGAGGACCACATTCTAGATCAGTGGTGGGACAGAATCATTGTGTGTGTGTGGTGCGCTATGTTGAGAATATCAGAGCACACCACACTCAGTAAGATCAAAACTGTTAAATGCCTGATTTAATCATGTATGGGGTCTCTGACTGATCTAAATTCTCTTCAGGTTTAGACAGTCCTTATGTGTGGACCCTGATTTACATCATATAACTTCTCCTCCACCGATTCAGGGTGTACCCCGCCTCCCGATGATAGCTGGGATAGGTTTCCAGCCCCCGCAACCTAAAAGGGATAGCCGGGTATAGAAAATGAATGAAGGAATGAACTTTTCCTCCACACAACCATTTTGTTTAGTGGAAACGTCTGCTATTTGGGTTCACCGATGTAAAGCCAAGATCATTTCAAGGGTTTTTTTTCTGTAAGTGATATGTCAACAGTCAGTACTATTGGGCATAAACCCTTGCAAGCTTCACCACTGGAGCACGTGTGGTACCTACAACAGAATTCTGTTGTCATTATTTAACAAATGAAAACAAATAAAAACCAAGAAATCTGTTTGTGCAGAAAATTTGCAGTTTCTTTCATTGATTGTTGTGTTTCTGAAAGGTTGAAGGTAAGTAACTATCCATCTATCAAATCATCAATCTAAATATGAATTCATCAAACTATCTGTGTACCTATTTATAATATTTGTAAGTCAGTGTGGGCAGCTGGTAGTGCACGTGCCACACAGCAAACAGTGGCTGGTTCAGTCCCATGTCCCTGTGTCTGGAGTTTGCATTTTCTTCCCGTGCATGCATGGGCTCTCTCTGGCTTCCTCATTCAGACCAAAAGCATGCTCATTAGTTAATCAGTGACTCTAAATTGCACATAGGCCACAATTTGAGCTTCAATGGTTGTTTGTCTCTACAGTTGCAGGAAAAAGTATGTGAACCCTTTGGGATTGCTTGGATTTCTGCTTAAATTGGTCATAAAATATGTTCTGATCTTCATCAAAGTCACATCACTAGACAAAAACAGTCTGCTTAAACTAATACAGCACAAAAAATGTAAATTTTCATGTTTTTATGTGACACAATATGTAAACAACCTCATTGCATGGTGGAAAAAGTATGTGAACCCCTAGGCTAATTACTTCTCCAAGAGCTAATTGGAGCCAGGAGTCAGTCAACCCGGGGTCCAATCAATGTGATTAGATAGGATGTGTTGGTATAAGCTGCCCCGCTCTATAAAACACACACCAGTTGTGAGTTTGCTATCCTCAAGAGGCATTGCCTGATGTGAACCAAGCCTTGCACAGCAGAGCTCTCAGAAGATCTACGATCAAGAATTGTTGAATTACAAGAAGCTGGAAAGGGTTACAAAAGTATCTCTAAAAGCCTTGATATCCATGTGTTCACAGGAAGACAGACTGTCTACAAATGGAGAAAGTTTAACACTGTTGCTACTCTGCCAAGGTGTGGTCGTCCTGTAAAGATGACTGTGAGAGCACAGCGCAGAATGCTCAATGAGGTGAAGAAGAATCCTAGAGTGTCAGCTGAAGACTTACAGAAATCCCTGGCACAAGCTAACATTATTAACAAATCTACAATACGTAAAGCATTACACAAGAATGAAATTCATGGGAGGACACCACCAAGGCAGCCATTGCTGACCATTAAAACATTGCTGCACGTTTGAGGTTTACAAAAGAGCACCTTGATGTTCCACAGCACTACTGGCAAAATATTCTGTGAACAGATGAAACCAAAATTGAGTTGTTTGGTAGGAACACACAACACTTTGTGTGGAGAAAAGAAAGGCACAGCACACCAATGTCAAAACCAAGTCCCAACTGTGAAATATGGTGGAGGGAGCATTATGGTTTGGGGCTGCTTTGCTACCTCAGAGCCTGGCCAGCAATAACAGATTGCTGTTGTCAACGAAAAATGAACTCCAAAGTTTATCGAGGCATTTTGAAGGAAAACTTCAGACCATCTGTCCGCTAACTGAAGTACAACAGAGGATGGGTGATGCAACAGGATAACGACCCAAAGCATAGAAGTAAATAAACAATTGAATGGCTTCAACGGAAGAAAACACAGCTTGTGGCCATGTCAGACTCCTGACCTCAACCCGATTAAGATGCTGTGGCATTACCTCAAAAGAGTGATTTACACCGGACATCCCAGGAATATTGCTGAACTGAAACAGTTTCGTACAGAAGAATGGTCAAAAATTCCTCCTGACCGTTGTGCAGGTCTGATCTACAACTACAGGAAACATTTGGTAGAGGTTATTGCTGCCAAAGGAGGGTCAACCAGTTATTAAATCCAAAGGTTCACAGACTTTTTCCACCCTGCACTGTGACTGTTTACATAGTGTGTCAAATAAAACATGAATACTTATATTTTTTGTGCGGTATTAGTTTAAGCAGACTGTGTTTGTCAAGTGATGTGACTTAGATGAAGATCAGAACATATTTTATGACTAATTTAAGCAGAAATCCAAGTAATCCCAAAGGGTTCACATACTTTTTCATGCAGCTGTATATGTGGCCCTGTGACTGACTGGCGACCAGGTAATGAATGAATTCAAGTTGATATCTGTCTATTTACATCTACCTGTCTTTTTAAAGCTTTGTTTTCATTTGTAAAAATAAAAAGATCCTCGGTAATGAAGGACCATGCAGTAGATTTCATAACTTTTAGAAATGTATTGGGATAAGCTTCACAATGGTACTTTGTTTTTTTAAAACACTATTTTCATTATCTATTTATTTAGTCAGACACAGCTTGCATAAAACTGACTCAGTGTGTAAAACATATTCCTACTGATATCTTTCAGTATTTAATTTCATGTGTTCCGTAAATTGGAACATAAACCACACTGTTTACTTTTTATGCTCCCTGTCAGGAATAGAAACTTGAAATAAACACATGATGTCAGAAGAGAGCAAAAATGAAACTCCATAAGATAAGTACAGTCATGAGGCGGAGACTCACCTGCACGCGGAAGGCATGCCCTCCTTTGATTGGTCGTCGGCACGAGGAGGCGTCTGCCCTTCTTCAACACTTGTACTCAATTACCAATCAGACGTTTGAGGTGGACTGCGGCGCCGTGTTTCTGTTAGTTTGTGTCGGTTTGAAAATTAAACGCTGGATCTTTTCAGAGGGGGAATCAGATCACAAGGCGGAGAACAATCTAGAATGAACGGCATGGTGTTGGGACTTTTTCTTGACTTACCGTGCTTCATGGAGTCGGACAACAAAGGTTTCCAGCCATGGAAGGACTACATCGGACTTTCGGACACAATGAAGGAGATCCTGGGACGCAGTAACTCTTCTGAAGCCGCGCTGCCTCCCCCTAAAGATCCGGCTGCAGGGGCTGAAGCGCTGTGCGACGCGCTGCTGTCAATGAGCATCGGCGCATCTCACCAAAGTGCAGCCCTCGGAGCAAAACCAGCGACAGGTGTCCCCTGTTCTCCCGCACCAACGGGCTCTCCTGCGCACAGGCGCCACTTTGATAGGCTGAGGTACACCTCGGGATCCCTTGGAGCTGAAGCACCGGACACTCAGGACTTTAACGTGTTTCCAAAAGGGACGGGCTGCCGTGGGGCAAAGGAGCGCAAGAAGTCCTCTCGCTATGCGAACCCACCCTCAGCCGAGCGCATGTTCTGCAGCTTCTGCAAGCACAACGGGGAGTCCGAGCTGATTTACGGGTCACACTGGCTGAAGGACCAGGCTGGAAATGTGGTGTGCCCGTACCTGTTTCAGTATGTGTGCCCTCTGTGTGGAGCAACAGGAGCCAAAGCTCATACTAAGCGCTTCTGCCCCAAAGTGGACAGTGCCTACAGCTCCGTGTACGTCAAGTCCAGGCGCTGAAAGAGCAGCAGGATGTTTCTCCACACTGAGAAAGAATCCTTCAGGGACATTTAGTTTTTAATTTAATTATCAAGCCTGTGTTTTGGTTTTAATTTGCATGCCAGGCACGTTTGCTGTTTGCTGTGTGGAGTGTGTTGCTCTGATTGGAGACTCCTCTCAGCTGTGTCTTCATCCTGCTCTCTGCTGTTTGGATTTAAGGAGTTCTCTCTGAAACGACTGCCAGATGTTCAGTTTGGGAGGAGAAAAGATAGGTATAGAGAATAATGTTTGTTTGTTATATATATTTTAAAACGTGGTCCTCTGATGCCCACTGTCACACCTCCTGTCTATGCATTTAAGGATAATTACTCTATTAACCCATTATCAGCCAAACAGTTATCTCAGCATATGTCACATGACCATGTCAGCATTTATCTTTTTAATAATATGAGTGATGATCAATGTTCTTGTTCTTGTGTGTGAATACCAGTTATTTTAGGTGTGACATTTTATTTTGAATACTGTGCATGAGGCACTTCTGAATGCCAATGATGCTTGTCTTTGTAAAACAAAAACAATGAAGCTTGTCTAAATTTGTCTACAAAACATTTGTGTGAATGGTTTTGATTTCAGAGATGATAAATGTTCATAATTCTGATAGAAAGTCTTAATTTCCTCCACCCTCTGTCATTATTAGAATAAATCAAAGTAGGGCATGTTCAGCACTGGTAAAGTTGCCCACATCAGTTTGTAGTCACTTGAAGGCCTCGGGCATTTTAAAACTGAGACTGATTGCTTGTACTCATTCTATAAAGAGGTAATTAAGTGTTTTAATGGTTCTCAAAGTGGGATCCATGATCCCACTTTGAGAACCGCTGCTAAGAGAAGGCAAGTCAAAAGCAAAGTGACCTTTATGCACTCAACATCATTCCTCTTTAGATTATATTCATTATAGGTGGTAATTTTAATATTCAGTGTATCTCTCTATCTCTGGTGGTACTGATTATACATCCATATTAATGATCTTTACAACCAATTAGACTTGAGGACCCTCTTGAAAATGAGATGCCACAGCCTAAGCTATATAGATGCTTATGTTTTGTCGCAAATCAACAACTTGATTCACCATCCCTGGTGTTAGTTCAACTTTGTTCTGTGCATTTACTCTTGTTGCCATGGCTGCGTTTGCTTCCTGCCCCAGCCAGCTTGCTCCCTGATTTGTTTTGTTCTCTTCCATGTGACAAAACAGAGAACGTGCTCGGCTGTCCTCACACATCAGGGAAGCAAATGATGAAGTGAACACATGAGCTAGGGCGTCTCAAATCCTTTTCTGAGAGGATAAAATGACTCTTAACACACCTCGCAGCACAACATAATCAGAAAAGATCATCTTTAGGACAACCACATACTTAGGTCTTTGCTGACTTTGGTCAAAAGCGGGAATCTGAGCCAAATCTCGTGCCAATCTCAACTCTGGTGGTCCTAAAGATGATCTTGCCTTATTATCTTATGCTGCGTGGTGTGCTAAGAGTCATGTTACCATCTTAGGGCCGTGTTGACTTGAGATTGTTAATATATGTTCAGTACTTTAGGACTGTAAATCCTGATGTGTGTGCACTGAGGACAGCCAATCAGGAAGATACAGTTGCTGGCTGAAGCAGTAGGCAAAAAGCCATGGCTGCAAGAGAAGAGGTGAAGCATGAATTTAGGTGAACATAAGAAATGGAGGACATACTTGGATGAATGGATGTCACAGGAAGCTAAAATCATTTAGCTTTAACTTGTAGCATTATCCACCATGTTTTTTAACACTAGTCCTGTTTGGTCTCACAAGATGACAGGATGGAAGAGCCCCTAGTTATTTGAGGCGTTTGAAGGGGCTTGAATCTTGCTGTTTGGGCCGGGGTCCTCTCCAGTGCTTCGTTTATCTATAAAATTTTTGGGTGTTGTTTTATTCACACTTGGTCCCTTATTAACATGTGAAAAAAACACTTTTTCATCAGTGAATAGTTCATTTAAAACACTTAAATTTACTTTTGATGCTCAGAACAACCTTATCTTGAGGCCCTTAAAGCACTGGGCCATCTGCAATTGCCAACCCTTGTTTAATGGTAAAACCGCACTTGCAAGGATCTTAAAACTACACAATAAAGCTCAAATCAATGACAATAACATCTGGCTTCATTTCTTGGAACCATAAGAACTACAAAATTAGAGAACATGCCATAAGCCAGTGCTGGAGATTAAAAAATGATTGAGAGAGACATATTTGAATGTGTGAACGGTGGTGCATGTGGATCTTCTTTGGCGTGATGCTGGAACAAATCCTCAACGTGCTGAGCTTCGTGAGCTTTTGCTGTTGCGGCGCAGATTCTCCAGCTCTCTGTGTG
Organism: Scarus forsteni; assembly: GCA_036419115.1. Classification (NCBI taxonomy): domain Eukaryota; kingdom Metazoa; phylum Chordata; class Actinopteri; order Labriformes; family Labridae; genus Scarus; species Scarus forsteni. The sequence continues at coordinate 10,493,791 of JAZDUH010000289.1, forward strand.
CCGCCATCACCTTTCGACTGTGGAGGAAAATAACCAGAGGACAAAAACATCAGTTCAAAAATGTTTTCATCTCCACACGGGGAAAAAATGTAAAGTTTTTAAATATATACCAGTACATAAAAACATAAGGTAAGACAGTAAAGTGATGTTATTTATTCCTCATGACTTCTGACTTCACTGAACATGATGGGCATAATGCTCAATAAAAATTTATTTAAAAGACAAATCCATGAAGAAGATTATGCTCATTCACCTCAAGGTGATATAATGTAATGAAAATGTGAAATGCTAAGCCCGAATGAGCAATCATTGCATTTTATTTTATATATGGTTTAAGTAATACTGACATTTATAATACTGACACATATAATGTGGTAGGATGCTCAATTAATGCACAATCAAAATCACTACTATTTCAATTAGGAGAAGGCCCGCCATAATGAATACAACAATACCTCTGGTAACATATGATCACATGAATGTCTGGAACATCAGTCACTTGAACACTAAAACTGTTTTAAAATTCAAGGAATCAACGAATCAGTCAAAACATACATATAAAGCTATAATAATCAATAAAATGATAACATTTTAAAAAATTAAGCTATTTTCAATCATTTAATAATGACTGTATTTTTCAAAATCTACTAAAATAATCTAATGATTGAGAAGTCCAAATTGTTTTATTAAACTGAAACTTGATTGATTTTCCAGCCCTTGATTATAAGAAACTGTTATCAAAAAATGCAAACAAGCTACAGCAGTTCTTCGAAACTGGCTTTGGGACCCACCATCACCCCCTAAACCGAAGTTGCAACTCAAATCAAGGAAAATGTTCAACTTCTCAAAAGTATTAGATAAAAAAGCTACACTTGAAATCTGAGATGGAACAGATTTTCACAGCAACTCAAAAAAGTTTCATTAGAAACCAAAATTACCTGCATGTGACGATACTAGGGAGGGAAATATTCCCTTTTACATTCAAGAAGCCCAATTTTAATTCAAACCAAAAAAAGCATCTGAGGGATACACGGTTTAAGGGGTAAAAATTTAACTATGGCTGTGTGGCACCAAATCAGTGGATACATAATGAACAGCTCAGTATGAGTAATATGAAAATAGTAGTACTAAATAAGATGAGGCTGCCACAACACAAGTCACTTTAGTAATTTCTGTCTTTTTTTTAACATGAAATAATAAAAGCTACTCCCAACAAGTTGTTTAAATAAATCTTAAAAACAAAACTTAGCCAATTACCTGCTTACTGAACATACCACTAACACCATCCGATTAAAACAGGTGTTAGTAAGCATTTAATTAGCACCACCAACTGATAAAGACTGTGAATAGATGGCAGTCCAATGCAAAATGAAAACACAATTTTTTCTAACACTTTTTGGTGTTGCAAAGGCCCGCTGAAGAAGGGTCCACGACCCACCAGTTGTGAATCAATGAACTACAGCATACCATATACACCAGTCCGGTAGGACAATAAAACCACCTGCTTAACACTGCATTGGTCCACTTTTTGCTTCTTCACAACAAACTGCATGACTCCTTTGTATCAGAAAGAATATTAACATGGTTTAGCAATCTGAGCAACAGTCACTTGTCTGTTGGTATGGGCCAGTCTTTCATCAATTGGCCTTAGCCGCCTGTGACCCTGTCACTGGTTTGCTGTTCCCTCCTTGGTCCACTTTTGATAAAGGCAGCCAGAAAACCCCCAATAAGTTTTGTTGATGTTCTGACATTGTCACTTTGGCCCTTATCAAACTCATTTAAGGGCACTTTCACATTCGGCCCACTTGTTTCGAACCGTGCTGCGGCGCGGCGCGGTTCGCCCCCCTCCCCCTTCCCCGCTGGCTTGCATTCAGATTTGCAACATCATTGTGTATTTACTCAGTTTGAAACAGCAGGGGGCGGGGGTGCTGGTTTGGCTGAGTGGTTAGTAACCAGGCACCCCATGTACTTGCTTCTGCCGGTCCAGGTTCGAATCCCACCTGTGACCAGTTTGCAGAGTGTCTTCCCCTACTCTCTCACCCCCTTTCACAAGCCTATCCACTGTCTCTCTCCTATCAATAAAGGCACAAAATGCCCCAAAAAATACATTAAAAAAAAAAAAGAAACAGCAGGGCGCAATATGCACATAACTGGTTACCAAACCTGCTACGAAGGAGAGCGAAGAAGAGGCTACCATGGTGCCATTTCCTACAACAAACAACCAATGTTTACGTTTCGCTCTCTTCTACGTTTTTCTTCAAATGTGTTTTTTTATCGTGTTTGAGGCGGCATCAGCGACCCTCTGGACCCTCGTAAATCATCGTAATCCTCAACCAGAATAAACAAAAGGACAAATTGAGTAAGCAAAAGATTCAACCACGGGATTAACAGGAAGTAAATAATGAAGGTCTTTACCCATAATTCAGTGCTTCCAATACCCATAATGCATCAAAAGTAGATCGGTTCGGACTACTTTGTTCCACACCAGTGAAACCGCACCAAATGTAGGGAGATGGAGCGACCGAGACCACCCCTTCATGGAAGTCGCGGACCGGCTGATTTGGTGTGCACCAAAGTGCAGTGGTTGCATTCACATAGATAGTGACGTACCAAACCCTGGGCCAAAACTTCTTTGGTACTAAATATGGTTGGTGTGAAAATACTCTAACATAAACTTTCAGTGAATGACTGACAACCTTTATCACCCCAGAGGAAATGTGTCTTGCAAAGAGAGCATAAAAGAAAAAAACACATAGGACATCAACAACCACACAAGAAAGCACGTAACATTTGACAGTTAGTGAAGAATAAAAATCTGAAAATAACAGTAATAATATCAAATTAGTAAGTATAAAAAGATCACTAAGTGGCTTTAAAAGTGCAGAGTGTCAAGTTGTGAGATAAGAGTTTATTTAGCAGCTAGATGCTCTGTGGTGTAAAGGATGTGATGAAACTTTTGAGGACAAAATGTTCACTTGCTGCCAAATATAACCCACTGGCCATACAAAATCCTTTATACTGGTTGAAGCATCAGCAGACTATACACCTTATTATTATAATGAAATGTTTACATCAGAGAATAAACAGTATAATTTTAGAGAATGAAATGTGTTTCTTGTTTTACACCTGCTTCTGACACAAATAGACATCGTGAAAGAAGCAGGTTAATATAAGTTAAAGCCCCACTATGTCAGATTCTTGCTTTCAGCTCTCTAGTGGCCTCTGTGGTCGCTGAGTGTAACTGCACTGTTGTACACCAACGTGCATTTGCTGACATACAGAGGGAGGAGAAGTGAGCCAATAGGATGTCTCGAGAGACAAATAAACCATGTGGACTGATAAGGTACAGTCTGATCATGTGTCTTATTGAATAAATCAACATGTACTTCCAAGTCCAACAATAACAGGGCAAAATTGGAATCAGTCGTACATCCCTCCTCGTCTTTCAGCTCAAGCCAACGAGTGAACGCCGAGCCAATGTTTATCCCTGTCTGGGCATTTTGCTTGTTATTCTCGCATTTTCCTTTTTTTTTGTCTTCTCCAATAAAACTTTTCTTTTGTTCTGTTTTTTTGTCGCTTCTGCCATAATAACAACTCTACATTTAGCTATACTCTTCTTTTTGTTTAATTCAGGTGGTCTCCAGCGTCAGAGGAGCATTACCGCCACCTACTATGCAGGAATGTGAGCCAGTGGTCCCTATTTTCATTTGGAAAATAATATATTTTTTATAAATATTTTCTTTAAACTTAATTCTGTTCATTAAATCTGTTTTAAAATTTCAAAAACTGCTTTATATTCTCCTTTTCCCAATGTTTAGTTTTCGGCTTGAGGGGGAAGTGACATATGCCGTAAAGCAGTCAATGCAGTAAAAATTCATTTTTTTGTGTGACAGTGTTCCCACCGTCCACACTGAAGTTACATAGTGCCAGTGAAGATGATACAGACCCCCTCAGACTATGACGAAGGTGTCACTCAACCTGTTGTAAGGTGATGTACCATCACAATGACTCTAGAAATATTACATTAGGGTGGAAAAACTACTTGGTGTTGGTTTAAGTGGAGACTGCATACTGTCACCTACAAAATATTGGTTTTGGTAGTCAGACATTTTCAGGGCTTTTATATTTGTTGGTGGTCTGAATTCAGATGTGGATGCATGAATGTCTCGAGGGATTTCTTTACAGCACTAGAAAAAGCAGTTTTTTCTCAATTTTAAAAAGTTGGAAATGACTTGTGCACTCTAAAGTTTCTTTTAAGTTTTTCCTGTCTCATTTTATCTACATTTAAACTTCTAAAAACTGTCATTATAATTTCCACAGCCCCTTAATTCAACCAAATTTTAATGTTTCTTTAATGCACAGTGGCTTTGACATGGTTTCTCTGAGTGTACTTCAGGCTGTGTGAGGCCTCCTGCCTAAAGTGTCTGTTATTTCAAACACTATTCTCAACTTTGGCCGTCATCACACAGTGTCCTTTAGGTGACTCTGGTTAAAGGTGCCAAGAAGTCTGAAGCTAATTAAAGGTGCCAAACAGTCTACAGCTGGCAGAGCTGAATGCAGACTGCAGCCTATCAGAGCTCAGGGGCGGGTCAGAGCTGACCTGTCATATTAGAGGTCAAAAGTTCGACTTAGTTAAGAAGGAAGGGAGCAGGATGAGGATGCTGAAGGATGACTCAAGTGAAGAGAAAAGAGAATCAAAAGCATAAAGGGAAAAAAGACAAAGGGATAACAAACTTCAGAGAGGAGAGTTCTCTGATGAGCCCACAGAGCAGATCTGAAGCATCTTCATGGCCACCTGACAAAGTGAGAGCATCTCCTCTCTCTGTCAACGCTTCTTCACTGGAGGGGAAAAGCAAAAACATTATGGATTACAAGAGATTTTAGACCTCTGACATATTCTGCATTTATGTTCCCTTTCCAAAGATTACTCTTTTCCTCAGGATGGATGGATGAAATAATTAATTTAGGTCTTTCTTCCTGATCAACACACACCCTATTGCCAAAAGTATTTGTCACCTGCCTTTACTCACATATGAACTTAAGTGACATCCCATTCCTAATCCATGTGGTTCAACATGACGTTGGTCCACCCTTTGTAGCTATAACAGCTTCATCTCTTCTGCGACACAAGGTTTAGGAGTGTTTATGGGAATTTTTGACCATTCTTCCAGAAGCGTATTTGTGAGGTCACACACTGATGTTGGACGAGAAGGCCTGGCTGTCAGTCTCCGCTCTAACTCATCCCAAATGTGTTTGATCTGTCATCCATGTCTTTATGGACCTGCTTTGTGCACTGGTGCACAGTCATGTTGGAAGAGGAAGGGGCCAGCACCAAACTGTTCCCACAAAGTCGGCAGCATGGAATTGTCCAAAATGTCTTGGTGTGCTGAAGCATTCAGAGTTCCTTTGACTGGAACTAAGGGGCCAAGCCCAGCTCCTGAAAAACACCCCCACACTATAATCTCCCCTCCACCAAACTTTACACTTGGCACAATGCAGTCTGACAAATATTGTTGTCCTGGCAACCTCCAAACCCAGACTGGTCCATCAGATTGCCAGATGGAGAAGTGCAATTCGTCACTCCAGAGAACGCGTCTCCACTGCCCTAGAGTCCAGTGGCGGCGTGCCTTACCCACTGCATCCAACGCTTTGCATTGTACTTGGTGATGTGAGGCTTGGATGCAGCTGCTTGGCCATGGAAACCCATCCATGAAGCTCTCTGCACTGTTTTTGGGCTAATCTGAAGGCCACATGAAGTTTGGAGGTCTGTAGCAATTGACTCTGAATACTTTTGGCAATATAGTGTATTTCTAATTTTCTAGCCCACCAGTGGCTGCACTGGCACACTGATGTTAATAAGGAGTCTCATCCTTTAAAGGGATACACCACCATTTTTTTTCTTTCAATGTCCTGCCTCAGTCTAGAGTTCATGACAAGTAGATGAACACCATTCTTTCAACTGAGTGTGCTGTAACAAGAAAGAAACGGACATAGTTCGCCCACTGCTAATTAGCTTAGCTCAAACACTGGGACTCAATGAATAGTGTTAATCTGCCTCTACAGTCAGGTTTAGGTTATCTTGAAGAATATGAAGGTAATTCTCCTTCTTCACAATCCCCTTTACTCTCTGTAAAGCACCAGTTCCATTGGCAACAAAACAGACCCACAGCAGAATACTACCACCACCGTGCTTGACAGTAGGCAAGGTGTTCTTGGGGTGAAGGCATCACCCTTTCTCCTTCAAATATATTGCTGGGAATTTTGGCCAAACAGCTCGATTTTTGTTTCATCTGACCACAGAACTTTCCTCCAGAAGCTTTTATCTTTGTCTAGATTATCAGTAGCAAACTTCAGTTGGGCTTTAAGGTGCTGCTTTTAGAGCAAGGGCTTCCTCCTTGCACGGCAGCCTCTCAGTCTATGGCGGTGCAAAACACGCTTGACTGTGGACACTGACACCTGTGTTCCAGCAGCTTACTCTTCACCCTCCTGACCAATTTTCTCTCAGCAGCAGGTGACAGCTTGCATTTTCTTCCTGATCGTAGCAGTGACTAACAGTGCCATGCACTTTATACATACAAACAATTGTTAGCACTGTTACTCTCGGGACCTGCAGCTGCTTTGAAATGGCTCCAAGAGACTTTCCTGACTTGTTATAGTCAATGATTCCCTTTTTCAGATCCGTGCTGAGCTCCTTTGACTTTCCCATTGTAGGGTTTGTGGGCGTCTATATCCAATGGGCCCTATTTAAATGACCTCAGAGAAGTCCCCAGCTATAGTCAATCATAATCATTCACAAGAAGTTAAGAGGCCATGCTATGAAGCTCATTTCATTGACACAACTTTCTAAGTCACCAAAATTGCTAATTCATGTTGCTGTATGTATATTTTTGACCCAGCAGATTTAGTCACTTTTTCTGTTAACCCATAATAAAGTCATAAAAGAACCAAACTCCATGAATGTTTTTTATGACAAAGAAGCATCTGTTCCAATGTCTCTATTAGAGAAAAATTGGAGATTTAGAAATAACTGGAAACTAAAGAGAGCCCTGACATTATGTTCTTTACAAGTGTATGTAAACTTTTGACCACAACTGTATTTTAAGACAAAGATTAAGACTTCACGGATCTTCTTCTGCTTTCTTCCTTAGGTGTTTTTTTGGCACACATGCACCCTGCGGTTAAATTTTTAGATGTATTTCTTTTGATGATTACTTAACATGCAAATCTTAGTCTAAAAGTGGATAACGTTACATAATACGGTAAAAGAAACAAGTCACAACAAGCACACAGAACCATTTAGAGTTGCCGAAGAGTTTATCTGATGACTGTAGGTAGAGGCAGGCTTACACCAGCCATTGGCTCCAAGTGTTTGAGCTAAGCTAATTAGTGGTGGGTGAGCTCTGCCCATCTCTTTTTTGTTACTGCACACACAGTCAAAGGAGTGGTGTCTAGTGGCATGTCATGGACTCAGGAGTGAGACAAGACAGGAAAGAAAAAAATGGTGGCCTTTTAACCAGTGCTCCACAGGATTTTTCTCTTACGTCCAACCATTTTCTCTGAATGCTGGATCACAAGTTCATTTATTTGTCTCTTTGGACCTTTGTCTTGGACAAAAGTCAGCATATAAAAATAAACATGACGCAGCATGTTCATGGGCAAACTCATGAAAAAGATATGAAGTACTAATGATGTTGATTTCCATGTCCTTACATCAGCGAAATGGTGTTCAGCTGAGAGTCTGACACATAATCCAAACATCCTGGTCCAAACGGGTCTGAGGGGGTTCTGCCCAAAGGTGGCTCAGGGTTCACAGCAGCAGGACTCACATACAGTTCTTTATCTGGATCACGCTGTGTGACACAAATGTTAATCAGACATTTATCCAAGTGAACTTTGTACAGAAATGTGTTTCATGTAAAATTAAACTTTAGATGCAGATATGAACAAAGATGGACTGAAAACAAACAAAACAATCCTGAAGTATTGATTTAATGCAGTGATTCCCACTGGGGGGCAAGGGGAGGGACAACAGTGCACCCTGTCATTGCACTACTGGCAGATATATGTTTTCGGGAGAGTTTGTTTATCTGTCTGTCTGTCTGTCCAAAAACAAAATAACTCAAAAAGTTATGGATGGATTTTGATGAAATTTTCAGGAAATGTTTAGCATGGGAAAAGGAAGAACTAATTAAATTTTGGTGTTGATCCGGATCACCATCTGGGAACTGTGCTGCTTGGCGGAGGTCTGCGCTCTCCGAGTGCTTTTCTAGTTGACAATTTTAATAAGAGGGTCTCCAGGATAATTCCTGCTGTGTGTTAATATACAACTCAGAGAATTTTCTTGGTGAGTGGCCCCGGTAATGTCTTTTTTTCTAGAACACTAAATAAAAGGTTTAGATGTGCAAAAAGAGATATGATTGTTTTGTATTAACACTTAGTTCTATAATAGTCTTGCAGAGCAGACAGACCTGCCTGATTCTGAAATCCTGCAGGTCTGTCTTGCCAGCCTCCGTTGCTTAACGAATTCACGCGGCTGAATTCTTAACGGCCCAATCAGGGAAGAGAGGCAGGAGCAGCAGAATGTGGACGTGAGGACATCCGGAAGTTGAGAACCGGAAGTTGAGAACTGACATGCCGACTAGCCTATTGTCCTCATGGCTACCTAGTGAAACTTGGCGAAATCTGCCCTCCTCAGAAGTTTACTTGTAGGAATTGTCTTTGAGGAGGTTCATGTCACATATAAGTGTTAAATGAATCATCTGTGTGCTACAATTTAGTGTAAGACAATACTAAAAGGCTGTTAGCTGTTAGCAGCTAAGTTAGCGGCTAACGGTCATTAACTATTGTTAGCTGTTAGTGGCTAAGTTAGTTGCCATGGCTAACATCCATGTTGTTAACTGTTGTTAGCCATTAGCCGCTATATAAGCTGCTATGTATGCTACATTATAGGAGGCAACCCTGCTTGATGTGGATTGATCTGTGATGAATATGACGAGCCAAACGATTGTCCAATCATAAACTTGTGGGGGGTTTTTTAACGTTCTGCCCCTGAAGACAGATTCAAAGGGCTCCTACCCAGATGGACTAGTGAAATATTTCTGTGCCAGATATATTGAGCTGTCCATCTGGCTTGACACGTTAGTTCTATATATAGCCAGGGAGAATAAATTTGCTCTGTTGTTTACAAAATCATAGGTTAAAGATATTAGTAAAAACACATTGTGTTAACTTTGAGTCATAGTTCTGAATCAGGGCACTGTATGTTGACCAAATATTCAGAATATGAATCAACAATTTGCACTGATAACTACCCAATCATTCAAACTTGATCAACAGTGTTCAAGTAATCATCAAGTATTCCTAATGTTTTTCATGAACTGTTGACTTAAAAATGAGCCCAACTCTCGGGACATCTTATTTCTGATTGGTATCAAGTGCAGCATCGGTACTGTTATAATTAGCTGATGTCTTTATCAAAGTTAAAATGTATTTTTATAATGATGCTGCTTGAAGAAAACTCTTAAGTGGTTTAACTTCCATGTTTTTTAAATACTATGACAAACTCAGCCAAGAATGATACATTCTAAAACTTCCTTAAGTAAAGTTTAAAGCACTAAAAGCATGGGAATGGTCTTAAAATCAAGATTAACAAAAGTATGCAGTCATGTCATCATTCTGAAACTTGGAGCTACTTCACACATCTAATTTAACAGGCTAGACTGTAGGAGGACTAATGTCCATTTAAACAGAAAAACAGATCCTGCATATTGTCTTATTTATAAATTAATTTATTTGCAACATTTCGGTCTCAGACCTTCATCAAAAATACATTTCTTGCAAGTTTGACAGTGTGCGGGAGTTTTTCTGTACTTTAAATCATCCCAACCACTCTGTCAGACCTGCAGCTTTCATGACACACAGTTCTCATTTACTGATAAGCAAATGCTTATAAAATACTAATCAAACCAAGTTCAACATTTTGTACATATTCTCTGTAAAACTACTCACACTGCAGTTCTCCTCTAAGCCACCAGGTGTTGCTGCCGCCTCACAGAGCTCAGCAGAGACACAGCTGGATGCCTCTGGTTGGATCTCAGTGATCGATGGATCTGCAGGGAAGGTTGACACAACACCTGAACTTTATTTTAATCTTGACTACAATAACAGGAAAAATCAGTTTATACTGGTAAGAGCTTCAGTTATTTATATTTCTCTTTGAGTGTTTGCTTATGCAGCTGTGGACTACTGCTTTATGAGCTCAGGTCTCCCCTGAAAAATACACAACTGATCTCAGTGTGACAATCCAGCTAAATAAAGGTTAAACAAAATTACATTTGATCAAGAATGCACTTATTTTTTAAATAAATGTTCTTTTGATAAGAGACTGTACCATTTTAAAATTGCAGTATTAAGATTTCAAGATGACAAAACAGAAATCAATAGTGTGCATACCTGTGGCTTCATAACACTACACACAAGTATTTATTTCAATAAAAGAAATAATAAAAAAAAGGAAAACAATTAAATCAAAATAATAACAACAATGGTAATAATGACAGATAAATAAACTGAAATAAAAAAGAATCACTTATTACTACTACTAGTACTACTACCACTGATAATAATAATGATAGTAATAATAAAAATGATAATTTAATTTAGTTAAAACAAAATAATACAATTAAATTAAAATATAAAATAATAAAAATATCAATGCACATATTCATTCATACGTACACAAACACAAATATTTATTTATATATATATAAGTATACACACTCATACACATATACTGTATGAATAAAATAATAAAACTAGTATTATGAGAGGATTTAGATCTGATGTGTGACTGAGTGTGACATCTTTGTTTCTAGTTGCAGTTGTTTTTTTAAGGTAAATAATTTAGAAAAGATAACCACATTTCCAACAAACACCTCATCTTTTCCTTTAAAAGGTGTAGTCAGCGTGTAAGGAATAACAAGGGAGAAAAGTTGTTGATGATAATTTAGACCATACTCTCCTTCATACCTCACCCTGGCTCCACCCGAAAGCTGATGTACGTGCATAAATCATGGAAGCAACCGTGGAAACTGCGTAGCTGACCAATGTAGCTAAAATGGCCCGACTCGTCGGACAACTTTCGACTGCCATTAATGAAAACATCCACAACAACAGTACAATCTGGCAGATTAGACAATATGAGATGAATGCTCGGCGTCTGTTACTGTTATATGAACCACCACAAAGCTAATGTTGCTTACCTATCCCTTGAAAAGGCAGCCGACAGCGTCATCCCGTTTTCAGGTCTTTCAATTCACGGAGTTCCCTCCACCGTCGGAAAGAAACACCAATGTTGACCCGGGTCTTCGCTTTTTCATGGTCATAGCCCTTCTTTTTCACTTTTTACTCCTCTGACCTTTTTCTTTTGGGCTGTTTTTTAGCCATTGCTACTGCACCAATTGCATCTCTCTCTTACGCTAACTGTGCACACTACGCAACCTACGACTACCCCTCCCCCCTCTGTCTCTGCGCATGAGTATGATCAGCCCCTGGATGTGGGGGGGTGTACCCTGTTTTGGTGACTCGGCCCAAGCCACAGTATTTACCTGCTGAAATTCAGAGCCAAGGCTGTGTATTGAAACCGGACTTTTTTTCAACATGCTGTCAGTGGTGACATCTTGTGGATGGAGAGGAGAATTACGGTGATTTTGACAAATAGTGCATTAGATTAGAAGATGAGAAGATCGCTAACTACACCTTTAAGACAGCCTGAAGTCACTCGTGGGGAGAACAAAATGTTTAAACCCTACCTGTTGTGGCTCCAGGTAGGTTCCCACCATTGCCTGTCAGCTCATCTGTTGTCATGGTTGCATCATTCACCACCTGAGAGGTGGTCTCAGGCGCATCCGTGTCCTCCTTCTCTTTAAATTTGGTTGGACCTGTGCTAACTGTTTCCGATTTCTCTTTCCCTTCACTCAGATGCTCCTTCTCTCTCTCCTCTCTCTCAGGAGAAGGACCTAACTTTGGATCAGGATCTGGTTCTCCTGCAGCAGCGCGGTTCCCCTCCTGTGTGTAGTCTGGGTCACACAGAGTCCTGTCCCCGTCTGAGGTACTAACAGTGATGAAGAGCTCAGCACCTGCCCTGTGTTTACCAGACAAAAGGAGAACAATTATATCAGTCTGTTTGTACTCTCACTCTGTTAGGTACACCTGTTTAAACTGTATATATATGAAATAACTATTCACTCAATCACATGGCAGCAACTCGATGCATTTAGTCTGCAGAGATGGTAAAGACAGCCAGCTGAAGTTAGACAAGAATGCCCCCCTTTGTAGTAGCTTAGCACTGTTAAAACACCACAGCCTTCCTGAGTATTGTTGCTGAGCATGTCGATTCCTTATTGATCACAGTGTGCTCATCTTCTGGGGACCATTACAAACATGATAAAAGGCCATGTCACAAAAGTTAGATCATCCACAACTGGTTTCTCGATCAAAGCAGTGAGTTAACTATAATCTAGTGGCCTCAATAGCAGTGTTAATTTTGACAGCACTTTTTAATTTAGTTAAAAAAGTCTTTTGCCTAAAATAGCTTCTAGTTTTGGTAATCTTAATCGTTTTCATTTAAGTCTAGTTTCATTTGATGATATTTCACAGCATTTTAGTCAATTAAATCTCCTGTAAATTTAGTCGACTAAAATATGAAGTGAAAGTCTAAGGCATTTTTTATGTTTCCTTGAATTTCTGAAGTCATGTTTCACACTTGGATAAAATTATACCTTGAAGATTCAAAATCGAGGCTACTGGACTGTGTTCAGTTTTGGGAAAACGTTTTGCGTCTCATCCAAGGAGCTTCTTCAGTTCTTGGATGAGAAGCGAAACTTCTTCCCAAAACTGAACACAGTCCAGTCTTGATTTTGAATCTTCAAGATAAGCATGAGCTGGATGAATGAGAATCTACACAGATGAAGTGAAATATAACTCCTTACTGAATGATAGTAAATGAACAGAAACAAATTTAACCTGTGTGAAATGCAGTCACCTTTATTTAGACTACCTGGCAGAGCATCTCAGTTACAATACCAGAGCTGACAACAAACAGTGAACCTGTTCTATATGAATATATCAATTAATAAAGAGAGCAGCTCCAATTGGATTGCTCCCAAACTTATCCCACCACCACCAATCTAAGGCAGCTGTGATTGGATGTCCCTCTTAACTCATCCAACCTTTCCACTCAACCAAAAGTAGCTGTGATTGGATATGTTCCTAACTTGTCTCTACTTTCTACATGACCAAATTAGGTCTGATTAGATTAAGTCTCTGTCACATTTTTCTTTTTTTTTTTCAGAGTATTGCAGCCATTACAGCCATTTCATGTCAAAGAGCATACTAAATTGTCTATCATTACTAACACTGTTTCATCTTTTAGAAACTTCAATTTGCAGGTAATATCCCAGCTATACGTACGTCTTCCCCATCGCATTCTTGCTCTCTGACTCTGTCAAACATTTTGATCCATTTTTTATCTGATGATGAAAATGTCAGTTAATTTAGTTTGTTTTTGTCATGTCATCTATTTTTAGTCTAGGATAAGAACTTTATGTAAATTTGGAATTAAATAAGTACGAAACTAAACTGCAGGGCACATGCACAAACCACAGCAGACACGCTTAGAGGAAGGTCAACACAAAAAAGCACACCAGGTGGTTGCTTAGATGCTAGAACTCTGATAGAGCTGCCACACTTTGGGAAGCTCACTATCAAGCTGACCCATTTGCATTGCAGGGTTAGGAAGCTGGAGGACCTGTTGTAAAAACATGCATGCACAAGGAGAACCTGCAAAGTCGACACGTAAAGGCTGTAATTTGAAACACTAACCTTTGTCTCTGTGAAAGATCCACTCCTATCTGCTCCCATCTTGTCACACCTGCTTGCTTGTTCACCCCACATGTTTCTCATTACCCCTCATTATCTCTTGCATGTAACCTCATGTCTCCCTTAATCTTGTGCCAGTTTGTTGTACCTCACAGTCTTGCTCCAGTACTGTTCTTGTCTTGTGTTTCCTTTTGCCTGATCTTGCTCTTTTTTTGCCTGATCTCTTTTAGGTACCATCGGCTGATTCTGACAGCCTTTTTGTGTACCGTCTACTACCTGGTAAATCATTTAAGGGGACATATTATGCAAAAAACACTTTTTGAGGCTTTTGGACCCATTTTTGGGCATTTAGCCTTCCTCCTCGCCCACAAAATGTGCAAGTAGACAATAAAACCTGTATTTAGCAGGCTGCATAAATGTAAATTCATGGTATTTGGCGAGCTGAGTCTGTGGATGTACTGTTGCGTAACAATTTCATTTGCATAGGCCTAACCTGATTTGTCTACCTAAGAATCTTCTCTGTAATCTGTCCTTCATTTATCATCAGTCCTTATCAGTCCATTGCCAACCCCATTATCCCTCTATCTGTGCTAATGTTAGCCTGGAAGGTAGGCCAACTTGCGACTGTCCCACTGAGGTTAGCATGTTGCACGTTAGCCTGTGATGTTGGGGGAAATGAGCTTGGCTGTTTGGTAACCAGTATGAGTGCGGTGAGTGCGCTCCGCTTTAAATGAGTTATGCTGCAGGTCTATTGTGAATTGATGTATGTGCGCTGCTCTTGCTCATTAGCATATTGAGGTGACCACCCTCAAAACCAGCCGTTCTGAACAGAGGGGTTATGTGAGCATGGAAAGAATGCAGCTGTGCTTTATTTATAGGCTTTTTGGACCAAAACAGGTTACTAACGTTTCATGGAGACATCAAGGATCCATGTTAAACTGCAGAAAAGGAAGAAAATATAGGACCTTTAAAGCCTTCGTCTATCTGACCACTAGTAGGGCTGGACGATTATAGTAAAAATAAGAGTCCCGATTATTTTAAGTGATATTGAAATCACAATTAATATACACAATTATTCATTTATTTTAAAACTTGAGTATTGATTTAAACACAACTTTAAAGAACCAGCGAGCGGCACATACAGTATTATTGATCCACATAAGTCACTTGCATACATGACACTCTACACTGTGTGGCATATTAATCGTTTTTCTTCGATTATAATGTTTTTATGATTGTCAGATGGCAAAATTGAAATCACGATCAAAATCCAATTAATTGTCCAGCCCTACCTACTAGTGTGGCTGACTACTGACAACACTTCTGTTCAGTGGGTTTCCTAATCTATAATTAATCAAGAACCAAATTAGAAACTAAAATATAAGTCAATCACGTAGTCCGAACTCATACCTCAATCATACTGACCTTTTATCAGCTCTGCATTCTTCAGACTGAAGCTCTATCGCAGCTTTGTTCTCTTCTGAGACACGATCAACAAGTTCACTATCCACAGCTGCAATACTCATTGGGGCAATGTCCATGGGTACACTATCCACTGGAGCACCATCAGCAGCTGCACTACTCATTGGGGCAATGTCCATGGGTACACTATCCACTGGAGCGCCATCAGAAGGTGCACTACTCATTGGGGCAGTGTCCATGGGTACACTATCCACTGGAGCACCATCAGCAGCTGCACTACTCACTGGGGCAGTTTCTATGGGTACACTATCTACTGGAGCACCATCAGCAGGTGCACTACTCATTGGGGCAGTGTCCATGGGTACACTATCCACTGGAGTGCCATCAGCAGGTGCACTACTCATTAGGACAGTGTCCATGCGTACACTATCAACTGGAGCGCCATCAGCAAGTGCACTACTCATTGGGGCAGTATCTATGGGTACACTATCCACTGGTATGGAGCCAGAGGGAGGTGAGGCACGTGCAGGCAGGACCTCCTCCTGAATCACTTGGTCAGCTGCGTTTTCTTCAGTCCGTGCCTCGGCCCTCTCTGGCTCCTTTTGTCCGCTCTCCCACTTCTGAGTCTGCAGGAAGTGACTCCGCTCTCTCTCTGTTAGACCACACATTCCCATTCGCCGCTTCTTTTTGGCTGGTAACCCTGACGCTGCTTCTTTTGCGATCACTGTCACATCCGCTGTGTCTGCATTGAGGTAGACCTCTCGGCTGGTTTCTTCGTTTTTCTCTGGACTACGGTTAGAATTCTCATTCGCACCATCCTGCTTCTCCAAAGCTGCTGAAACAGATCCACCGCCCTCCTCAAAGGATGGTACAAAGACCTGAGGTTGATCATTACCTGTTTTAATTGGTGACCTGCTACATTCCTCTGTGGTCAGTTCAGCCTTTTCCTCTTCATTTTTCTGAACAACTGTCTCAGTTTGAACAGTAAACCCCTCGTGCTCAGAATCATTGCTGGGATTGGGGATGGTTGTTTCTTCTTGCTCTGCAAAATCGGTCACCGTCACATCCGTTATATTTGTAGGATTTTCCTCTGTGACAGGCTCCTGATTGGTGGGACAGGGCTTTTCTGCTGCTTGATGATGTTTGGTTGATTCCTGTAAAGGGGGCTGCATCAGTGTGGAGTCCACTGCTGAATTTGTTCCTTCTGTGTTCTGAAATGAAAATAAAATATCAAATCAAGTATAAACCATAGTTGAAGCATGTTTTAAGTTTGTTTCATAGCAGAGAGCTGTGTTGCTAACTATCAGATGTCGTGTTTGGAAAAGAGCTATGTAGATTGAATTCAAGACTTTACTGTACAATTTTTTTGATTAAAATGTTGAAATTTACCATTAATGACTAATGTTGGAGCCATTTTCCAATTCGTTTATTTGTTTGGTAGGCCAAAAGTTAACATAAATGGTTTTTGACTGTGGGAAAATGCTATTTGTTAAGTGTAGAGTCAATGGTTTGATTATACTAATCATTATTGTGATCTACTTTGACTGACTTTGTGATCTGACTTTAACCCTTTTGGCCTTACGTTCTACTTTTGAAGACTCATCAACATGTATGAGTGAGGGAGTGCTCATGGTATGACAAAAACACTTAAGGTGTACACAAGACACAAAATGGTGGGAACCACTGGCCTAGTTAAATATTTAACAGTGGGGGACAGGTGCCTGCTCCACTTCTTAATTTTAGTCTTGAATTGAGGGCGTTTTCAGCAAAAGACTGTAAAACGCTGATTTCATTTCATTAATAGATTTCACAAAATGAGAAAGAAAAGCTGTTATAATCTGGCCTTCCTGAGTCAAGCTTTAAGTGGTCCCAGAATGATTTCAAAGATGATTGTGAAGCAAACTTAGATGTCGTCTTGAACAAAAACAATGCAAACTTGAGTTTTAAAGCAAAATTACCTGATGACAGACGTTCACCTGAACGACAGTATCTGAGAGCTCCTCACTTGGACCTTCTCTCTTTCTTGACCGGAGTGAGCGAGCTTGAGCTGGAGCTGCACCATCTGAACACAGTTAAAGTAAAAACTGGTTAAATTAATTTTTCAGAAGATAATAAGGACCAAATATGACATTAAAAATTATGAGAGTGTTAAGCGTTGTGACAAGGAAAAGGAACTAATTTGTGCTATTAATACCAATGTCAATAAAACCTCCCTTTATTATTCTTGTGGATTCTTGCTGTATTTACAAATATAGACACACACACACACACATATATATATATATATATATATATATATATAAATATATATGTGTGTGTGTAGTTATCGCTTTAATTTTCCCACACCTGCACGCACACACACACACGCACTTTTTAGTTTGCACATTTGTAACTGTGTATGGCATATCATCAGTGTATAAACATATTATTTGATAATAATCATGTAAATAAATAAATATATATTATGTTGTTTTGTTTATCCACACACACATATTTGAAAAACAAAATACAGCAAGAAGAACTTGGTTTGCATTTTTATTAGATAGATAGATAGATAGATAGATAGATAGATAGATAGATAGATAGATAGATAGATAGATAGATAGATAGATAGATAGATAGATAGGAACTTTATTAATCCCTTGGGAGGGTTCCCTCAGGAAATTCAGATTCCAGCAGCAGGTAACACCATAGTACAGAAAAGATGTGCAGATTAGATAAGAGTAGAAAGAAGATAAATAAAAACACAGGTTCTATACAGCAAAAAAACAATAATAATAATAATACTAATAATAATAATAGTAGTAATAATAATAGTAATAATGTGTAATTATAATAATAATAATAATAATTATGTGAAACATACTGAAATTATGGGGATAATTATGGCTACAAATGAATGAATGAATGACAAGTTTATTTCAATCATATAACAAAAGGCAAAATATATTTATATATAGACATAAAAAACAGAGTAAATTAGCACTTGGGTAAATGTCACATGTAAGAAAGGAGTGAGAAGAAGTCAAAACTTTTTTAATCCCACCCTCTCTCCATCAATTAATTACCAATTATTTGGCTTCCCTGTCTATATAAATAGTGTTTTTTAAGTCTGATTTTCTCTGTCTGAAAAAGCCAGTCTTAATCATTTAATGAAAATAAAATAATTGTTCTATCAAATGATGGACTTATTAAAATGCATGTATATATACATTATATACATATACGATTTTTCCCTTAAGGATTCAGTTCTTGATCAGTTTTACTTATAACCTACTTCCATCTTATTCAAAAATATATCACAGTATTTCTGGTTCTGATTTTACTTGGAGTACATTTGTATCCTCTCTCAATCCCTGTCGTAATATTTATCTGAAAGGATTTGTGTAATAATTAAAAAAATAACTGATATAAGTTGATAATCTATTCATTTCTACATTGAGATCAATCAAGAAGTGAGAAAATGGTCTCAAGTTTCTGTTTTAAGGTAGAAACTCTTTTACCACCACTGTGTGTCTTCACTTTTCCTTTGGCCATCTTCTCTTCCTAAAAAGAAAAAGAAAAGCTTCATGTAAACACAGCCAGACAGTGGAAAGTATTAAAACTATAGTTCTTGTAATCGATGTATATTCTCCATTATTGTGGTTCAATATTGCTGTTTACCTATCATGACACTTTAATTACAAGTTTGAGTTTGAGCTAGCTTACAGACTCCATCTGGCTTAAAAAGAAAACATAATGAGTCCAAGTTGTATAAACGTATTACCTTTAAAATATATAAAAAAAGATTTTTAATCAGCTCTTAGTCTTTGAAAGACTTTGGCAAGTTTTCCTCTTTATTTTCCATTGAGGAGCATCACAGCACCCACCTGAGCACCTGAACCCGCGGAGGTTTCTCACTTTAGGGTTTTACGTCACCAATGGGCGTTTCGTCAGCCGTAAAGCGGGACGTGCGTCGCCATGGGAGACGCAATGTAGGAAGTGAATTCCACAGTCTGGCGTTGATATTTTGATAGCTCCAACTGAACGATTAAACCTGCTGCCTCTTTGTAAGGGGGACGTGTCTTCACTACAACTGTCTCTGAGCAGGTTCTGTTTTAATTAAGAGGCTCGACTAGCGGCTAGGCTAACACGGTCCTTCAAGCTGACCAGGTAAACAGCTCTCTCTTACATTCACGAGCTCCATAAATTATGGGTTCATGCTAGCTGATGCTAATATTAGCAAATAAACAGGTCAACCGGAGTGAAAGAGGGGGCACTGTGTGATTATTAAACATTATAACGCAGGTAGCTGCCCCTGACGTCAACGTGGAGTCTGTAGTGATGCATTAGGCTGGAAGTTGACAAGATCGTACTCTTACTTCACTCATTTCCTTATTTAAAATTACAAATATCTCGTTAACTTTCAGGTCTTGACAGTGAAAGTCCATGAGCCGAAGTAGAAACCCCCCTCCCCGGGGTCAGGGGGCAGCGAGAGCCAAACAGGTAACACACCTGTCATGTGTATTGTCCCTCTGTGTGATGGATCCTCCTCCTATTATGTCAACAGTGGTATGATTCAGCAGCTTTCTCCATGTCTCCTCACCTGTCCCTCCCTCTGTGTCTCAGATGGGGCTGCTCCTGGACCTGTCCCCGGACGGAGGGATGAACGATGATGGAAATGATGAAGATCTGGAGGCAGAGCTGCTCAACCTGGTTGGAGGTGGAGGGAAACCTCAGGCAAAGAGAGGTGAAGGCAGAGGTGAGAAGGATACTTAAAGGTCCCACATCTGCCAAGTTAATTTTCTTTGCTGTTAATGTTGTTAGAACGGGCTTAAATGGGGTACATACGTCAGGATTGTCTAATACTGAAGATAATTTGTATCTGTTAGAGACCCCACACATGAATTTTGATTGCTCTGTGTGTGGTGTGCTCTGATAATCTCAACACAGCACATCACACAAAGAGCCATTCTGTCCCACAATGATCTAGAATCTAGTCCTCCAAGATAGAAATCTCACGTGATCTAACAAAACTGAAGCAACAACCAGAACACAACACATGGGAGAGAACATACAAGAAGAGGGGATGATGGTGGTCCCTGGACTATTTTTGATGAATAAATCTCAAACAAAAATAAGGAAAGACTTTAGAAAAAATCCTGGAGACAGCATGGACACGTGAGCTGGTCCTCCATTTCTGAGCTCCACCAAACTTTATGTTATAGGTTGGCCATGCTTGTTTTTATTTACATCTGGTTCCTTCCTCCTCAGTCAACTCACTTCTTGATTGGCTACATTCTGCTCCACATCATAATTCACAGTCATGACCAAGGAGTCCTTGGCTTCCCCCAAACACATGAAGATGTTTGTTCGTAAATATTGAAAAAGTTAAATATCCCCCCATTGTCAGCCCCGACCCATTTCAGAGCTGATACTGAGAAAAGTTCACTCCTAACACATCTCAGACCACAGGATAATCTTCCAGGGCAATCTTATAAGACATGAAATAATTTGGTGTTTGTTTTCCTGGTCAGAAAGGGGGAAGTCAAGACAAAAACAGCCTGATAATCTTTTTATGTGTACCACGACTTAGGGGGCAGAAGAACAAGACACCTTTTGCTAAACTGTCAGTTCACAGAGAAGTGTGTCATTCCTCTTAATGA
>JAZDUH010000290.1:0-327500 GCA_036419115.1 Scarus forsteni
TAACTACCACTACTTTTACCTGTAACTACTGGTCAACATCTGGAACTGGGCTGGATCATAAAATTGCACACTTGTTGACTTTACTTACTGTGTAACTACCCACTACTTTACCTGTAACTACTGGTCAACATCTGGAACCGGGCTGGATTATAAAGTGCTCATGTATTAGCTTTACTTACTGTGTAACTACCCACTACTTTACCTGTAACTACTGGTCAACATCTGGAACTGGGCTGGATCATAAAGTGCACACTTGTTGACTTTACTTACTGTGTAACTACCCACTACTTTACCTGTAACTACTGGTCAACATCTGGAACCGGGCTGGATTATAAAGTGCTCATGTATTAGCTTTACTTACTGTGTAACTACCCACTACTTTACCTGTAACTACTGGTCAACATCTGGAACCGGGCTGGATTATAAAGTGCACACTTGTTGGCTTAACTTACTGTGTAACTACCCTCTACTTTACCTGTAACTACTGGTCAACATCTGGAACCGGGCTGGATTATAAAGTGCACACTTGTTGGCTTAACTTACTGTGTAACTACCCCATAGATACCGCAAAATGTCATGGTACATGTGTGAGAGTTACCCCAACAGTTGAGGAAACTACACTCTAAGAGTTGGGAAACTACACTTTAAGACGCGGGCTGTAATCTAAAGTGCTACCCATGTTTCTAAATCCAAATACACCAAGGGGGAAAATCTAACAGCTCCAAAGGACAAAGTCAGACACCTCTCAACATCTCAGATCAGATCAGACTGGCTTATTAAAAGTCTTTAGCTCTGCAGGTCAAAAGCAGGAGGACCTGAGACCCTCTGAAGAAGACCTGCTGTAACTGAAGGGGAGAAGTTTGGTGATAACTGAAGCAGTGAATGTATTTTAGATCTCAGGGCCAAACTCAGCAGTTAACTCTTTATGAACTTTGTGTATGAATATGTATTTCATCCAAACGAGGTGTTTTTCCACTGAGTAGTCACACAAAACAGCTGCACTTTACTCCCATCTGTTGGAAATGTTCATGGCTGTTTGGTCCAGATGTACATTTATATATAAACAGCATTTGCTACGAATTATTTTCATTTATATTTTATCTCACTTTAATCCTTTCGGGTGGGCCATCTGTTTCCATACAAAGAAAAATAATCATTCATGTTGGACAGCAGTTTTTATTTATATAATATGCTCTATATGATTACCTATGCCAAGGACGTTATGTTACTGCCTGCATCTGTTTGTTTAATTTTTTTTTTTTTTTTTTTTTTGATTTTTTGTTTCTCTGTTAGCAACATAACGCAAAAAGTTATGGACAGATTTTAATGAAAGTTTTCAGGAATTGGGACAGGGAACAAATGAGATTTTGAGAATGATCCGGATCACCATCTGGATCCGCCATGATGAAAAATGTGATTTTGGAGAATAAGTACTGAACCAAAATAGATATCATGATGAATCAAATTGCTCATGGTGTTTTTTCATGGTAAAGGAATCTTAATATTTTGGTGAAATAAAGGTAGGAATAATATTTATGGTGAAAACACAATATGGGTGAGGATTGTGGTGTTGGCAGAGGTCTGCTCTCTCTGAGTGCTTTTCTAGATTCCATTGTTTCAAAAACACATTAAAATGTTTCACCGTTAATGAACTAGCCAACTGAGGTATGTGAAACATAAAGATATATATATATATATATATATATATATATATATTCTACATTTTCCTGTGTATGGAAACTTATGGCCCACCCTGTCTAGTTTTTCTGTTAACTTATTTTTTGCTGATACTTTTTACTTATATTTCCTGGTCGCTCCAAAGTCGAGGCTCAAAAGTAAAGGTGATCAAGCTTTGGTACGACCGACCAGACATATGGAGTCATGGGGCTGGAGTCACTGGACATGGCACCGTGCATGTTAGTTTGCACCATCAGAGTGCAGTTTGCACTTAGAATCTTTCAGTCTCTTGTGTGTTGCTGTATCCTGGTGTGGGGAGACCCTGGCCCCATGGGGTCAGGGCATCTCCTGTGTCCTGTGTCTAGTGACTGGGCCTGGACTGTTGTGACTGGAGAACGTTTTGGGGTTCAAGTTCTTTATGTGTTGTTGAACTTTTTCCATTTGTGTTTGTCTTAGATGTTCTTTGATTTTAATGTACCTTTTTTCGGTTGTTCTTTTTTCCTTGTGTTTAGACTCTGGTGCTTTTGTTGTCTGATGTTCCTGCCTGCTGTCAGAGCACTTTGTTTTTAAAAGTGCTGTACAGATACAGATTGTTATTCCTCGGGCCCGACTAATACATCGGCCTGCCGATCAAATCAGCCCTTTTGAAATTATTCAACATCTGCCAATTTTTTGCAGATGTTTCAAATATTCTTAACTTCTCATAAAACAGTAAGCGTTAAAGCGTCCAAGCGGTGCAGAATGATGGCGTTGTGGAAGATAGCCCCACGTCGCCTTGATTGATCAATTTATCTGTGACTGTTTTATTGTCATCATGATGGAAATCCGTCTTTATTGGCTTGTTTCCGACATGACAGCTAAGCTAACTAGCTAGTGATCTAACTATGTTAGCGTTAGCATAGCTCCTCGAGTCGTCATCATCATCAGCAGACTTATCCAGGGGAGGCTTCATCTTAGCTGGGGACTTTGATCAGGCTCTCTAAATAAGTTTGTGAAATCAAAAATATTTTGATTTCTTCACGCACATTACCTCATGTTTAAAATATAAAAGTGGTTCTACCTGAAGATGTGGCAAAGAGTTCATTAATAATCCATATATTTACATTTTTTGAAAGGTTATTTTTCATTTTGCAGGAATTTGTTAGATTTGCACAATTTTATTTTGTGCTTGAAAGCTGAAAAAAAAAAATAAGAACGCCAATGAAAAGAATGTTACCTGAGAGTTTTTTGTTGCGTTCTTCTCACAGTTATCTGTTTACAACTTTATAAAAGTTGTTCTACCTTTACTATAAGCTTTAGTTTTCATCAACAAGAAGTACAACATACAGAGTGACCCATTTTGAAGGTTATATAATTAATGTCCCAGAAGTTCAATGCTTTTTAATGTATGTTACTGTACTTTAAATTTTCTCTCTGGTGTAAAGTTAATCAAATTTTTAAGGACCAAAAAGTGTTTAACTATGACATGCTCTGCCTGTAATTCATATATTCATTGTTGTGTTTTGGGATCATTTTTTAAATTTTGTATATATATATATATATATATATATATAGAGAGAGAGAGATAGATAGATAGATAGATAGATAGATAGATAGATAGATAGATAGATAGATAGATAGATAGATAGATAGATAGATAGATAGATAGATAGATAGATAGATAGAGATATATATATGTGTGTGTGTATATATGTATGTATATATGTATACACACACATATATATCAGTATATATGTATATGTATATATATTTATATATGTATATATGTATCTATCTATCTATCTATATATATATAGATACATAGATACATAGATAGATACATAGATATAGTTATGTTTTTTAATTAATTGGCCGATTAAATCGGAAATCAGTATTTTTTTCTGCCAAGTATCGGCATCAGCCTCAAAAAAACATATTGGTCGGGCCTTATTATTATTATTATTATTATATATTTACTTTATTTTTTTACTTGGGGGTGTTGAACATTAAGATTCGAATAAATCCTCTTCTGAGGGAAACAGATGATTACAAATGCTCTTGTTTTGTTGGATCTTTTCTCCAACATAAGAATCTTTCTGTCTGTTATGACGTACAGCAGAGCGCCCTGCAGGGCTGAACCTAACCAATGTGCCTGTCATGGTTCAGCTAGTCCTGTTTTTTTTATTACTGTTTTTTCTTTAGTTCTTTCTTTGGTCCTCTTGTTCCTCGAGTCTCTTGTTTCCTGTTTTAAATTAAAGTTGATTTAGTCTCTGTGTTTTTATTGTCTATGTCGTTCTTTTGTCTTCCATGTCACACCTTCTGCCCAAGTCTCCAGTGTATCTGGAGTTTTACCAGTTTGTCTGTTTTAGCTGAACCTTCTGTTATGATTTGATTTTGAGTGTTTATTGTTTTTGGCAGCTATTTTATAACTTCAGTAAAAAAAAATAAATAAATAACATTTTGGTGCAAAGAATGACTTGTTTTTGATCATTTTTGGGGATAATAAAGTCTTTTTGGTTAATCTGTCATTGGGTCCTTCTTTTTTTTTTTTTTTTTGTTTAATTTTAAATATATCCTCACAGTGACGCCCAAGGCAACATTTTATGTGCCCCCCCTCCCCAAATCAGGGGTTTACATATGCTTACAAAATAAAGTCAAATAGCTTTTTTTTTTTTTAATATTGTCTTTCATTAGATGACATGACACCCAATTTACATGCTTGATAAATATATCATATTTCATTACCACATGTAAAAATCCTGTAAATAAGTGAATAACAATAATAACAGTAATAAATTTTAAATACATCAAACTAAATAACCACACAATTTACACAGTAACTGTAAACATGAGCTACATTCACACTATACAACAACTATATACAAAAACTAAATAAAAGGCCTCTGTACAAGGTATACAAAATAACGATATAAAAAGCTATATTTAATATCTACATACAACTCTAAACAGTTTAGTTTTGAATGCAGTTGTTGTTAAAAAAGACTTTATACAGAACGCTAGTGGTGTTTTTTATTACCACTGATGAACAAGGCCAAAACTCAACCTCACCTAGCTGGATCTTCTTCTGATAAAGTCCTCTGGGACATGTAATTAATAATATTCATAATAATAATAATAATAATAATAATAATAATAATAATAATGATAGAAGTAACTTTTAAAAACACAGGTTTTCAAAGTGCTTTGACAAAAAGATAAGAACATACAGACATCAATTACAAGAGCTCGAACACAAAAGAAAATAAAAACAGAACAAAAAGTTTACATCAAGACACTGATACAGAAAAACACATTTAGACATGAAGACACTACAAAAGCCATGAAACATAAACTGAGAGCATGAGGATTGATATAAAAGCTAAAAACATAAAACCAGTAAGAAATAAAATAGTCATGATAGCGTAAAACAGACATGAAAAAGGTTATCTAAAAAAGGATTAAAAGTATAGCAAGTATAATTTGACAAAATCTGAATTAGGAGTAAGTCATGGCATTAATTTGAAATATAACATAGAAGATGTAAATCAAAGGACTTATAAGTAGGAGGTAAAATGATGAGCAATGCTGATGAGAAAAGCTAAAAAGACAGTAAAGCAGAAAATAAGATAAGAAATAAAAGATAATCATCATATGACACTTGATTGAGGATCATAACAAGAACATCTTTCAGCTCCTACAAAAATTTGTTTGAAGTCTCTTCATTGGTTTCCTGCATCTTTTAGAATGAATTTTAAGGATCTTTTGCCTTTAAATCCCTTAATGGACGTGCTCCTTATTATCTATCTGATTTGTTTTTACCCTAAAAGCCCGGTAGAGCCCTGAGATCTTTCGACAGTTCCCAAAGTAAGATCTAAAACATCCATGAAGCATCATTTCATTTTTGAGAAACAGTCTGTCTGAGAGCGCCACCTGCTGCTCATATTTTGTTAAAAGAAACTCAAGACCCACCTTTCAGTCTGGTTTTTAGCTGTTTTATTCTCATAATATGCATTAATGTGTTTTAGACCAAACTGTAAAAAGTTTGTTGTTATTTACTGGCAACAAGATGTCAGTGAATGACTGTAAATGTCTTTACAGTTGTATTAATGTGTTTAAATTAACAGTATTATTATTGTAATTTTGATAATCCTTTAAGTCCTGTTGTTGGAGAGTTGCCCTGATCAGAGAATGAACAGAGACAAAACAATGTGAGGCAGTTGAGCAGTTGAAGTCTGGTGAGGTTTATTTCAGGAGAAAGACAGACATCCATAACAGAAGACATCGTTCAATCCAGCACATGAGACGGTCTAAAACACCTCCTCTTTTCTCTCTACTATATAGCATGTTTGTGCGTCATTAGACCTTCTGCTCAGGAAGACGATCATCTGCTGCCCACCTCTGCACACTTGAATCCAAACATATTCCTTTTTTTGGGATCAGCAGTTTTAGATTCCGTAACCAACACTTAACATGTCCCATTGACCAAACAGAGCAACTTCCCTCCATTAGGTCAGCACAACATCCAATTTCCTCGGTGCCATGAGGACAAACAACTTTAAACATGGATCAGAACACTTAATTTTGGCATATCGAATTGAGCAGATGTTTCCTGCTGTTTGAGGTCTTTTCTGCTCTTACATGCCCCCCTCAGAGGCCTGATCTGCTCCTACACTGTATTTTCATTCAAGAATCATTACTGTCTCTCAGTTCACAGAATTTGTACTGTATTATTAAAAACTCCACCCTTACTGTTTTTCCATTTACAGTTTCATGATTATACGACCCTTTAAATTAAAGTGAACACGCTGTATTTAAGTGATCTAAAGATGTCTTTAACTATTTTACTGACCATGTATTAGCAAGACATGCTTTTATTAATAAAAATCACATGCATCATTTTTATGTATTAAAATACATTTACTCAAACAATGGTTTCACCTAAATATTTGAAACGTGGTCAGTTTTCCTGGAAAAAAATGGATTTTTCTCTGGATTCAATTTCAGTTTTTACTGTACGGACGCTTTTCACGGTAACCTGACAAGCCAGATGGACAGCTCCATTCATCTGCCACAGAACTATTTCACTAGTCCATCTGAGTAAGGGCCCTTTTAATTTGTTTTCAGGGGCAGAACGTTTAAAAAAAAACACAAGCTTGTGATTGGATAATCATTCTGCTCGTCACATTCATCACAGACCAATCCACATCAAGCAGGGTTGCCTCATATAATGAAGCAATGTTTTCATTGGATTTGTCTTTTTATATATATATATATATATATATATATATATATATATATATATATATATATATATACATTTTATTTTATTATTTTGTTTATATTGGTTGCTGATGCTGCTCAGTGATTTTTGAAGACTGTATGATGCAAAATGTGCCTGTTTGTTACTTGAAATGGCTGAATAAAGAATTGAAAAAAAAGTAACATACATAGTGGCTAACTTAGCCGCTAACAGCTAACAACAGCTTATGACTGTTAGCTGTTAGCGGCTAACTTAGCTGCTAACGGCTAACTTAACGACAGTAAATGACCGTTAGCCGTTAGCCGCTAGCCGCTAAAAGCTAACGGCCTTTTACTATTGTCTTATACTAAATTGTACCACACAGATGATTCATTTAAAGCTCTGGTCGACGTTTTGGAAGCTTTGTTCATCTTAATAACACCGTTTATAAGGCCGTTATGGTCCTATCTAGGCAATATAAAGACCAAAAAAACGACAAAGAATCCATTCATTATATCCGCTGCAAAGCAAAATATACTCAACAAAAATATAAACCCAACACTTTAATTTTTGCTCCCATTTTTCATGAGATGGACTCAAAGATCTAAAATTCATTCCAGATCAACAATATTACCATTTCTCTCAAACATTGTTCACAAATCTGTCTAAATGTTTGATAGTGAGCACTTCTGTTTTGCTGAGATAATCCATCCCACCTCACAGGTGTGCCACATCAAGATGCTCATCAGACATCATGATTAGTGCACAGGTGTGCCTTAGACTGTCCACAATAAAAGGCCAACCTGAAATGTTCATTTTTTTTGCTTTATTAGGGGTCTGGGGACTCAGAACCAGTCAGTATCTGGTGTGACCACCATTTGCCTCATGCAGTGCAATTGTCATCTTCGTGTGGTCGACAACGTTGAGGAGACAGGCTGCTGCTGCTGAATGCAGCCTGATGCTCTGTTCCCCCTCCCCACTGCTCACAATGAGCTGCCTATAAAAGCCACCTGGAGCTGAGGCCAGGCTTTTTTGCTCCTGTCTGGTGTGCGTGGAGGTGTTTGGCTTCTCCTGGCTGTACTTGGTTGCTGTTTGAGAGTTCCAGCAAAGATGCACTGGTCCTCTCAGAAGATCAATAGTATAGCCCACCACTCAGGAAAGTATGTCTGCTGTTTTTTGCTCCCCCTTAATACCCTTTAGTTCATTTTAGTTTCCTTTGGTCTCATTAGTTATATTCCTTTAGTTATTTTATTTGACTGGGTTTCAATTGTTTTGCAATTAATTCTGTTTTGTTCTTTTAGGGTTGGAGTCAGGTTCACACCGGATGAGGACGCAACGAGCATGCAGTTGAGCTTCCTGAGACGGTTTCTGACAGTTTGTGCAGAAATTCTTTGGTTATGCAAACCAATTGTTTCAGCAGCTGTCTGAGTGGCTGGTCTCAGACGATCTTGGAGGTGTACCTGCTGGTTGTGGAAGTCCTGGGCTGGTGTGGTTACACGTGGTCTGCGGTTGTGAGGCCGGTTGGATGTACTGCCATATTCTCTGAAACGCCTTTGGAGACGGCTTATGGTGGAGAAATGAACATTCAATGCACGAGCAACAGATCTGGTTGGCATTCCTGCTGTCAGCGTGTCAATTGCATGCTCCCTCAATGCTTGCGACATCTGTGGCATTTTGCTGTGAGACAAAACTGCACATTTCCAGTGGCCTTTATTAGTGGCCTTTTATTGTGGATAGTCTAAGGCACACCTGTGCACTAATCATGATGTCTGATGAGCATCTTGATGTGGCACACCTGTGAGGTGGGATGGATTATTTCAGCAAAGTAGAAGTGCTCACTATCAAACATTTAGACAGATTCGTGAACAACATTTGAAAGAAATGGTAATATTGTTTATCTGGAATGAATTTTAGATCTTTAAGTCCATCTCATGAAAAATGGGAGAAAAATAAAAGTGTTGCGTTTATATTTTTGTTGAGTGTAGCTGACCAATGCGAACCGCCGTTCCCGGTGGTTCGGATATTGTTTATCTGTTCACTACAGCAGATGTCTGCTGAATAACTCTGGTTAGTCTGTGCCTGTACTAGCTAATGACTTGTAGCGGAGCGGGTAGGCTCTGTCAATAGATGTTAGCCTGTTAGCCCCTCATCGTTAGCATTGTAAAATGAGCTGGTGAGGACAGAAAGATAAATTCTCCCCCACAATCGACTCCGGTATGGCGACGTCAGACCCGCTTTGCTGCTGATCCAATTGAAATGGCTACCGCTGTGTGTTACAAGGGGGATGTCTGTCGTGTTTGTTACTTTCAGTTGAGCTGAAATGTTTTTGATTGAGTTTGCTGGTGATATATTATGCTAGTCGCTCGTAGCTCTCTCTGAGGAGGCATGTTGTTATGGCGACACGAGCTGGGGGCGGGATCTTGGAACACTGAGGGGAGGGGTGAGTGAAGGGGGGGCAGGCTGGGTTTTTTCAAAATTGTCTCTCGGTTTCAGAACGTATACCATAGCTTTAACACTTATCTGTAACATGAACCTCGTCAAAGACAATTTCTACAAGTAAACTTCTGAGGAGGGCAGATTTCGCCAAGTTTTACTAAGTATCCATGAGGACAATAGGCTAATAGGCATGTCCGTTCTCAACTTCCAGTTTTCAACTCCCGGTTGTCGCGCATTCTACAGCTCCCGCCTCTCTTCTCTGACTGGGTCGTTAAAGATTCAGCCGCGTGAATTTGTTGGACAACGGAGGCTTGCAAGACCAGAGCTGCAGGATTTCAGAATCAGGCAGCTCTGTCTGCTCTGCAAGGGTAGTTTAACAGCATAGAACTGTATATTTTATGATAAATGCTGTCAATGTTACAAAAATCAGAATGTTTTTCTTCAATATTTTTTCCATTTACAGTAATTTACTGCAAAGCCGTTTACAGTAGGTGGCTGTAGTTGTTACAGTAAAATACTGTACGTTTTCAAAAATCAGAAACAGTGCAGCTCTAGCTTTGGCGTTACTACCTTGTTTTTCTAACACTCTTATTTTGCTTTACTGTTTGACTTTTACAGTTTTATTTGAACTAATTCTCATGTCTTATTGCTTCATCGTGGTTTTATCAGTATAGAAGCTGTTTTATCTTATTAATGAACAATGAAACGTTCTTTGGTTGTTCAAAGATGTTTAATAATCAGAAAGTTTAGGAATAATTAAGCTTCTAAGGCCAAAATAGATTTGACTTCACTTATCAAATTGTGTTTCACTCTGTTTGTCTTTGTAATAATTCTAATTTTACTGTTTTTTTATAAACTCTGATCATATTTATCTGTGCCTGAAGTTAAACACTCTTAACATCACTTTTGTTTTTTCATGTGCTTTAAATAGAGTCCTTGGTCCATCTTACTCTGGTTCATGTCTGTGGATAACATGTTATATTCTATTGTTAATGATTGTATGTCAGCCATGGTTTTACAACATCCTACTTTCTATCTGCCTTCACGAAGACGAACCAATGTTTGGGATGGCCATGTTTTAGAACAACACAACACATGAAATAATGGAGAGTGAGACTGTTCAGGATCCATTTTGATGAACATCAGCTCTTCAGGAAATTTCAACATGGCTTTAAAGAGTGGAGGGATAAAACCAGAAGGTCTTTCTACACAGTTAGAGGAAATATAAAACCTGACTTTTCAGTTGTATTGAATCAATTCCCCCGTACTGTACCGTACCATCTTCTCCCACTTATCCGTGGTCGGGTCGTGGGGACAGCAGCCTAGGCAGGGAAGCCCAGACTTCCCTCTCCCTGGCAACTTTGTCCAGCTCTTCCCAGGGGGACCCCGAGGTGTTCCCAGGACAGCTGAGAGACATAGTCCCTGCAGTGTGTCCAAGGCCGCCTACCGGTTGGATGTGCCCGTTACAACCCACCAGGGAGGCATCCAGGAGGCATCCGGACCAGATGCTCGAGCCACCTCAACTGGCTCCTCTCAAGCAGCGGCTCTACTCCGAGCAGAATCGATGACAAAGGGCAGCCCTGGCGGAGTCCAACCCCCACTGAAAACGATACAGATGTACTGCCAGCAATGCGAACCAGGCTCTGACACCGGTCATACAGGGAACGGACAGCCCATATCAGGGAGCCTGCAACCCCATACTCCCAGAGCACCCCCCACAGAACCCCACAAGCATAATTCTCCCGTATAGCAGTGAAATCTGAGGACCAAATTGAAAAGGGGACTTGGACAGACCGTCTGAAATACCCTCTTACAGCTGTGATCCTGCAGCTCTGTGTATTTTAACTCATTCTAACGTCTTACTGCCTTTGTATATGCCATCGTGGTTTTATCAGTTTAGTCTTAGCTCCTGTATTTCCTCATTTTATACAAGATAGCGTTTCTCCGGTCCTCAGAGTTCTTAACCTGACTCGCCAGATGGACAGCTCTATATACCGGCCATGGAAGTGTTTTACGAGAGAAGAGCTCATAGAAAATGTTTCTCTATATACCGGCCATGGAAGTGTTTTACGAGAGAAGAGCTCATAGAAAATGTTTCAGAGGCAAAACCTTTAAAAAACAAATGCAGCTGGTGATTGGACAATCGATCCGTCAATCACACTCATCACTGACCAATCATATCAAGCCACAGTGTGACTTGATATGAGTCACAACAGCTAGACCCTGTTGTTAGCCGTTAGCTTAAACAACGTTTCAGCACTTAGGGGCTGTTTACATGGAAACTCCTGACTTGAAGACGCAAAGATTTGTCTTTTGCGTTTTCAATTTCTTCTGCGTTTAGATGACAATGTTTGGAGACAAGTTAATCCCCTGTAAATCCGCTGTAGAGTGCATGCCGGTTCAGCAGATGGCGGTGTAGGTCTGCAGAGAGGCAGTGCTGCTAGAACACACAATCAAAGAAGAAAACCTTTCACAAACAACAATGGTGAATACACGCACAGAGAAGCAGGAGTTTCTTTTCTGGACAACAAATCAGTTCAGACAACAAATCTGTCGGATAGATTTTTCTGGATAACAAACCGAGCACGGTAAGACGCTCACACGTTACTCGGTGGACGGCCAAAGCTGTTATTGTTCCTGGTATGCGCGCGCACGTCCATGTGAAAGAGTACTGCGCATGCGGGGATGTCAGCGTTTCACCCTGAAACGCTCTGATATGGGTTTACACGGAGCTGCATGGAGAGCGGATTCAAATCTTTCCACTCTGGAGCGCGTTATCAAAAGTTTGCGTTTTCAGTAACAACGCAAACTTTTGAAAACAGGCTCCATCTAAACGCAAGGCCAAAACGCAATGAAAACTTGTCGGATTTCAGCATTTGCGGCGTCATGTAAACGGCACCTTAGACTATCATTCATTCATTCATTTTCTATACCCCAGCTGTCATTTGGTGAGAGGTAGGGTACACCCTGAACCAGTAGCCGGTCAATCGCAGAACCACATAGAGAGAAAGACAACCATTCACACTCACACTCATACCTAAGGACAATTTAGAGTCACCAGTTAACCTAATGAGCATGTTTTTGGTCTGTGGGAGGAAGCCGGAGTGCCTGGAGGGAACCCCTGCATGCACGGGAGGAACATGCAAACTTCACACAGAAAGGCCGCTTGTGCAAACTTCACTGATCTGCCTCGTTCGGATGGAGCTGAGTGATCCCGAGGACGAAAACAGTCCAACAGTAACTAAGTTGCTGACAGCAGTGAAAAGAGCTGGGCATCACTGCTACGGTTTGACTTTTAGAGCGGGGCACAGTGCTACTTGGTCATCATCACCCTGTGTCTGTTGTGCGTGAGTGAGAAGTAAGTTTATAGTTTATTAGATGTTTATGGTTTACGTCTCTGAAGTTTGTGGCGTTGATCCAGGCCGACCGTCATATTGTTATTATCCAATCAGTTGATATGTTTACCTGCGCCCATGTGTGTGTTAAAAATATGTGGTGCCGTTATGATTGTGATGTTTGGACCATAAATGGGTTCAAATATGACTATATTGTACATTAAGTATAATTACTGTGTTTCAGTTCCATTATGTGGCGTCGTCAGATGCCCCCTAGTGAACCCATCAGAGTACTATTTCTACTGTGGATGTTAATTTCTGGATTACTTTAGCACACAGTCACATTATTCCATTTCTATTACATACTAAATTATTATTTGTATTCTTGCAGTCGCAGTCTTTCTGATCGAAGACTAAGGCCAGACTGTGTACACCAGCATCCAAATATAATCTACACTGCTGTTTGACCTGGGAAACAAACCAGGAACTTTCTTGCTGTGAGGCACGTGCATGACCTGCTGCACCACCGTGTGTTTGGGTGTCTGTCAGTGTTAATGTGGGCTGAGAAGGAGGGTGGGTTTGGTATTTTATTTTGTTTGATCTCATACTGACGTGCTCGTGTATTTGAATGTTCAGAAATTTGTGCTACATTGAATGTATGAAAAGTGCTTAATAAATAAAGTTTAATTGATTGATTGATTGATTTAAGCTCATTACTGAAAGTCCATAGATGAATTTGTGTCATGGTCAACCTCAGGTGAGTTTGATTAAGTCTTGAAAATGTTCTTTCAGGCTGATGGTCCAACATTTGCTGAGTCTGGACTTAAATATCCCAGAAGTGTGTCTGATAAGAGAAGAGGAGAGTTTTAGCCATTGTATCAAAATGATGATTCCTACCAATAATAGACATGTCTTCTTTACATGTATAATATTCAAAGTATTTTTGTGATAAACATTAGATTACTTACAGCTTTAATATCAGTTGAAAGAAATGTTGATTAGCAGATGAAAAGAGGCAGAAAACTGCTGTTTCTTATTCCATGTGGGAATAAGTTATAGAATATTAATGATAATAATGAAGTGTACTTTAACACTAATGTAAAGTCTAAAACAAAATTCTTTAGACCCAGTGCTTCCCAAACTTT
This sequence comes from Scarus forsteni, assembly GCA_036419115.1. Classification (NCBI taxonomy): domain Eukaryota; kingdom Metazoa; phylum Chordata; class Actinopteri; order Labriformes; family Labridae; genus Scarus; species Scarus forsteni. Next base: position 13,812 of record JAZDUH010000290.1, read on the forward strand.
CCACATCCTGTTCCCCTTCAGACACTTGACCTGCTGCCGCCTCCAACAAACTCAGCAGCTATAAAAGGAAATGTTTCTGTAAACCTGCGGCCTTCTCCACATTTATCATTCATAACATACAAATAAAATCTCTCAAAGTGAATTATTTCTCACTAAATACATTTATCTATCAGCAATGTCAGTGGGCAACACCAGTTCACTTTAGAAAAAGAAATGTACATTTATGAAACACATTCAGTTATGAACTTGAAGCTTTTACAAACTCACCACAGCTCTAATGAGAAGGATGACTGAACTTATGTTACTGTAAGAATCTTAGATAACTAAGGCCATGTTTCCTTCTCTAAGAGGCCTCACAGATCCATCCTCCAGCCTCTCTGACAACACTTCAGGCTTTTATAAAATCTCACCAAACAAACATCTGCCAGTTTGAACTTTAATGAATAAACAACTGTTTAAACCTGACAGGTATTCACGTACCCTCTACGTCACTTTGCGTATCCCAGTTTGGAAATCACTGCTTTAGACAATATGAACGGTAACACCACAAACAGCTGGGGTTAAAATCTGATGGATAAAGGGATTAGCACTTTGACAGACTATTACAAGCAGACATGAAAGCTAGCCAGATCTAAATAAAAAACAGAATAGAGTATAGGTTATTTTAGGCCAATGTAGACACTAAGAGTTTTGTTAAAAGTAATCCTTAACAGTGAAGACCCTGAGTGATCCATCACTGTCCCTGCGATACGCGTCTGTCTGCGTCTCTATGGTCACCGGCACAGTAAAGAGCACGTGCCCAAAGACGCCGAGCGATTACGGAGGCATTTAGATCAAATGTTCATGTGCACATGAGCTGCACTGCAAACTGACAGACAACAATGGTAATAGCCGTACTTTAAATGAAAATTATCAGGCCACAGAGCGGATCGTTGCTACTTTAGAAAGTGAAGGATGTGATGCATCCTCTTGCGCAAAATGCAACATTTATCCCCACATTTATCTAAACACCAACAAATGCATTCCTTAATGTTAAAATTTCATTTTAAGGTAGATTCTTTTAGTTGTTATTTTTATATTTGTCCATCAGATAAAGCCATTTTTTCATATTTAAACCATAAAGTCACATTTCATCATTTTTTACTGTTTCCTACAACATTTTTTTGCTAGTAAAATAATTTGCATGTATAATGTGTGAGTGAGCCAGAAGGCTGGAATCGAATGTCCCAACTCGAGGGGACCCCTTGAACTTGTGATAAAGATTTGGTTTCAATTGGCCTGAATATTAGGGCCTGGAAAGGGGTTTGGATGTGCCCACTGGGGGCAGCTTGCTCCAGGGTCAGGCCCCTTGAGATCCTGAAAACATTCAATTCTGATAAGTTTTCATTGCATTTTGGCCTTGCATTTACACTAAAACATACTGTGTTTGTCTCAAAATAGAAACTTTTGAAAACAGGCTCCAGTGTGGAAATTTTCCAAAACGCTCTCCATGCAGCTCCATGTAAACCTGAATCAGAGGCTGCGATCGAAAAGTCATTTTTGCTTAGGAAGGTTCCTACCGGAGTGAAATGAACCAGAAGTAGTTCGTGATTAGAGCTGTTCGAATAGTTTTAATGCATAAGAAAGGAGGCTCAATGCTTCCTTTATTATCTCCTTTAGCATAGGATACACGGGACCATACTTTACAAAAGGAGAGATTATTCTGTCCCACAATTCTCCGTGGCAACATCTTTTATAAACAGTATGTATTCCGACTGCTTCCGAATTCAACCAAATAATGATGAACAAATCCCACAGACCATGTGAGTTACCTCTGCTGTTCATCCTTTCTAAAGTTTACCAAAACCTGCCTTAACTTTCCAGCAGTCTGACAACAGATTTGTTGTCTGAACTGATTTGTTGTCCAGAAAAGAAACTCCTGTGTCTCTGTGCGTCTATTTTGCATTGTTGTTTGTGAAAAGTTTTTCTTCTTTGTTTGTGTATTGTAGCAGCGCTGCCTCTCTGCAGACCTACAGCGCCATCTACTGAACCGGCATGCACACTACAGCGGGTCCATACGTCTCCAGCGTCATCGTCTGAATGCAGAAGAATTTGGAAACGCGAAGGAAAAATCTTTGAGTCTTTACGTCAGGAGTGTTTGTGTAAACGTAGTCTTATTTCCTCCACCCAAACCCCCTCCCATCAATCTCAGCCCAACGCCCCTCTCTCACCCCTGAGAACCAGGTCCCCCAGGTCTAGCTCCACCAGGGCCAAGGAGAACAGGACTCCCCATGGGCAACACTCCCATAATCCCATAATATAGTTGAAACTTCATATAAATATTTCAGGCTCAAGTAGTTTTAAAAAGCTGAGTCGTAAAAAGAGGAAAAAATGTTATAGATAATACTTTTATAGCACTTTATGAAAAGGGGACCAATTAAGTCAAATTTGTGAGTTTTTGTTTCAATCTGACTCTGCAGAAAAATAATCAATGCATCAAAATCATTGTTTTGCCAATCATCGACCCATCCCAGGGCCTAATAGAAATTATGACCCAATTGTCATGGAAATAATGTATATTTTGGAAATTATTGGTGAATTTTGATTTTTTGACAATAAAAACAGTGGCTTTCGGTAGAAATACTGGTATTTAAAGAGTTAAAACCCCATAAAGTAATTAAAACTTGATATGAATATTTCAGGCTCATGTGGTTCTGAAAGTTTGAGTCATTTAAAGTAAAAAAAAATTGTAAAAAAACTTTATTTTCATAGCATTTTTTAGGAAGGGGACCAATTTGGTTCCGAGGATCAAATTTGGGAGGGTTAAGGGAAAAGTGGGAGGACTCTGCCTGGAACTGCTCAGCTGCATCTGATGATTTTCTCTTTTTACTCTAAACAGAGTGGCTTATGACTGTAACTCGGTCCTAAAGATCAATGTTTAACTATGATGGAGTTTAAACTCTTGATTTTACTATTATCAAGCTTACCTGCTGCTGATGTTCAGACACTTAAAGGTGAGGCTGTTTTATCTTATTTCTAAACTGCTAAAAGTTTTTTGGTTGTTCAAAGACATTTAATAGTTTGAATCTGTAAGAAAATATCTCCCTCTAGAACTAAAACAGATTTATCTTTGTTCTTCAAACTGTGTTTCACTCTGTTCATCTTTTAGTAAATTTAATTTAACTTTTTTTTCTTTAAATATCTCTGATCATTTTTCATCTGTGCCTGAAGTCAAACACTCTTAACATCACTTTTGTTTCTTCGTGTGCTTTCAATCCAGTCCTGTCTCCATCTTACTCTGGTCCATGTCTGTGAATAACATGTTAAAAAGAGATTTTACATTGTTTATAACAGCATGTCTGCAATGGCATCACCACTTCCGTTCTGCTTCTGTCTTCTTTGAGGCACTTGTGCTTTGGCGCAGCCCTGTTTTAAAATAACACACATTAAATAAAGAAGGGTGAGATCTATAAGATCTATAATGATAATAACTAAACTGTTAATAACTGTAGTGGCATAAAAACACATCCTGATGACATAAAATCTGCTCTAGTTCATCTTTTACGAAAAAAATAGGTCTTAATTTGATTAATATTATTTTAATATTGATTACAAAACTATAGTTAAGGACTACCTATAATTACTTTAGCTGCAAAAAAACAGTCTGATGATTAAAAATCTCCTCTGGTTTTTACTTCATCTCTCACTTCAGAGAAAGAGGTTTTAATTAAATTTGTATTATTTTTTATTTTGACTAAAACCAGACTTAATACACAAGAATTTTTGTAACTATAATAATTGTAGAGTTGTTAACTTTAGTGGTACCAAACTCAGCCTGATGATCAGACATCTCCTCTGGTTCATACTCCATCTCTTACTAAAGAGAAACATTTGTGAATTAAATTTGTTTTATATTTTTATTTAAAATAAAATAACAGGTAAGAATTATTTTAACTATAACAATTGTAGTGTTGTGGCACTGAACTCAGCCGGACGATCAGACATCTCTGGTTAATACTCAATCTCTTAAAGCTGGGGTAGGCGATTTTGGAAAACTAGCATGAATTTGAAAGTAGCATCTCCTCAGGGCTCCTCCTAGCCCCACCCCGCTCACATGCGCCGCTATATCCAGAAGACTGATTTAACTCCAAACCCTCAGCACAACGTGTTTGTTTTACACTACACCAAGTCATGTTTCAGTCAGCGGTAAGAAAACACCAAATAAACATGTAAAGTTAGTCAGTACTCACAGCCGATGTTGATCGGGGTATAGGTAATTCCTCTGACATTCTCCATATAGCTGTCAAATCTCCTGTTTTGGCCATGAAACTACCGTATTTTCCGTATTTTATCCTCTCTTCCGCCGTCCTCCTGTATCAGTATTCTCCTGTAAATCTCCCGTGTGTTATAATCATAAAAGCATTCCTCCGCCTCTCCAAACTGAGCTCCGTCTCTAGCCTGAATGGGGCAGTAATGCTCCAAAATGATGGATGCCAACCACCGAAGAAGAAGAAGTCTCGCGATAACTGCCACCTGCACAGTGGCGATTGCTCTAAGACTGCAAGGGAAGCTCAGCTTCCCCTAAAATGTTCCCCAAAAAAGTGGTGATGTGTACTGCTGTGTGGACATTTAATTGACTTAATATGCTCTAGAATATCTTCATCTTTTGTTCAGAATCAGCTACTTATCACAAGTAACTGGCGCGACTTCTTTCTCATTCATCCCCGCAGCGTCTCAGTGCTACAGTCGGGAGTTGGACGCTGAGCGTCTTCGGACTTCAGCGGTTAAATGTAGAGTGGGTTGTTCCACGGTGGAAACTGGACGGTCATTGGATAAACGCTGTCCCGCCCATCCGATGCTCAGCGTCTCTGGGGGTATGAGGCAGTGGGCTGGCCTGGACGCTCAGCTTCTGCGTGATGATTGGATGATCTGTCTGAGGCCGAATCCTTTTTTGATTGACAGTGAAATGAGCCAATCAGCGATCTTGAAGGCTCACCCTTCACCGGGGGAGTCTTCGAAGTTTTTCATTTAGTTGTTCTGTATTGATCCGGAGGCTTTATGGATCACCAGCGACTTTATCTTTCTGAAAACGACCAGCGTTGTGTTTGAAGATTCTCTCCTGACACATTTTCTTTTCACAAACGAGCAGCTGTAGCTTTTCTCCCTTTCACTCACACTCACAGCCAGTCAATAGTTCCACATAGCTGCTCCAGCTGCTAGCAAGCTGCACATCATGGCAGATAGTATGAATGTTGTCAACCAGATTTTTGCGAGGCCATTTGATAGTCTTCCTTACACAGAGAAAATTAGAGTTAAACAGCAGGGCAGATCAACTCCTAAGATTGATTTAGTTAAAAAAGGTGTGGAAAAGTAACAGGGGTCTCATTTATAAAAGAGTGCGTGGAATCCTTACTAAAAGTGTACGTGCGCCAAAAACCCGGAAATGGCGTGCGCACAAAAAAAATTCAGATTTATGAAACTGTTCGCACGCACACCTGCACGCAATTTTCCATTTATAAATCAGAGTCCACCTGGAGAAGTGCGCACGTGGAAAAGCTGCAAATCCCGGCCCTCGCACGCCCATAATTAACCATAAATGGTCAATGCAAAGCACCTCATGAATATCTGGGTAAGTAAATAAGCCTCTCGATCATACGCTTTACGTGTCACAACGGCGACTGAAAGGAAAACCAAAAAAGGAATTTCTCGGAGACGGAAATTGAAGTCCTCATAGATGAGGTGAATGGCTGGAAAGGTATTTTTTTTAGGTCTCACAGCACAGGAATCTCTCGCTGCTGCTGTTAATGCAGCAAGTGCAACAGAGAGGGCAGTGTCGGAGATCAAAGTGAAGCAGTCGGATCTAAAAGTCGACCCACGGACAGAGGAGTTTGAGAATGAAGTGATGGATAAAACGGACATGTCGGTAGTTTGCTGCAGCAGTGGATCACAAACTTCACATAAATCAGAGAATGACACCACGTCACTGCTTCATGCATCCATTGTGCCAAAACACCCACCTTCTTCATTACGCACAAGTATATCTGTAATGTTTCCATGTTAACGGACCCACTCTGACTTCTTTACATACTTTCTGAGAGCAGTCAGCAGTCGCCCTACCTCAGTATTATTATAAATCTAAGTTTTGATCGGCCGAACAAAAATGTTAATGTTTGGCCACATTTTTTCCCTGGGAAACTCCGTCTGTTCTATTTATGAGGATCCGAATGATCATGTCAGAGATGCCCTGATTTAATCCCCACACTTAGTTTATTTACAGAATAAATATGTGCAGCTGATGAAGATGTGCTGATGAAGGAGGAAAATTGTGTGAAGCCACCGCCGTGTCTCTGTGCGCTCTGCGTCTTTACGCAGGCATCTTTATTACAACTAAAAACCGCACTTGTTAGTAAATGCGAGAAATTTAAAGATGTTAATGAAAACTGGTGGCTCTGAGGTTTCTGTGTTAGTCTAAATTCTAAAACATCAACGAAAACTGTGTCCGGTCCTGTGAGGTCCTTCCGGATAATGAAGGCGAGACAGCGATGAAGAAATGTGTATGTGGCAGACTTTTTCTTTTTTTATATATATATTTTCATAATTAAAGTGACTTACAGGAAACGGCCAATTACACGCGTTATTTATAGCCCAAATAAAACAGTTAGTTTGAATGGATATGATGACGTGGATCTGTCAGCAAAGTTTGATATCGAGTGAAATAAAATGTTGGAGAGACATCAACATGTATCTGGAGGCTTCAGTTCACCACTTCACCGTCTGTGTCTCCAGTTTCCCATGCCTCCAAAATGTACGTACGCCTGGTTCAGAGTTTGCTTACCGGTGCGCACATTTTACCGTCAGGTTTGTTTTTATAGATCACAAACTTTGCGTGGGAAAAGGCGTACGCCAGTTTCAGGCCCCGTTTTGTGCATACGCAAGCTTTATAAATGAGACCCCAGGTCTTTTCAGCATTCCTGGTATGACAAGGTGAGCTGGCTCACTGGAAGTGCTGTCACAAATAAAATGTGTTGTCTGGTCAAAAGTGGGTTTTGGGAATAAAATCCCTGGAAAAGACACCAAGTTGGTACAACAGGGTCACAGATCATTTACATGAATAAATAAATTTATGATGTAGGCCAGAAAAAAAATGAGCTTCCCCTCCCTGACTGACCAGCAGCTGCCACTGCACCTGCAGTAGCATGGATGGCAGTTCTTGCGAGATTAGAGCCAACAGCGGAACAAACTTAGAAAAACAGAGTTTATTTTAGATTTCTTGTACATCTGTCCTAAATGTGAGGGATACTGGAGCTTGGTTGGTGTTGTGGGACTGCTCACAGCGGACTTCCCTTATTTTCAAAGACAAAACTTGAAAGGTAAGCTTTCTCCAGTGGAGTCTGTTCCCTACACGCTACATTCTACATTCTACATGCTACATGCTACATGCACTGTCGGTGCACGCCGGGAAAATGCACGCGCAGCATAGAATGGCAACGGTGTTTGATTGGTGTAAAAACAGGTATCCCGGCAAGATTATTGGTTGGTGTTTTCCCTGTTTTACTCCTGCTGTAGATAGCGGATATTTTTCGCTGTTTTAAGAACACATTATGAGTTGATAACCATCGGGTCATAAAGATCATTTTAACCAGTATTACAAAAAGTGTATCTAAATCACAGCTTTAAGAGAAACATGTTTATGAAATGATTATATCTTTGTTTTAAAAAACAACAGTTTAGAATTACTATAACTATAATAATTTTAGTTTCGTTGACTGTAGATGCTTCATTATGTGCTGGAGCATTATCCAGCACAGCCGTCATATTAGATGGGTCTCTTCACTCTGTATTTTGTGCAGCTGAGGCCACAACAACCAGCCCAGTGTTTCAGTTTTATTCCAACACAACTGTGGAATAAACGTACTCAAAGTTTAATGCCAACAGGATTTATATGAGATGTGTGGTTTGTGTGTGAGCACATGTACAGTATGGAAAGTATTCAGACCCTCTGAGATTTTTCAAACATTTCAAGTGCCCCATATTGACAAAAAAATGAAATTTTAGACTTTTATGAAGATTTATAAAAGGAAAAACTGAAATATCATATGGTCATAAGCAGTGTTGGGAGTATCGGCATTAGAAATAACAGCGTTACTAATGCCGTTATGTTTTCCCAGTAACGGGTAATCTAATGAATTACTTTGTCATGTGTTACAATTAGGGATGGGAATTGATAAGATTTTATCAATATCGATGCTGTTAACGATCCTGCTAATCGATCCAATTCTTTAACGATTCTCTTATCGATCCTGCAGATTTTCCATGTGAGCAAATGTTGGTCTGATTTTTGTGGCAACAATGTCAAACACATATCACAGCATGTATAACTGCCTCTGCAAATTGCTGGTGTGTCCACTCACTTAAGGGTGTGTAGTAGGTGCAGTTAGGATTAAGTCACAATTCTGATGCGTCTGAACCCTGTGGGTGGAAGGAATTGATAAGGGAATTGATAAGCAAAAAAATTAATGATATCGATTCTTTGATGGAGCTGTTAACGATTCTCAACTGGAATTGGTTTTCGATTCCCATCCCTAGTTACAACGCCGTTACTGTTTCTGACAGTGAAATGTGGCAGATTACTTTGAATGTATGTCAAGACGCTGTTATCCACGGCAGCGCCTCAGTCATGCTCTGACAGACAAACCCCATTGAAAGCGGCGTGACACGAGCAGCCCTGAAGAGGGAGGGCTGGTCCTTGGGTATAGGTGGTTAGATGTTTTAAATTTGTGCACTTGAAATGTTTTTGAGCTCTCATCTTCTTCAGATAGTCCTACTTTGAGGACATTCACTGGTTAATGGAACATGAGAGTCCTCATTTATTAATTACTTCTTGATAACACTTCATGCTCAAAAGCTTATTCATACAAATCCAAACATTTATTACCTTGCAGAGTTGAAAAGTATATATTTAGTAGGGGTGTAACAAAATGGCAAACTTCCAAAAGCGATACGAAAATCTGAAACAGGGCTCACGATACGAAATACTCACGATACGAAATAAAGATGAAGGAAAATCTCCAACGGTAGCAAGTTGTGTAAAAATCGCATTTTCTTTGATTTCTTCCTAATGCAGACATACAAAAAAATATTGCTACATCGGTACAAAATAAATACTCTTTGAAAAAAAAACAAAATTAAAATTTTTCCCCTTGTTTAGACTACAGTGCAAATACAAACATCAAATCTCAATAAAAAGTGCTTTGTTGTTGTAACAATCAGGATAAGTACATTCTTGAATGAGAATGAAAACAAATAGCAGGTCCAGCTGCAGTTTAGACCTATAAATGTCTGAACTGTGAACTATAATATTTAGCCTATAACAGTGCATATACTTCTGATCTTCAAGTGTGATCAAATTTTGTCAACTCAACAGTAGATGCAAAAATCTAATATTGTTTTTTATGCAGACTTACACAAACATACAGTAGCAGTTCTACTGTTTGCTATGTGATCAATGTGGATTTTAATGTTTCCTATAAATTGACGGTCACTGAAGGGGCCAGGTAGGCGGGTCAGAGTTCAGAGGAGAGAGTTACTGTGTGTTAGCAAGGAGGGAGAGAGCCCTTAGCAGGAGGTTAAGAGGTTACTACTCACTGTTTTGTTCATGAATTAAAATTGTAGTTGGCGTGGGCACTGTCCACCGTGACTGTTAATTAAAAGCAGGTATTCGCGAGTCGGAGTCACCTTATTTAACGTCCGACGGACGTCACAATACAGCCACACACAGTTGTTGTTTTGTCCGCAATCTTCTCACTGTTCTCTCGTTTTTTACATGAGAAGCCAAAATAGGTCCACACAACTGATTTATTTGATGAAGGAGCGTCGCTAAGTCCTCCTCCGTATTGCAGCGAGTGCTTTGCTACGGGAGGCGAGGGGGGTTTATTTCGTCCTTTTATTTCGAGCGTCTCTGAATTTTATTTCGTCATTTTTTATTTTGCGAAATTTCGTGGCACGTAATTTCGTTTCACCCCTAATATTTAGTATCACTAAATAGTGTGATCAAGACTAAAACAAAGCCTGATTAAGCCTGCTTACACATCCATGTCTTTAAGATAAAAACATAAGCCTGAGTCAGCTTTATGCTAACACATAATGGAAAATCCCATATACATGCTAACGGAAATTAGCATTGCTGTATGAGGTATTTTGCCTCCAAAAGCTGATTGATATGAGGGTTGTAGGTGGTTAGATTTTTTAAATGTGTGCACTTGAAATGTTTTTGAGCTCTCATCTTCTTCAGATAGCCCTACTTTGAGTACATTCACTGGCTAATGGAACATGAGAGTCTGCATATTTAAATGACTTCTTGATCACACTTCATGCTCAAAAGCTTACCCCCAAATTCCACTGGACGCTAAAGCGCCGCGCTGCACAGCATCCTTGAAACGTATTTTGTAGTACTTAGCTCCTTTGCAGTCTATTGGGCAAATCCCACGACACGCGCTGTGGCGCGTCAGTGGCGCGTTGCTGACCCCCAAATTCCACTGCATGGGAAAGCGCCCTGCCGCGCTCCGCTCTCCAACAGGCAAACCCCACTGAAGGCGGCGCGCCCAGAAGCGCCCTGCGGAACCCTGTAGGGGGAGGGCTGATCCCCTATTTAACTTCGTTCTTCATATGTCCTTGTCATGTATACAATGTGATATATATAATATATATATATTTCTGTACCTCTATGATTCACTTTTCTTTGTCCATGGTGTCCAGGTCCGGCTGCAGAAACAAATTAGAGGGGGGGCATTACATCTTTTCAGGGGGGCACACTTTTTTTTTTTTTTTCTTTTCTTTTCTTTTTTTAACCTACATTTAGTCTGCCTCGGGCTGAACAGTGGCTCTGTCACTCCTACAGTTTTGACATATCATTTTCATCCATAAATATATATAAAACAACAAATAAAATGCAGTAGTGCTGTGTTAATTTTTTAAACTTAGAAGATGAAGAAGAGCAATGGGAGCTGAAGAGTTGAAAAACCAGCACCATACAGCCACTATTAGAAACATAAGACAAGTCAACAGTCACACTGAAGTAAACAGTCATGCTAGGAGAAGGTTAGCTACAGCAGCTAGGGAGCAGGAGGACAACAATGCAGTGTGTGACACTTCTGCCTACAGGTAAAAAACAGTTAAAGGTCCAATGTGTAGTTTGTAGCAACATCTTAAGGTCAGGTTTGAGATTGCAGCACTCCAGCGCTCTCTCCTCCCTGACTCCCTGAGCTAGGGTGGTCTTCCAAGGACAAGAAGCGTTTTTTCAACATGGCGTCGTCAACGAACGTTTACAGCTACCAAGCTATCAAATCTCTCTGTTGATTCACCACATTTGAAAGTTCAGAGAGCATTTTAGGCGAGAAAGTCACCATGTAGAATACCAAAATGTGGTCATTTGAGCCATAAAACGCATGGATACAAACTTCATTGCGGTATTTCGAACATTCTGCTAAAGCGCTATTATGCTATTGAAGAAACTTCCGGTCGGCTCCAAAACAAGAGCCTAATGACTAAAGCGTTAAAGAACTAATAGGAGATAATGAAGAATGCTTTCATTTTGAAAATGGGAAGTTTGCTAGTGGCTAATTTTTAGCTGAATGCCGTCTCAAGCCGACTTGACATTTTTATTATGATAAATGTAATATATAATATTATGATATTGTTACGACCTGAGGCTGTTTTTTATTTGAGTCCGTTTTTCCAGTATTTTGTCTGATGACTTTCATTTTGAAGCCTGAGGCCGTATTATCTGATAGAGGTTTTATTGAGGGGGGTTTTCTGATGCCGTTTGGTCTGAGAAATGACACAGAGGTTTTCCTGAGACCAACGTATCCTAAAAAGTACACCTTACCAATGTGTACATGTGCTACTAAATGACAAATTAGGAGCAAACAATAAAATGAAGGAGTACGGTGAAAATCTTTATATTTGTCTCATTAACAGCACTATATAGCTTAGTTTTCAGCCTATGTTTTCTGTCTACAGAAAGTTGCTTGTGACCATGTAATAGGCCTCTCATAGCAGATACATTCTCTGCGTCTTACTGCGACTTCTCCCGAAAGTAAACAAATAAATTCAGCTCCATATAAGAGTACAATTCGACACTTAGTCTTACCTGTCCAGCAAAAACCAGGCAACTGCAAACTTATCCTTCAGGGACTTCCATCTGGGAAAGGCAGCGCCGATGTTGACCCTGTTTTTTTTTTTTTTGGCGTAGACTGTCCCGATTGCGTTTGGCTTCATCCCGTTTTCGTTTCTTTGACAATGATTCATGCTCCACTGATGGTAAATTGTACGTGTGGTCCTCCATGTTTGTTTGTATCAGCACAGCTGCTTGGTAATCACTCTCTTCTTTGTCTATTTCACAACTATGCATTTCCGTCAGGCGTCGAAAAAAACCGCGAAAGCGTATTTTCGTCCGTTCTGGGTTACGGTAGAAAAGATGGCGACGCAAGATGGAGGCCACCATAAAAGACAACCTGCTCCATTGAGATATAAATGACTTATTCTGAGGTAACGAAAACAAAACAATAATTATTTAAGGTTGATTAGAAACTACTTTTAATATAATTTTAAATAATATATTCAATTTTTACCAAGTCTGTTATTTTATATTTTTTTTCATTTAGCATGTAATAATACACACTGGACCTTTAAGGCCAGTTAAAGTTAAAACCACTCTAGAAGAGCCGCAGATGGTATTTGTGAACTGAGTGAAACCTTCTGAAAACACTCTCCTTTGACTCATTCCTAAATTTCTTAGTCAGGTCCTTCTCAAATGCCAGCTGGATGAGGTTGGCCTTGTGCTGATGAAGCAAAGCTCAGCGATGCTTTGTGAAGACTGTTTTAAGAGGGGCAAATGAATTTTCACAGAATGCGGTGTGCTGGCTCCAAAAGTAAGTCCATGTGGGCTTTGCCTCCAGGGGCCTCTGGTACTGTTTCACAATATGTCAGGATTAAGAAATAAGCTTGAAATAATTATCAATCAATTATCAATATCAATATGTCATTGAACCACATCATGTCAAGGGTGATGTGTGCTAAGTTTGCTGCTTGATGCTGAAACATCTCAGTTTATTTCAAGAGGTCCCAATTGACTATGCCATGACAATACAGGCTGTTTAATCATTTCAAAAAGAGCCTTGTAGCTTTTTGAGATTTTTGAATTTAATAATAAACTCTCTGAACTTTTGCCTAGCCCTAATTTTTATTAATTTAATGTTTATTTAACAGGGATGATACATACAACATTGCCACAGAAGATGGGAAAATGTGAATGAATATAAGACGTGTAGCTTCAGCTAATCTGCAGTCTATGTCCCTGGTCAGGATTTAGAGTACAACAAAATATACAGAATACAGATACAATTATATAAACAGAGTAATACAGGGACTATAGTCAATAAGTACCATGAATAAATAAGCACGGCTGTAGTAAATTAGAGGCTGAAACACAAGTAACATTTAACATTAAAGATGATTAAAATAGCATACTTATAATTACTTGTGAGAAATTAATGTTCACATTTCTGCTGCTGTTTAAGCCGCTGTTTAACTTTTGCACTGAAATTTTTAAGCTCTGTTTGAGATTTAATTTCAGATGGTAAAGAATTCCAGGTGTAGGTGTATGCCTTAAACTGAGAGGGATGGCTGCCTAAATGTTGTCCTGCACCTTTGGACTATATAGTTTTGTTTTGTTATGTTCCCCTTTATTGTCCTACAGCTGTCTGTCTTTGTAAAGTTCTGAGACATCACTTGTGGAGCCAGTCCATTTAAGCACTTGAAAACAACTTTCAGAAAGGATCATTTTATAAAGTTGGAAAAGGTCAACAAATTATATTTCTCAATAATTTTGCAGTGGTGCCATTTTTGTGGCTTCTGGTCTAAAATTTTCAAAGCCAATCACCTGCTTAATTGTTCATTTTGCCTCATCTGGTGGTGAAGAGTCACATTATGTGAACTAATAAATTGTGGCAAGAAACATGTATAAAGAGGCATTTAAGCACATTTAAGGACAGAGCTGCGGAACAACGTGGTCCCATTCTCTCCCCCGTCGGCTGCTCTCCTGCCTGGACCACACATTCAGTTCAGCCTCTCTCCATCATAAGTCCTGTAATGTTTCCTCCGTGGAAAGTAAAGCACATCCATGGTGTAAGGCTGTGTTATGTGGCAACATGGGACAAAGAATGCACTGACACTCTGGAAACCTGCCTGTGATGCTTTGGTGAAGCTGCGGAGGTGAAGCAAATTACAGCTGTGGAGGGTGCCCTTCGCCTGTGCCGAGACCCGAGAGGAGAGCAGGTTGAAGCAGGCGAGCTTTCAGCGCACCTTCCGTGCAGTTTTATTGTCACTGTGCCAACCTGCATCTGTCGGCATCTCCTCCTGGTGCGCCGTCACACCCATCTCGGCGAGGCCTGTCTACCAAATTGTCAAACTGGCTGCACACGGCACCGCCCGAGCAGAAGTGTTAGTCTTGGGGGAGACTGCCGATCCTGAATATAGCTCTATGGCTCTATGGCTCAGTGACTCGCCTCCCACTACCTGTAATTGGCTAAGGCGTTGCCTTCCTTCGGTTGGACTGGTTTGATTGACTGACGTAGATGGCATTAAGTGAAGATGGCTACTCTGACGGAAAAAACAAAACCCAAATAAAACAGAAACCTTTGCTGTCAGTCCAAGACGGACTGGGGGGGCACAAAGTCCAATTTGGGGGGGCAGTGCCCCATAGTGCCCCCCTGTGACGCCGGCGCTGATGGTGTCATGTTGTCTCTGGGACCTTCTGACCAACTGCTGACCTGATGCTCGTGCCTCCGGTTTTGACATAATGACAAATCGAGGAAATTTACGTGTATGTGTATGTACGTGCATTTATGTACCAAGACACACAGTTCAAGCAGAAAAAGCTTTTTCAATAAAGTAATGCATCAATTACTTTACCTGGTAACTAATTACATTTATGAAGGAGTAATTCTGATAGTAACTCAGCTACTTTTTTGGGAAAGTAACTAGTAATTATAACTAATTACTTTTTTCAAATAATGTGCCCAACACTGGTCATAAGTATTCAGACCCTTTGCTCAGGACTGAATAGGAGCCTTTTAAGCAAATACAACCATGAGTCTTCTTGGGAGTGATGATACAAGTTTCTCACACCTGGATTGGGGATCCTCTGCCATTCCTCCTTCAGATCCTCTCCAGTTCTGTCAGGTTGGATGGTGAAAGTTGGTAAACGGCCATTTTCAGGTCACTCCAGAGATGCTCAGTTGGGTTTAAAAGTGTAGTCAGCGATGTGGGAGAAAACGATTGGAGAGGTTGTTGATAAACAAATTTAGACCCACCCCTCAAAAGCTGATGGACGTGCATCATCATGGAAACGGCCGAAGAAACTGCGTACCTGACCAACGTAGCTAAGGTAACCACAGGTCATAGCCCTTTTTTTTATTTTTCACTCCTCTGAACTTTTTCTTTTGGGCTGTTTTTCAGCCATTGCTACTGCACCTATTGTATCTCTCTCTTACGCTAACTTCGCACGCTATGCAACCTAATACTCCCCCTCCCCCCTCTGTCTGATCTGAGCATGAGTATGATCGCCCCCTGGATGTGGGGGGTTGTACTCTGTTTTGGTAACTCAGCCCGAGCCACAGTATTTACCTGCTGAAATTCAGAGCCAAGGCTGTGTATTGAAACCGGACTTTTTTTTCAACATGCTGACAGTGGTGACATCTTGTGGATGGAGAGGAAAAATACAGCGATTTTGACAAATAGTGCATTAGATTAGAAGATTAGAGGATCGTTGACTACACCTCTAAGTCAGGGCTCTGGCTGGGCCATTGAGAACAGTCACAGAGCTGCTCTGAAGCCTCTCCATTATTTCAGCTGTGTGCTCAGGGTCATTGTCTTGTTGGAAGGTGAACCAGGTCCGTGTGAACCGCCCTGTTGTTTCTGCTTTTAAAAGCTTTTCAGCATGAATTTTCCTCAGTGCTCAACGAAAATAATAACAAGAATTTCTGTAAATTTAATTCATGATACATCCCACTGAAGATGCTGGTTCATTATGAATGAACTTAGTTTATCAAGTTACATAAAACAAACCGGAAATTTTCTGTCTCTGATTCTGTTTTTAACATCATTTAGAAGGAAACCTGACAGCTGAACTTCAGCCTCTTCTGTCTGAGTGTTTAATAAAACAGCTGAATCTTAATCTGATCTGTTTCCTTTAGGTTGTTCAGTCACAGCAGAAGAAGGAGAAACTGTCATCCTGCCTGTGAAAGTGGATTTACCCCAAGACTCAGAGCTGTTAAACCCCATCATAAATTGGGAGACTGAGACAGGAGCTACTGTTCACCGGTATTGGATCAACCACGACTACAATGAATACCAGCTCAGATGGTTTCAGTACAGAACATCTCTCTTTAAGGAGGAAATTATTAGAGGCAACGTTTCACTGAAGATAAGAGGGGTAACTAAATATGATAAAGGAGTATACACCTGTGAAGTTCTTTATGAAGACCCTGATATAAAAAAGACCTACAAAGTTTCTCTGTGTAAGTACAGCAAACCAGTTTCATCATCTAATAACTGTGATGTTCTCAAATCTCTCTGCTCTTAAAAACATATTTACACCTGAATGATCACACTCTCTGTCTGAACAGGTGTGAAGGAGAAAGATAAAGAGCTTGTGAGTAAACTTTTGATTTCCATGAATTAACTGTAAAATCCTTCCTCAATTATAACATGAAAAGTAATTTTTTTCAGATTTTTCTGAGGCCTGAAAGTCCTAAACCAAAACCTGGAAAAGATCGGGTAAGTGAGAACAGTCAATAAAAATGGAATCCGAGCATCAAATGATTCACCGCCAAGTTAAAGTGTAACACCAGGGAGTCTGTAGTTACATAAAAAGGAGAATGGAGCAGCTTCTGCATTGAAATACTGGAATGTTCCATGTCACAGACATAACTGCTGATATTCAGCAGCATTTATCAATGCACACTAACAAAGCTTCACTGGTGTGGACAGGGCCTGTGCTCGAAATATCGATCTGACGGCAAAATATCGTATCCCACTCCTTTGGGATAAGTGTATCGATACAGATTTTATAGAATTGATACAGCCTGAATATTTTGACAGTTGTTGTAAATACACTTTGGGTAATGTCAACAGCGGCACAGTTCAAGGTAGAAAACGAGCTACATAATAAAGCATATGCTCTAAATTTGAACCTAGGTCCTCCATCTTTGAGGATCTGGATTTTTGTCTCTCAAGATGTAGAACCACTTAAAACTCATCCTTGTTCTTTTTCTTCTTACAAGAAAAAACTAAACTTATAAAGAAATTTGCTTAAAGCACAGTCAATGTTTACAATTTACGTGTATCGAGATACGTATCATGTCGTGAAGTTGCTGGAAATACCGAGCCCTAGTGTGGACGGGGCCGTTTCAAAGAAGGACCCACCTACATGTGGTAAGAACCTCAGGGTCCTGGTTCAGGTTTAAAAGAGGCCACATGGTTCAAACATGTGAAAACTCTTCAAACAAACCAAAATTCAGCAGCTAGGATATGATCAACAAACTACTGAGGCCATTCAAACTCCCATCAACAACATGTTCCTCATTAAAGAATTCAAATGTTTCATAAAAATCAGAAACAGCAGAGAGTTCAGTTCACCTGGACCAGAAACAAAGAGCCAAGAAAAGTAGACTGCATCTACACCCCCCTCCAAAAGTCCACTGTGGGCCAGTCCAGACTGGAGACAGATTGTTCAAGAGGAAAATTATGAGGAGATCATTAAAACAGTTTTATTGAACAATCTGACTGTGAAGAACAACCCTGACTTTTCTCACTGTTTGTTTTTTCACAGGTTGATTATGCTGTACCTGTCATCTTTGTTTTTCTGGTGGTTTTTTTATCATCTGGTGTGTTTTACTTGTTCTTTTGAGGATTTGCAGAGATGTAGGTAAGTCATGTAATATGCTTTCTGTGTTTCTTCAATTGCTATTCAAAATAAGTTTTCATAGAATCTGGTGTTTATGTATAAATTTAGAAACATTCAAACATGGGAATAAAAAAGCTTCTTTAAGTCACAAGTCAGACTTAAAGCTAGGGTCTACGATTTGGAAGCTTTGTACATATTAATAACACCGTTTGTAAGGCTGTTATGGTCCCATGGTCCTATCTACACAGTATAAAGACCAAAAAGAACGAAAAAAATCCATTCAGTATATCTGCTGAAAAGCTGCATACTAGCTGACCAATTAAACCTTAGAACCTGCGAGGATTAATTGGTCCGTTAGTAAGTCCATGAGTCCATCCAATCCTCGTCTCCCTCACTACGCAGTACGCAGCATCTTGCCCATGGTCCCGCCTCCTCCCCTCTACCTCTGGTGAGCAGCTAGCAGCATTAGCTACTAAACTATCATGGAGCCGGAAAAGCCTAGCGCCGATCCGGGAAGTCCCCTCCCTCTCCCGGGGCCCAACGGAGCTCTTCCCGCGGGTTGAGGCCTGTTAGCGGGCTAACGGCTAACGAATAGCCTCAGACGGCCGTCAGACCTTCAGCATCGGCCATTTCGCCCCTGGTTGATCAGGTAATGGCTTTGTTTACTACAGTGGTGGTAACTCTGGTTAGTTTGTGCCTGCACGGGCTAATAACTTGTAGGGGAGCGGGTTAGCCTGTTAGCCGCTAGTCGTTAGCACTGTAAGCTGAGCTGGGGAGGACAGGCTGAGAAAGATTAATCCTCCCCCACACTCGGCTCCGCTCTGGCGGCGCCATATCTGCATTGCCGCCGGTCCAGTTGAAAAGGCCGCTGCTATGTGTGGGGGAGCGGGTTAGCCTGTTAGCCGCTAGTCGTTAGCACTGTAAGCTGAGCTGGGGAGGACAGGCTGAGAAAGATTAATCCTCCCCCACACTCGGCTCCGCTCTGGCGGCGCCAAACCCGCATTGCCGCTGGTCCAGTTGAAATGGCCACTGCTGTGTGTAGGGGAGCGGGTTAGCCTGTTAGCCGCTAGTCGTTAGCACTGTAAGCTGAGCTGGGGAGGACAGGCTGAGAAAGATTAATCCTCCCCAACACTCGGCTCCGCTCTGGCGGAGCCAAACCCCGCAGGTCCAGTTGAAATGGCTACTGCTGTGTGTAGGAGAGTGGGTTAGCCTGTTAGCCACTAGTCGTTAGCACTGTAAGCTGAGCTGGGGAGGACAGGCTGAGAAGGATTAATCCTCCCTCACACTCGGCTCCGCTCTGGCGGCGCCAAACCCGAATTGCCATCGGGTCCAGTTGAAATGGCCGCTGCTGTGTGTAGGGGAGCGGGTTATCCTGTTAGCTGCTAGTCGTTAGCAGTGTAAGCTGAGCTGGGGAGGACAGGCTGAAAGATTAATCCTCCCCAACACTCGGCTCCGCTCTGGCGGAGCCAAACCCGCCGCAGGTCCAGTTGAAATGGCTACTGCTGTGTGTAGGGGAGTGGGTTAGCCTGTTAGCCACTAGTCGTTAGCACTGTAAGCTGAGCTGGGGAGGACAGGCTGAGAAGGATTAATCCTCCCTCACACTCGGCTCCGCTCTGGCGGCGCCAAACCCGCATTGCCA
The DNA here is from genome assembly GCA_036419115.1 of Scarus forsteni. NCBI lineage: Eukaryota > Metazoa > Chordata > Actinopteri > Labriformes > Labridae > Scarus > Scarus forsteni. The sequence continues at coordinate 33,395 of JAZDUH010000290.1, forward strand.
TCGGGTCCAGTTGAAATGGCCGCTGCTGTGTGTAGGGGAGCGGGTTATCCTGTTAGCTGCTAGTCGTTAGCACTGTAAGCTGAGCTGGGGAGGACAGGCTGAGAAAGATTAATCCTCCCCCACACTTGGCTCCGCACTGGCGGCGCCAAATCTGCATTGCCGCCGGTCCAGTTGAAATGGCTACTGCTGTGTGTAGGGGAGTGGGTTAGCCTGTTAGCCGCTGGTTGTTAGCACTGTAAGCTGAGCTGGGGAGGACAGGCTGAGAAGGATTAATCCTCCCCCACACTCGGCTCCGCTCTGGCGGCGCCAAACCCGCATTGCCATCGGGTCCAGTTGAAATGGCCGCTGCTGTGTGTAGGGAGCGGGTTATCCTGTTAGCTGCTAGTCGTTAGCACTGTAAGCTGAGCTGGGGAGGATAGACTGAGAAAGATTAATCCTCCCCCACACTTGGCTCCGCACTGGCGGCGCCAGACCCGCATTGCCGCCCGGTGAGTTGTGATGGCTACTACTGTGGGTTATAAGGGAGATGTCTGTCGTGTTTGGTACTTTCAGTTGGGCTGAGCTGTTTTTGATTGAGTTTGCTGCTGATATATTGTGCTAGTGTTCGTAGCTCTGCCCGAGGGGCTTTATGAGGCGACACAAGCTGGGGCGGGATCTTAGAACACGGAGGGAGAGGTGAGGGAGGGGGGGGGAGGCTGCGGTTTCAAATCGTAGACCCGAGCTTTAAAGAATAAGTTTGGTTCCTGCAGCTTTTACATTGTTTATAGAATGAAGTAGAACAATATACTCACCCAGAAGGCTTTCCTGATCCAAACAGTGCTTCAGGAGATATTTAGATCCAAAATCGAGCAGCAGACATCCGTATAATGGTAGCACACGGAGCATATATAGCGCCGCTCCTAAAACTGCATTAATCATCCAAAAACTCATTAGTTTCACCAATATTTCATCATGATCCACTCAGGCTACTCCTCCATTACAGTCTGTGTCGTTCCAAGCATGATTTTGTGACTGTGCTGACCTCTGAACTGAAGAAGAACGCTTGCCTCCACGCCGGCGCAGTACTCTCTGGAGAGCTGTTCTTGTCTTTGCCTCCGTGTCCTTCTTTCTATGAGCTCCTTATCTGTTAACTCTGGCTCGAAACTCCTCCACAACATCTTCATCCCATAGATATTCGTCCATTTTGCACAAAACTGGAAGAAGAAAGTCGTTGTGTAGCCTTCCCCTGCAGACTAACGGGTATAATGAGCCGCACTGCGCATGCACAGAGGCAAACATTCTTTCTCTTCAGTTCAGAGGTCAGCACAGTCACAAAATCATGCTTGGAACGATACAGACTGTAATGGAGGAGTAGTGTGAGCGGACCATGATGAAATATTGGGGAAGAAAATGAGTTTTTGGACGATTAATGCAGTTTTAGGAGCGGTGCTATACATGCCCCGTGTGCTTAAGTGTTTTGGTGTTCTTTTATTAAGACAAAAAGGTATGGTTACCTTGACATGTTTGCCATCCTGACAGCTGTGACGTGTCTTTTAATCAGCTGTTTCAGGGAGTAGAAGACGGCAGAGTAACGTCGAAACATGTCAAGGTAACCATACCTTTTTTGTCTTAATATAAGAACACTAAAACACTTATGTTCTGAGAAGACAAGATGAACCTAATCAGTAAATGCCACGTGTGCTACCATTATACGGATGTCCGCTGCCCGATTTTGGATCTAAATATCTCCTGAAGCACTGTTTGGGTCAGGAAAGCCTTCTGGGTGAATATACTGTTCTACTTCATTCTATAAACAATGTAAAAGCTCTAGAAACCAAAATTATCCTTTAAAGCTCTGGATATATCTATTTACACGCTTTAAGTTTTGTATGTAAACTTTATCATTGAAATCTCCCTCATATCTTCAATTCTGTTGTTCTGGCTGTTTTTTCCTTCAATGCCCTCTTTAACTTCACTATTTTGATTTCATTTCAGGTTGTCTTTATGCCATCATTAACTTATAAACTTCTGTAACTTCTAAATGATGCCTTTTTCACGATCCTTTTTGGTTTTCTCCGGCTCTCGACACTTCATGATGTGATGGATGGGCTCATTCCAAAATCTGAACACAAGATGTCCCTAAAATGCCAATTTCTACACCCTGCACTTTTAACTCAAACACTGGGAGTTAATGAGAAGTGTTAGCCTGCTTAAGTATACAGTCATTATATAAACTCTTCAGATTCATGGATTCATTTTTTGATTTAAATTGATTTATGTAGCAACATCATTGTTTTGATTTTATATATATTCCTATCCACTTTAATTTGCTTTTGACAGAATATCTGAAACACACTATTTTACTGTGAATACAAACTTTAATAAACACTGATTAAAATAAAACAAATCTTAAATGTCTACAATGTGTTTTTTATGACGTGTGCTGCTGACCTCTTGCCCAGGTCACCCTTGTAAAAAATATCATGATCTCTTTTATCAGGTTAAATAAAGGTTAAAGAATTAGAGAATTTTCTTTTGTTCACCCGCCCATGAGACGTTTATAAGCTTCTCCTTCAGGACCTCGAGGTGTGCCCAGGTCAGACCGGATATGTTAGTGATCACCAACTGGTGGGTTTTGGGCCACAACAGGCCCTCACCAGCCTCCATCATGGCCCTTAAACGGTTCAGACTCAGACAGTTTGAGGGGGAAATCTGTTGTGAATTTAACACTGTGGCTCAGCGGCTCGTCTGTTGGACCACACAGTCCAGGTCCAAATAGTTATTGTCTAGATTTACCTCCTCCACATTTGTGCAGCCTTCCACTGGAACATTGGTCTCTCTCTCTCTCTCTCTCTCTCTCTCCACATTTGCATTTGCCCCTTTTGTTTGCTCCTGTACTCGTTTCAGGCTCTTAGGGCTCGACCAATGTGGATTTTTTAGAGGCTGATGCCGATATCTGGCATTAAAAAAAAAGGATTACCGATTAATCGGCCGATTTATTAAAAACATATAAAATCTGTATTTTATGTGTTTTACACCACACTGTAAAAAAGGTTGTTGTAAATTTTACAATAATTTACTGGCAACAAGATGCCAGTAAATTACTGTAAATCTCTTCACAGCAGCATTACTGTGTTTAAATTAACTGATATTATTGTAATTTTGATAATTGAGTCCTGTTTTTTCATTCAAGGGATCATTACCATCTTTCAATTTACAGAATTATTACTGTATTATTAAAAACTCCATCCTTACTGTTTTTCCATTTACAGTGTCATGATTATATGACTCTGTAATACATTTTAAAATACAGTGAACTTGTATTTTAGCTATATAAAGATGTCTTTAATTATTTTACTGACCATGTATTAACAAGATATACATTTTTAAAAAATAATAAAAAAAATCACATACATAATTTTAATGTGATAAAATACATTTACTCAATCAATAGTTTCACCCAAAGATGTGAAACATTACCAAAAAAAAAATCTTACCTGTTGTTAATCAGTTTTCCTGGGAAAAGTGGATTTTTCTCTTGATCTTTTACCTTTTTCATAGGGCTGTCACTTTAGTGCATTAATTACATTAATTAATCACACTGCAAATTAATGTGGTATAAAAATTTATGTCAAGATTAATCATAGCACACAAACATTTTGATATTGTCCAGCTGGAGGACCCGTACATGGCAGTGGCACATGTCACTTCACACATGCGTCTCTAGTCAAACCAAACAAAGCCCAGGTGACAACAGGAATGGCATATTTAAGACTTAGTCTTATTTTATTTTTGAATTTATTTATCTATATTTGTACTACATTCTTTATTTGAATTTGATTTATGAAACACACTTAAAGTGTAATTTGAGTTGTCTGATTGAGTTTAGAATTTTCTGGACAAGTTGCCCTGACTTTGGTTTTATTTAGTCACCAATAAAAATGTGGATTTACAAATCTTCACTTCTTAGTGTATTCATTGGATTAATCATGCACTACAATTTTATAATATCCTAGAATTCAAATTCTTTATTTGGGGACTTTAAGCAGATATGAGATTAAAATGTGATTCATTCAATTAATTAATTATAAATACAGTAATTAATTAGATTAATTTCTTTAATCGTCTGACAGCACTACTTTTTCAGTGTTTACTGAATGGACATTTACAGTCAATAACTGTACATTTTATGATAAATACTGTAAATGTTACAAAAATCAGAATGGAAGCTTCTTACTGTGAGGCACACAGAAAAAGATTCATCAGTAAATAAAACAATAAAACTTCAATGGAGCGAAAAGGGCGGAACAACCACATTACCCATGAGCCTCCTCTGTGGAGCTCTCCGGAGCATTACTGCCACCCAGTGTGTGCCTGGGTGGCTGTCTGTCTTAATTTGGGCCGGGACGGTGGGTAGGTTTGGTATTTTATTCTGTTTCCCCTGACTCTGATCAGCTTGTGTATTTGGATGTTCAGCTCTTTGTGCTACGTTGAATGCATAAAAAGTGCTTTATAAATAAAGTTTGACTGATTGATTTAGGCTCATTACTGAAAGTCTACAGATGATTTTGCATCATGGTCGAGCCCAGGTGAGTTTATTGAGTTTAGAAAATCTTCTGGTAACGCTTCCTTTTACGGTACTATAATTACCATGTATTTACATGATAATTACTAGGTAAGTACCATGTAATAAGGGGTAGTTACTGTAAAATTACCATGTAATTACAAGATAACTATATAGGTAATTACCTTGTACTTTTAAAGTAATTACCAAGTAAATTCCAGGCAAATACCAAGTACCTACCTGGTAATAAGTATTAATTACTGGGTAATTATAATGTCATTATATATTAACTATTTTGTTAATTGCCAAGTACTTACTAGGTAATTGCCATGCAATTTCTTGAGAAGTAGCTGGTAACAGCCAGGTAATAAAGTAATTACTCAGTAATTATTAAGTATTTATATGGTAACTATGTGATAAATTATTAGGTACTCACTAAGTAATTATTATTATATTATTTCCTAACAACCACATATAATAATTCGTAATTACTGGGTGTTCCTTAAAGTAATTACAAGGTAATTGCATAGTAATTAATAATGTACTTATTTCATTAGTACCAAGTAATTTTCTGACAACTACCAAGTAAATACAAGGTCATAAATAGCAATTACTGAGTAATTACTAAGTAACACATGGTAAAAACCTTATTGTTTACACTGTAAATACTTAGTAAATATATTATTGATTATATTTATTAAACAAACATTATTGATTGTATTTATTTTGTAACTACACAGTAACTTTAATTGTACATGACGACTACCGAGGAAGGCTATGTATTGTACTGGTAAATACACAGTAAGTACTGTAAAATTTAAAAAGAAATTATGACACCACCAGTTACTTTCCTATTGGCTACCAGGTGTAATTACCAAGAAATTATAAGTTTCTACTAGATACTTACCATGTAATTACTAGGAAATGAAGAGTATTTACTACATATTACTAGGTACTACTAGGTATTAACGCCATGCATTTCCCTAGCAGTCAATAGGTTTTTACTACTTACCTGGTAACTTCTTAGTATTTACCCAGTAACTACAACATTTACCTGGTAATTACAGTTGAACTGTACTGTAAAAGGAAGTGAGGTCTGTTTCCATGTTATTACCTGGTAATTACTTATTTCTTACTCAGGAACTACAAAAATACCTACCTGGAAATTACATAGTTATTAAAGTGTGACTGTACTGTAAAAGGAAGTGAGGTCCGTTTCCATGCTATTACCTGGTAATTACTTATTTCTTACTCAGGAACTACAAAAATACCAACATGGAAATTACATAGTTATTAAAGTGTGACTGTACTGTAAAGGAAGTTAGGTCTGTTTCCATGCTATTACCTGGTAGTTAGTCAGTATGTAGCCATAAACTAGAAACTGTCACATCACACAAGTCACTTGGACCCGAAAATGCTGCAAAACCGACCAGTGTCTATGATACAGTACAGAGTACACTGATACAGATACAGAGTCTGGGTCTCCCTCCTGAACAGCACACTGTATCTGTCAGGAGATCAGAGTTCCCATCAAAAACCACCATTACCAACCATCAAATTACATTAAAATGAATGCATGATTTTTACACTTCCTCACTCAAAACACCTCGCTGTGACACATATCAAAAACAAGTGAGCTGCCAAAGATAAACGTTTTAATCCAATGGATTTCAAATTCTCATAAAACAATTTCAGAAACAGTGCACATTTTGGTAACACTTTATCAGTACACACTATTAAGCATTAATAAATATTGAATTCATCATTTATAAAGCATTTTTCTGACATGAATAATTAGTAATAACACATTTATACACGCAATTATAAATGCTGTACCCATCATTAATAAGCTTTAGAAAAAATAATAATAATGGCAGCTTATCAGCATATTGTGACTGTGTAACATGAACAAGGGTAAACGTGGCCAAATCAAAATTTACCAACACCAACTGCGCATCACAGAAAATTACAGTACGCAAAATAAATTCAAGTTAACAATTTTGTATTGAAGTACACAAAATAAATCTTTGTGATATATATATATATATATATATATATATATATACATATATATATATATATATGAATAAAAGATCTTCTGCTAGTATCAAAAAAAAGTTCAGAAATATTTCGCTGTCATTTGGTGTTATTCTTAAGCCTTTCACTGAGTAAAAATTCAAAAATAATAATTCAACCCTAAAAAAATACACTTAATACCCCATAAAATAATTATACAAATAAAAAATGTTGTGAAAAATAAAAATAAAATCTTCAAGAGTGTCCAACTTCAGCAGTGAACTTTGATTCAACATTCAGCACTGTAGCCTACTTTTTTTAGGGAAGCAGTTTCCGAACCTTGAAGGCTTTAACTTTTTCAGCTCTGTCTGTGTCCTCCTGAATTGAAGTGGCACACTGTGGCAAACACACTGACTTTCACCTGACTGTTATAGTTTTCAAGGAGTTCCTTGTATTTACTGGGAGCAGCAATGAACAGCTCTGCGATTGGGCGCTGACAACAACAGTGTTCGGTTCACCCCAACACTCTTGAAAGCAGCAGACATGGCCCTTCCTTGAATGAAGGTAGAACTTCTGTGAAACGGGCCACCACCTGAGCAGAATTTTTGGCTGTAATTCAGAGGACAAAGAATTAGGGTTATCCAAAGTAAAAACAAAAATATGGTGGCACTTACACAAATTTCTTGTCACTTTCAATGAAGAGGCAGTACTTTCAAGAAAATAGAGCCCCGAGACCCTTTTCAGCATCGTGATTAAACCCAGGTATTGGCCTTGCCAACAGAACACAGAAGGCATCCAGGATAGAATTGTGTTCAGAGGACAGAACTCTCAAATATTCAGAGCAAGAAACCTAAAAACAAGTTGAATAGGGTAATTGTTTCCTAAATAACTGCTTTATTTTCTGTGACAATTGAGATTTTTTGTGAAGTATTATAAGGTAATTTGAGTTACTATAGCATTTTCTACAGGTAGGGATAATATGATTCATTGCTCCTGAAAACCTACACCTTGCATTTGGAATCATACTGATATCATTGTTAGTTTGGCAGTTATTGAACAAAACCAGTCATTCACTAGTTATCTGGATCACCACCAAATTATAATAACCTCCTTAGGGAAAGTAAACAATTTAGCTACTTAGACAGCTCTGTTGCCATTTGGGCATACGAAATGCCAGTTCTTAGATTCATGCAATGCTATTATCTTAAACTATCCACCAAAAGTCTAAAGACAGCAACATCAGCACTTGTAGCTCAAGGAATAAGTTGACAAAACTACAGAAATATTGGAAAACCAACATGTTTTGGCAGTTGCTGAGTGACATACAGAACGAAACTTTCAGACACAGCATTAATGATATAAGGTGATCGTAGTTTGGGGAAAGATAAGTATGCTTAATGTGGCAGGGTTGCTTTTCATATTCAGGATTATTTCCTGGTAAAAATCATGCATGATCTCATGCTATATGAGACTGAGGTACTGTGGCTGCAGTTAAATTTACCTTGGATCAGGTCTGTTATGATTGGTTGTTGTAACAGACTGCTTGGTGTTTATCTTGACAAAATATTTAAAATATTAGAGCGAGAATGTGAATTAAACAATGAAAGTTATTTTTTGGTGACCTGAATATAGACTGGGGCTCAGCAGACTGCTCTGTAAAACTCAAACTCAGACCTGCAGATGCATGTGGGTTATCCCAGATTATTAACTAGATTAAGGTTAACAGCGTGTGGCACTGTGAGTTCTACAAGAGTCCTACATTAGTTCTACATACATGGATCAGATTTTTACTAATGTAGCTGAGTTATTCTCCAAAACGGTATCTATAACTGTAGGTTGTAATGATCAAATTTTGGTTGCTGTTGTGAGAAAGGTGCAAGTGCCTAAGAGAAGACCAAAGGCATAATATAAAAAAAAAAATTAAATGTTCAACCGAGAATTATTTGTAGAAGACGTAAATTGGTTCACATAAAATGAGAACAAGATCCAGAGGTGGTACTGGTTAACTTAATAAAATGTTCATGTCAATAGTACAAAAAATTGCACCATTAAACAAAAACACAATAAAAATGTAAGCACACCATGGTTAGACGATGACTTAAAGGAATGCATGCATAAGTGTAATCAAGCAAAATCAATAGCTTTTATGTATGGTATAAAATCTGGCAAATATACTGCATATTACGGAATTCCCTTGCTAAATCAAATAAGAAGAAAAAACTATTTTGATATATATTTAGTGAGCAAAGTAATGGAGTGGTTAAAAAAACCTCTTTACCTCTCTGAGGTGTCTTTGTTTCCATTTTCTTTGACTTCTTGGCCTTTCTCTCTCTCCGCTTCTTCTTTTTCTTCTTCTTCTTGTCTTCTTCTGATGAGGATGATTCAAAGAAGGAGTCAGATGAAGCATCAGAGGAATATTCACTTGAGCTTTCACAAGGGGAAGATGAAGGCAAGTTGACTGCCTGGGTGGAACTGCTGCCCCCTTTTTTAAGAGCTGTTAAAATAAATACAAACATTAGGCTAAGTGGCACAAAGAGGCATAAATATGTATGTATATAAAGATAGATATATAGATACTCAAGTGTCCAGAGATAAACTAACAAAGTAAGACCAAGGTGTACTTAAATGTGTGTTCATACTGTGTGTAGTAAATCTTACCTGCTGCCAACTGTTCTTTTAGATAGTCTCTTTCCTTGGTAAGCTCTTCAGCCTTCTGCTTTAGGACCTCTACCCTCAGCTGACACATCTCCAAATCCTGTGGTTGACTTTTGTCTTTCAGTTGTGCAGCAGGGGCAATGGAAACACCTTTAAAAACAAACAAACAAACAAAAAACATTTTAAAATGTATTCAAAACATTCAGTACCAACAAAGGTTTTCATTCATCTCTGATCTCAGCTAGTCTGTTGGATCTGTAACTGATCCAGTGGATCTCCTGTATTTTGTTACATCATAATTTGAACATACACAACTTCTTTTTTCCCTTTGTCTAATACTCTTAGACTAAGGGATTTAGCCATATTTACAGATCAACACTTTAATTGTAAAAATAAATCTGGAAATCTCTGTGATAAATTACAAAGCTTTACTATGCAGCAAATTTGTGAACATAGCAGCTTCTTGCATCATTTGGGACGTAAATAACAGAGACATTGGTTTATACTAACATCTAAGGTGTTGATTCAGCAGTTAAAACTGAGATTTAATGTCTGCAGAGAAACCCTTTCACCACTGTGTTTGTGTACCAGCCATTCAATGCAGGTGGAGACAAAACTGTTCTGGCATCACACAGTCAACAAACTATCAGGCCTACCTGTATGACTATTTTAGCCCAATTTGATGGCATTAACTAAAAAATAATAATACAATAATATTTCAGAACTTAATGGCATGTATCTATTTTGATCACCATACATACATGTAAATACTTATATAGGTCTGCCTGAAGCACTCACAGCATGTGGTTTATTTTATGTAAAGCCCTTGTTCATTTATATTGCTGTAATTATCATAAAAGTAATTCATAAATATAGATAACTATTTTTGTAATATTTCCTAAAAAAGATTTTGTTTTTATTGAACAAACTGAAGCAGAGTATAGTGAGGTGATGCTCTATGGTCTAACACCAGCCAGCATGATTAATGTATGTCAGTTTAAAAAAAAACGTACTTACCACTGGTGCCATCGACGGCCACAGACTCTCTTATATCCACACCAACAATCTTTTTGGCCCGCGTTCGCACAAATCAAAGAGTTCAGCATGATATTGGCGACATTGAAGTTTCTTCCAGGGAAATGTGATGTCTGCTCCCGCCTGCAGTTACCTGCGACGACACGTTGATGACGCAGAAGAAGCATATTCGCCCCACGCTGATGACGTATTAAGAGCGGGATCGTAGTCCTTCAGTGAATCAGAGCGGTTCAGTGATAATGAGCGGATTCAGTCGATTAAAACTACTGATTAAGAAAGAAATATCAAAAAGAAATGCCCTGAAGCTAATTAAGTGGCTACAGAGGAGGAGACTGCTTCAAAGAAGAGTTAAATGCAGAAGTTGCCATACGGACATGAAACTGAAGAGAAGTACGGACAGTGGAGACAGATATGCACGGTAAGACACAATGATAGATATAGGTAAATTAAACAAATGTGCAGTTAGTTGTTGATTTATGTGCATGTTTGGGTCGGATTAATATGAGATGTAATGTTGCAGGATTAAATAATTACATGAAATTTGTTTAATGAGCAATTTAGCAATTTTATCAATGGAATAAGAGATAAACAGTAATATATATATATATATATATATATATATATATATATATATATATATATATGTATGTGTGTGTGTGTGTGTGTGTGTGTGTGTGTGTGTGTGTACATACAGTATATGAAATTAGAATATTGCATAATTGTAATTAATCCTTAACTTCCTAATGTGAACAAACAGGTAGAAGAACAAAAACTGTATCTTTAATTCATTAAACAAACGACCATATCAATGAACAGCCATTTCAAAAAGTAGCAACCTGAGAGGAGTAAATTACTTATTACCAAACATTTAGAACAGGTCAAATCAATTACCCCCTACAAAAAGCAAAGTGTTCATGAAGGTCTACAGCTTTACTGTGTAATTTTATAATGATGAAATTGACACATTTAAATATGTAATAAAAAGTCTAAGCAAATAATCCTTGTGACAAACTACAATCTAATTACACATATTTTTGTGTTGTGCTGATTATTTTAACATTTTATGGTAGCCTGATAATGCCATCTTGATTATATTTATTGTTTATTATTGCTACCTAAACCTGTGTGCCAGTGTGTGTCCTAATTACAGTCTGTTCCTTTTCTTTTTAAAAGGACTGGTCGCCAAATACCACATAAAGGACAGGAAAAACAAATTTCAGTGAGGCACATGTCCATCTTCAGTCACTCAAACGTCTCTCTCAGTAACGATGCACTTCATGTACAGGTGGGTAATAATAATAATAATAATAACAATAATAATAGTATAAACATTAAAGCCATTTTCATTTTCAGCACAAAAGAAATGTATGTTAATGTTATTGTGAATTTAAATAAGTTTCAAGGAGAGTTGAGAAAGTTGTTGTACATAGAATGTGTAAATTTAGGTTTTTTATGTTTGTTTGTTTATGCCTCAGTATGGGAGAGGAAGAACGACCGGTGGGTGGAAAAGAAAGAAGTGGGTCTCTGGGATGTTGGGTGTGAGGCATCATCAAGGACGAAGAAAACCCATCCAGCGCCTTGTGAAGAGACGATCTTGAAGACATCTGATTCCTTTAATTGTTCATCATGTGAGGCCTAGATCTTCAGTTATCAGTGACGAATGGCGTGCTTATCGGGTGCTCTCTGGACTAGGATACAACCATCACACTGTTAACCACAGGAGGTGGTATGAAGATCCTCAAGCTAGTGCCCACACAAAGCATCTTAAGAGGGCCTGGAGATCCTACAAGGAGCAGATCTGGAGGGGAAACCCCACTGACAGTTTGCTCTCTGACCACTGACCACCTTCACTGATTGAATGGAATGAGTGGCTCGCAAAGAATCACCCTGATGGTGCTTTTGGCAGACTAATTTATAACATTTCCAAGAAGTACAAGTAATTTGCAGTCACTGTTACCAATGCAAGAACCTTCTTTTGAAGGTGGTATTGAGGTAATCACTGCAGTTTGTTTTTGTAGTGTCTTTAAAATTACATTACATTAAACACACACACACACACACACACATATATATATATATATATATATATATATATATATATATGTGTATATATATATAAAATATTTGTAAATGTATATATATATACATATATGTGTGTGTGTATATATATATATAGATATAGATATATATATATAGATATAGATATATATATATAAAACTAAATGATTTATTTTGTATACTTAAATACAAAATTGTTAACTTGAATTTATTTTGCGTACTGTAATTTTCTGTGATGCGCAGTTGGTGTTGGTAAATTTTGATTTGGCCACGTTTACCCTTGTTCATGTTACACAGTCACAATATGCTGATAAGCTGCCATTATTATTTTTTTTTCTAAAGCTTATTAATGATGGGTACAGCATTTATAATTGCGTGTATAAATGTGTTATTACTAATTATTCATGTCAGAAAAATGCTTTATAAATGATGAATTCAATATTTATTAATGCTTAATAGTGTGTACTGATAAAATGTTACCAAAATGTGCACTGTTTCTGAAATTGTTTTATGAGAATTTGAAATCCATTGGATGAAAACGTTTATCTTTGGCAGCTCACTTATTTTTGATATGTGTCACAGCGAGGTGTTTTGAGTGAGGAAGTGTAAAAATCATGCATTCATTTTAATGTAATTTGATGGTTGGTAATGGTGGTTTTTGATGGGAACTCTGATCTCCTGACAGATACAGTGTGCTGTTCAGGAGGGAGACCCAGACTCTGTATCTGTATCAGTGTACTCTGTACTGTATCATAGACACTGGTCGGTTTTGCAGCATTTTCGGTCCAAGTGACTTGTGTGATGTGACAGTTTCCTAGTTTATGGCTACATACTGACTAACTACCAGGTAATAGCATGGAAACAGACCTAACTTCCTTTTACAGTACAGTCACACTTTAATAACTATGTAATTTCCATGTTGGTATTTTTGTAGTTCCTGAGTAAGAAATAAGTAATTACCAGGTAATAGCATGGAAACGGACCTCACTTCCTTTTACAGTACAGTCACACTTTAATAACTATGTAATTTCCAGGTAGGTATTTTTGTAGTTCCTGAGTAAGAAATAAGTAATTACCAGGTAATAGCATGGAAACAGACCTCTCTTCCTTTTACAGTACAGTCACACTTTAATAACTATGTAATTTCCAGGTAGGTATTTTTGTAGTTCCTGAGTAAGAAATGAGTAATTACCAGGTAATAGCATGGAAACGGACCTCACTTCCTTTTACAGTACAGTCACACTTTAATAACTATGTAATTTCCAGGTAGGTATTTTTGTAGTTCCTGAGTAAGAAATAAGTAATTACCAGGTAATAGCATGGAAACGGACCTCACTTCCTTTTACAGTACAGTCACACTTTAATAACTATGTAATTTCCAGGTAGGTATTTTTGTAGTTCCTGGGTAACTAAAAAGTAATTACTAGGTAATAGCATGGAAACGGACCTCACTTCCTTTTACAGTACAGTCACACTTTAATAACTATGTAATTTCCATGTAGGTATTTTTGTAGTTCCTGAGTAAGAAATAAGTAATTACCAGGTAATAGCATGGAAACGGACCTCACTTCCTTTTACAGTACAATCACACTTTAATAACTATGTAATTTCCATGTAGGTATTTTTGTAGTTCCTGAGTAAGAAATAAGTAATTACCAGGTAATAACATGGAAACAGACCTCACTTCCTTTTACAGTACAGTCACACTTTAATAACTATGTAATTTCCATGTTGGTATTTTTGTAGTTCCTGAGTAAGAAATAAGTAATTACCAGGTAATAACATGGAAACAGACCTCACTTCCTTTTACAGTACAGTCACACTTTAATAACTATGTAATTTCCAGGTAGGTATTTTTGTAGTTCCTGGGTAACTAAAAAGTAATTACTAGGTAATAGCATGGAAACGGACCTCACTTCCTTTTACAGTACAATCACACTTTAATAACTATGTAATTTCCATGTAGGTATTTTTGTAGTTCCTGAGTAAGAAATAAGTAATTACCAGGTAATAACATGGAAACAGACCTCACTTCCTTTTACAGTACAGTCACACTTTAATAACTATGTAATTTCCATGTTGGTATTTTTGTAGTTCCTGAGTAAGAAATAAGTAATTACCAGGTAATAACATGGAAACAGACCTCACTTCCTTTTACAGTACAGTCACACTTTAATAACTATGTAATTTCCAGGTAGGTATTTTTGTAGTTCCTGAGTAAGAAATAAGTAATTACCAGGTAATAACATGGAAACAGACCTCACTTCCTTTTACAGTACAGTTCAACTGTAATTACCAGGTAAATGTTGAAGTTACTGGATAAATACTAAGAAGTTACCAGGTAAGTAGTAAAAACCTATTGACTGCTAGGGAAATAAATGGCGTAAATACCTAGTAGTACCTAGTAATACCTGATAAAAACTTTTCATTTCCTAGTAATTACATGGTAAGTATCTAGTAGAAACTTATAATTTCTTGGTAATTACACCTGGTAGCCAATAGGAAAGTAACTGGTGGTGTCATAATTTCTTTTTAAATTTTTCAGTACTTACTGTGTATTTACCAGTACAATACATAGCCTTCCTCGGTAGTCGTCATGTACAATTAAAGTTACTGTGTAGTTACAAAATAAATACAATCAATAATGTTTGTTTAATAAATATAATCAATAATATATTTACTATTTACAGTGTAAATAATAAGGTTTTTACCATGTGTTACTTAGTAATTACTCAGTAATTGCTATTTATGACCTTGTTACTTGGTAGTTGTCAGAAAATTACTTGGTACTCATGAAATAAGTACATTATTAATTACTATGCAATTACCTTGTAATTACTTTAAGGAACACCCAGTAATTACGAATTATTATATGTGGTTGTTAGGAAATAATATAATAATTACTTAGTGAGTACCTAATAATTTATCACATAGTTACCATATAAATACTTAATAATTACTGAGTAATTACTTCTTATTACCTGGCTGTTACCAGCTACTTCTCAAGAAATTGCATGGCAATTACCTAGTAAGTACTTGGCAATTAACAAAATAGTTAATATATAATGACATTATAATTACCCAGTAATTAATACTTATTACCAGGTAGGTACTTGGTATTTGCCTGGAATTTACTTGGTAATTACTTTAAAAGTACAAGGTAATTACCTATATAGTTACCTTGTAATTACATGGTAATTTTACAGTAACTACCCCTTATTACATGGTACTTACCTAGTAATTATCATGTAAATACATGGTAATTATAGTACCGTAAAAGGAAGCGTTACCTCGCTTCTTTCTGGTCCAACATTTGCTGAGTCTGGACTTAAATATCTCAGAAGTGTTTTTTTTTTAATTATTATTCTTTTAACTTCAAATGCCCCAAATTCAGCCTTGTTTGTTTGTCAGTCCTCTCTGACATTTTTAGTGCAAATATTGTTAACTCTTATACTGTGTGTACTTCCACCTCCATAAAGATATACCCACAAGTTGTGTTGTAAATACAGTTTTATCTTGTTAAAATATTGGTAATAGTTAATACTGTGTATTTAGTTGACTGATATAGTATTAGGCCTGTGCTCAAAATATCGATATGGTAAAATATCGTATCGCACTCCTTTGGGATACGTGTATCGATACAGATTCTACAGAATCGATACGGCCTAAATATTTTGACAGTTGTTGTAAATACACTTTGGCTAATGTTAACAGTGGCTCAGTTCAAGGTAGAAGACGAGCTACATAATGAAACATATGTTCTAAATTTGATCTTTGGTCTACCATCTTTGAGGATCTGAATTTATGTCTCTCAAGATGTAGAACCACTTAAAACTCATCCTTGTTCTTTTTCTTCTTATAAGAAAAAATTAAACTTATCAAGAATTTTGCTTAAAGCACAGTCAATGTTCACAATTTAAATGTATCGGGATACGTATCGTAGGTTGCTGGAAATACCGAGCCCTAGTATATATCAGTCATTCTTATTTCCACTTAATTTTTACTTCTTTTCCTTCATCAGGAAGTTGAATATTGATGAAAGGCTCAAGCTCTCTTCATTTATTGTCACTTAGTTGTATTTATGGTATTTTTCTATTTTTATTCTAATTACTTATCAAAACTGGAATTTCCCCCTGTGGGACTAATAAACCTTTATCTTATTATCTTATTATCTCTCTCTTAAGTGTGTCTGAAGGGAGAAGAGGAGTGTTTTAGTTGTATCAAAATGACGATTCCTACTACAAACTAGAAAACTAGAACTGGGCGAAAAAAATCCAAAATATACATTTATTTATACTTAAAATATCCATTTAAAGTGCCTCCAGGTCAAATAATCAACACAGAAATGGACACAAAGTTCTTCTGCACAGTAGTTTTATACACTTGTTCTAATTCACTATGAAGACAACACTTGCTTGTTGTAAAAAAATAAAAATCTATGAGAAAACCTAACTTTTGTTGGAAAAAAAGTAATGAGAAAAGTGCCTCATAGTGTGAATATGAATTGAACTGGTTGAATAAAAAAAAAATTGTTTACCTCGAGTTTCTAGAAAAACAAAACAAATTGACTCCCCAACTCGATTTTAAAATCGTATCGATTTTTAGTAGACATGTTGTCTACTATACATGGATAATATTCAAAGTATTTTTTGTGATTTTAGTTACAGCTTTATTGTCATACAAATAAATATTACTTAGCAGATGAAAACTGGCAGAAAACTGCTGTTTATTATTTCATGTGGGAATGCTGAGTTATAGAGTATTAATGATAATAATAAAGTGTACTTTAACACTAATGTAAAGTCTAAAACAAATGCTTTAGACCAGAGGTTCCCAAACTTTCCACATCCTGTTCTCCTTCAGACACTTGACCTGCTGCCATGTTCCCCCTCTTCTTACAAACTCAGCAGCTAGAAAAGGAAATGTTTCTGTAAACCATTTATCACGCATAACATACAAATAAAATCTCTCAAAGTGAATTATTTCTCACTAAATAGATTTATCTATCAGCAATGTCAGTGGGCAACACCAGTTCACTTTAGAAAAAGAAATGTACATTTATGAAACATATTCAGTTATGAACTTGAAGCTTTTACAAACTCACCACAGCTCTAATGAGAAGGATGACTGAACTTATGTTACTGTAAGAATCTTAGATAATTAAAGGAGACATATCATGCTGATGCATGATTTAATACTTACATATAATATAATAAATTTGAAAACAAAACCTTACACCCCCTTAATTTTCAAAAAATTAGATATTGTATTTTTCTGATATCCTAGAACGAGATTTTATGCCTCTGAAAATAGGTCATTGCGAGATGTCCGCAAAATTTCAAACGTCGGGACGACACGAGGTACCTTTCTTTTTATTGGAGTAATCTGATAAAACACTTCCTCCTCTGTGATGTCCGTCAGCCACAAAACCGTCACCGAGGAACACATCCTCCAGCAGGGGTATATAGTTCCCTAGCTCACACTCACTCATTACCAGCTCTGCCCTGTAGGGGGACTCAATACGCGGTCGTTGCATTGAGCCTGCCGGAAAATACAGTAGAAGAAGGACAGGCTGGCTCAACCCCCGATAGAACTGACCAATCAGAGCACAAAGGGCTGTGACATTGCGAGGTTACTGTAGGTCATCCTCAGATCTGAGTGTTTTAACGAGAGCTTGTTCATGGCCTAAAATGAGGATTTTGAGAACGCTATTGTGGGGCAATGAAGGAACTAAATGACTTGTACTGAGGGCAGAAATGATTTACAGGCATCCTAGTCTGGCATAGTGAAAAGGAGAAACAAGCATGATATGATCCATCCTCCAGCCTCTCTGCCAACACTTCAGGCTTTTATAAAATCTCACCATACAAACATCTTCCAGTTTGAACTTTAATGAAGAAACAACTGTTTAAGCCTGACAGGTATTTGCGTACCCTCTACGTCACTTTGAGTTTCCCAGTTTGACAATCACTGCTTTCGACAATATGAACGGTAACACCACAAACAGCTAGGGTTAAAATCTGATGGCTAAAGGGCTGAAAAGGGGTTAGCATTTAGATGGACTATTACAAACAGACAGGAAAGCTAGCCAGATGTAAATTAAAATAATAATGATAAAGTTTAGGCTATTTTAGGCCAATGTCGACACCTACTGAGAAGTTTTGTTAAAAATAATACTGAACAGAAAAAGACTCCTCCATGAAGCCCATGAAGTACTGGTCAATTGGCCAATCGCTCAGAAGTAACTATTCAACTGAACAGTACTCTGTGATTTAACTGATGTGTCATTTCATCACCTTTTCTGTCTCTCGTTTTTGCCTGTATTCTCTAATGGGTTCTAATCGTCAAAGTCAATCTTTGAGGTCCAGGTCCAGACCGTATGCTTTTAGATCCAGATTGTTAAAGTCAAGGTTTGTACTTTAACCATCCTGTATTAAATCATCAGTGTTGGATTTATGTCTGTAGGATTATAATAGATGTATTACTGTAAAGGTCAACATTTAAATTTCAAAATCAATCTCATTATTGTTTGGTCTCTGTCAGCCTCCAGGTCCAGATCATCAGAGTCCAGGTCCAGACAAAAACTGCCTCTGTGTCCTCAGCATTTATGACAAAGACCAGGTTCATTTCTCACACACTATCAGCTCCAGATTATCAGGACACAGGTTTTATTATTGTGTCGAGGTCAAGATCAAAAGTAGAGCAGCACATCTGAATTATAAATAACGTCATTCACTGATGATTATAGAAGCTTGTGCACACAAAATCAGATGGTTTCCAGTTACTGAGGCACCTACCCAGCCCCTGTGTGCCTGGGTGGCTGTTTATGATAAATGTGGACTGGGAGGGTGGGTTTGGTGTTTTATTTAGTTTCCCCTGACTCTGACATGCAAGTGTATTTGATATCAGCTCTTTGTGCTACATTGAATGTATGAAAAGTGCTTTATAACTAAAGTTTGATTGATTTATGCTCATTACTGAAAGCCCATAGTTGAGTTTGTGTCATGGTCGACCTCAGGTGAGTTTGACTGAGTTTTTTTAGCAGATGAAAAGAGGCAGAAAACTGCTGTTTATTATTTCATATGGGAATGCTAAGCTATAGAGTATTAATGATAATAATAAAGTATACTTTAACACTAATGTAAAGTCTAAAACAAAATGCTTTAGACCAGTGGTCTAACAACTCAGCAGCTAGAAAAGGAAATGTTTCTGTAAACCTGCAGCCTTCTCCACATTTATCAGGCATAACATACAAATAAAATCTCTCAAAGTGAATTATTTCTCACTAAATACATTTATCTATCAGCAATGTCAGTGGGCAACACCAGTTCACTTTAGAAAAAGAAATGTACATTTATGAAACACATTCAGTTATGAACTTGAAGCTTTTACAAACTCACAGCAGCTCTAATGAGAAGGATGACTGAACTTATGTTACTGTAAGAATCTTAGATAATTAAGGACATGTTTCCTTCTCTAAGAGGCCTCACAGATCCATCCTCCAGCCTCTCTGACAACACTTCAGGCTTTTATAAAATCTCACCATACAAACATCTGCCAGTTTGAACTTTAATGAAGAAACAACTGTTTAAACCTGACAGGTATTCACGGACCCTCTACATCACTTTGTGTACCCCAGTTTGAGCATCTCTGCTTTAGACAATATGAACGGTAACACCACAAACAGCTAGGGTTAAAATCTGATGAATAAAGGGATTAGTACTTTGATTGACTATTACAAGCAGACACCAAAGCTAGCCAGATGTAAATTAATAAAATAATAATAATAAAATATAGGTTATTTTAGGCCAATGCAGACACCTACTGAGTAGGTTTTGTTACAAATGATCCTGAACAGTGTATCAATCTATCAAACTTTATTTATTAAGCACTTTTCATACATAAAATGTATCACAAAGTGCTGTACATTAAAACAAACAAGCAGATCAGAGTCAGGGGAAATGGGATAAAATAGGATATCCCACCAGCCCACTTTTAACAAACACACACAAGGACTCTAAGCCAGGACTCTTCAGAAATCCACAGAGGACTGAGGAAACGCCATCTTGAATTGAAAATGAGGAAACACAGGAGCTTACTGACTAAAACTGAACTGACTAAATAAATAAATCAATAAAACCATGATAAGATATGAGAGGCAATAAAATGCTAAAAGTAGGTTAAGATAGACCTCAATAAAACCAAACAATAAACAAATAGAAAGTGGTAAATCATTAAAAAGTAACTCTGAAACTAAAATGGAGTAAACCCCACATGATGCAGATAGAAAAAGTCAAACAAAATTCAGCTAGAAGTCAATAAAAAGGAAGGTTTTGAGTTTGCTTTTAAAAAATATGAACAGTAGGTGCTGCTCTCAGGTCTTTAGATAGACTGTTCTATTGACAGGGGCCGTAATAATGAAAAGAAGCTTCACCGTCTGTTTTAGATCAAACTTTGGGGACCATTAAAAGACCTGAAGACCTGATGGCTCTACTGGGCTTTACCATATGAACCCAGTAGAGCCAAGACCATGAAGAGATTTAAGAAACCAACGAAAGAACCTTAAAATCAACTCTAAAAGAAACAGGAAGCCAGTACAGAGAATTTAGAATCTGTGTAATGTGGGCTCTTCTTCTGGTCTTAGTCAGCATGCCTGCAGCTGAGTTTTGAAGGAGCTGTAGATGTGAGATGTTCTTTTAAGGAAGACCAGAGAGGAGAGCATTGCAGTAATTAGTTTTGCAGGCAATGAAAGCATGAATAAGTCTCTGCACTGGCCTGAGAGAGAAACTGGAGCACTCTGGAGATATTCTTTAAATGATAAAAAGCCTTTTCAGTAACATCTCTGATACAGTATGTGGCTCAAAAGATTATATCAAATGTTACACCCTGTTAACTTGTATGCAGGGACTAAAAGACCGAGGTTTGGGTTTGCTCTCCAGTTTCTCTATCCTCTCCTCCATGAAGCCCAGCTACAGAAAAATAAACTGATTATTTACTTATTAGCCTAACATGTTGAGGCTAATAGCTCAGAAGTAACTAGTCAACTGAACAGTAATTTAATTTATTTGTCTGTTTGTAAAGCACTTTGGGCTACATTTTTTTGTATGAAAAGTGCTACATAAATAAATTTTGATTGATTGATTGAGTACTCTGTGATAGCTAGCTGATGTGTCATTTCATCACCTTTTCTGTCTCTTGTTTTTGCCTGTATTCTCTAACGGGCTCTAATCGTCAAAGTTCATCTTTGAGGTCCAGGTCCAGACCATATGCATTTAGATCCAGATTGTTAAAGTCAAGGTTTGTACTTTAACCATCCGGTATTAAATCATCAGTGTTTGATTTATTTCTGTAGGATTATAATAAATGTATTACTGTAAAGGTTTAAACTTCAAAATTAATCTCATTATTGTTTTGGTCTCTCTCAGCCGCCAGGTCCAGATCATTAGAGTCCAGGTCCAGACAAAAACTGCCTCTGTGTCCTCAGCATTTATGACAAAGACCAGGTTCATTTCTCACACACTCACAGGTCTAGATCATCAGGAAACAGGTTTTATTATTGTGTCAAGGTCAGAGCAGCAAATATGTTTTATAAAGGTGATAAATCATAAACGATCATAGGAGTTAAAGTTCACCTGGATAAAGGTGTGTCAGTGAAAAGTGAAAAGGTTTATTAAGGTTACAGCGGGGAGAGTCTGCCTCAAACAGTCCAGCTGCATTTGATCAAATTTCTGAACGGTTTAGGACTTCAAATTGGTCCTGTTGGTCATTTGTTGAGCTACAATGGATTTGATATTCCTGATTCTACTTTCATTAAGCCTTTCTGCTGTTGATGGTTGTCTATATCCAGGTAAGGCTGTTTTCTCTTATCGCTGATATGTGAAAGTTCTTTGTTCGATGTTTTTTAGTTTGAATGTTGAAGAAAAATTAGTTTATAGAACCAAAATAAGTTTGACTTCATTACCCAAACTGTTTCACTCTAATACTATTTGTTTTTATAACTTTAATTTTACTGTTTTGTCTTGAATAACTGATCATTTTCCATCTGCACCTAAAGTCAAACACTCTTAACATCACTTTTGTCTCTTCATGTGCTTTAAATCCAGTCCTGTTTTGATCTTATCCTGTTCATGTCGTGTGAATAACATGTTATATGTGGGGATTTTTCATTATTAATGCTTGTATGTCTGCAGTGGTTTTACGACATCCTCACTGCTTCTGTCTGCCTTTACTAAGAGGCACAAGTCAGAGCAGCCAGTGCTTAGGGCAGCCATTTTTTTTTAAAACAACACAATACATGGAATAAGGGAGGATTTTTCAGTTGTAATCAGTGTTGGGAAGTTACTTTTAAAAAGTAGTGTTTGCTTGTTACTCCTTAAAAAGTATCTTGTTTTTACTTAGTTACCCTCTATGAAAAGTAACTTTTCATGTTTCTTGCTTCTTTTACATTGCTCGACTTTGGACAGAACCCCACATCTGTTTCTAAATGTGAAGGCCTACAAAAAACAGAGAACACGACAGTTTTTTTCTTTTGTGCTCTTTGTTTTACAAAATCTTGTCACATACCCTGTAGAATCAGAGCTCCTGTCCAGTTTTTCCACATTTTACTTCGGAAATAAGTTACCAGGGTTGATAAAAACAAGCCCAAAATAAGCAACCTCCAGCTCTTTCCTTTCCTAATGTGATATATATTACTTTTTAAAAAGAGAGATCTACATAAAGTGTGTTAATTTTCTCTACATTAGATTTCAATATAAAAGTGCCAAGCATCTATTCAAGAAAAGAACATCGCTTATAATGAGCAGACCTGGCAACTTTGGCTCTGGCGCATGCTCTATGTGCGTGAGTGTATTTGGGGGCAACGCTGCTCGTGTCTATGCGAGCAGCTGAGAAGGCAGCTTTAGTGTCAGATCTGTCCGTGGGAAAAGTAACGCTTTGCTGCATTAAAAAAGGAACCACGTTTTGTTACCATATTTTCAGTAGTAGTGCGTTACTCTACTTTTTACCCAAAAAAGTAGTTACATTACCTTTACACACAACACTGTATAGAATCAACCCTCCTGTAGCCCAGGTAGGAACACTCTGCTCCTTCCACCCACTTTTGTGCTTTAGTGTCACATGATCCAGGTTAACAAGCAGAGGGGCTGCCGGCCACTACTCATCTGCATTTTACTTTAAGAAAAGAATTTGTTTGTAATATTTCTTATCCAGTGATAATTTACACTTTATTTAAGAAAAGAAATGCACCAAAGGGCAGCAATTTGGCCTTATTTTTGTATTCTACAAAATGTAGAATACCAAATGTTATGTTAAACTATTTTATTTACAAACTGTCCTGCATGGATTACTATAACTAATAAATAACAAATGAATAATCCAAACAAAAGGATGGAGCAGAGTGAAAGGAGCGCCGTAAGCATCAGTGTGGACAATACTGACTGGTGTCAGATCAATCTCAAATCTTACAGTATCACCCACCACTAGAGGCCAAGCAATTAGACACACCTGCATATATAGACATAGCAAACAGCACACAGTGCCAACAGTGACCAGTGGAGACAAACACACCTGATGGCTGAACTTCAGTCTCTTCTGTCTGAGTGTTTAATAAAACAGCTGAATCTTAATCTGATCTGTTTCCTTTAGATTGTTCAGTCACAGCAGAAGTTGGAGGAACTGTCATACTTCATGTGGAAGTGAATTTAACTGAAGATTCAGAGTTTTCCAAACCCTGGATAACGTGGAAGAATGAGAGGG
The DNA here is from genome assembly GCA_036419115.1 of Scarus forsteni. Classification (NCBI taxonomy): domain Eukaryota; kingdom Metazoa; phylum Chordata; class Actinopteri; order Labriformes; family Labridae; genus Scarus; species Scarus forsteni. Next base: position 57,456 of record JAZDUH010000290.1, read on the forward strand.
GAGGTACTGTTCATGAGTATCGGGCAACTGAAGACTACAATGAACATCAAGACAAACACTTTAAGGGCAGAACATCTCTCTTCAAGGAGGAAATTAAAAAAGGCAACGTTTCACTGAAGATCAGGGACATAACTATAAGTGATGCAGGAATTTACATCTGTGAAGTTCGTCACAACCTCTTCTCTCCTCCAGAAAGTTTCTATGTTTATCTGTGTAAGTACAGCAAACCAGTTTCATCATCCCATCACTGTGATGTTCTCAAATCTCTCTGCTCTTAAAAACATGTTTACACCTGTTTGACCACACTCTATGTCTGAACAGGTGTGATGGAGACAAGCAGACAGTTTCAGTTTCTGTCTCTGATTCTGTTTTATTTAAAATCATTTAGAGGGAAACCTGACAGCTGAACTTCAGCCTCTTCTGTCTGTTAATAAAACATCTGAATCTTAATCTGATCTGTTTCCTTTAGATTGGACAGTCGTAGTAGAAGAAGGAGCAGCTGTCATCCTGCCTGTGAAAGTCGATTTACCTGAAAATTCAAAGCTGTCAAACCCCACCATAAAGTGGTGGACTGAGGATAAGAACATAGTTGTTCACCAGTATCGGAGAAATAAAGACGATAATGAAAACCAGGACAAACACTTTAAGTACAGAACATCTCTCTTCAAGGAGGAAATTAAAAAAGGCGACTTTTCACTGATGATCTGGGACGTAACTAAAAATGATGAAGGAATATACACCTATGAGGTTCATCATCAAAACCCTAAATTAAAGGAGACTGGGATCGTTTCTCTGCGTAAGTACATTAAATCAGTTTCATCATCTCTTTACTGTGATGTTCTCAAATCTCTCTGCTCTTTAAACACGTTTACACCTGTTTGATCACACTCTCTGTCTGAACAGGGGTGACGAACGACGAAGACCTTGTGAGTAAACATTTGATTTTTATGATTTCATTGTAAAATTCTACCTCCAGAGGTCAGAACTCTAACATCAACTTTTATTTTTTTCTGTTTTTTTTATCTTCAATGGACATCCCAAACCTAAAGAATCCCAGCGAAACCTGGGTAAGTGAAAACAGTCGATGGAAATGGAGTCATTGCGTCAGGGGTTAAACGATATGCCGTGTTGTGTCAGGAAGAGTCAGGATACTCCAGTAAGACTCATTCAGGACAAACAGCTCAGAGTCTGGATCAGAGGGACAGCAGAGGGTCTTTAGAGATCTGATGATTCAGAAACACAAACATGTGTGAGCCCTCACTCTGATGTCTGTGGCTGCTGTTGATGCTCCACTTTCAGAGTGAATTAACCTCAAAATGACTAAAAAACAACACACAGAAGTCCTGACCTGGAATCTGGGGGTTCCTGCTGGAAAGTCAGACTAAAGAGGTTGGTGCAGTTTAAATAAACTCAGTTGATCTGATTCAGTGAAACAAACAGATGATTCATGTGTTGGGTGTGTTCCAGTTGTAGTTGAAAGTAGGAATTTCCGAGTTCGGAGAAGGAAACTACAACTGGAACGTCCCCCGAAGTCTGAATTTCCTACTGGGAACTCAGTGAATTTTAATCTAATCTAATTAATTTCAGAATAATGTCATATTAAAGACGGAGTTGTTTTTAGCTGAATTTACAGTCAGAACTACGTTCTTCACTTACAGTGCTTGCTGTGCGGAGTGATCCCAAACTGCATGAAGAAAACAGCTCCAAGTATTTGCTTCATGTGTCGTCATGTTTCATAATTATACATTATTTTTTCATAACGTGGTGAATGTACAAGCTACAAGTTATCCACATGAGCGATTTGGAGTCATCTGATGGTGTATTTGATTAGTGTGGAGGGAGAGAGAGGAGCTGTCCTGTTCACTGCCATGCTCAGCATGCTTTTTTTGTCATTTATCTATTATTTCGGCTACTTTTGTAATAAAAGCATTCAAAACATTTTTTTTTTAACCATTTTTAAGTATTAACTCGTGCATCACAGGGTTAATCCCTGCCTCTCTTCAATACTGCTGCCGATTATTGCTTCACTGCTCCAATCTGCTAGACCAGGGGTCGGCAAACTTTTGTATGGAAAGAGCCATTTTGCCCTCTATTCCACCGTGGAGAAGTCATGTGGAGTCGCAGGTGCAGGGGTGATGCGAGTAAACTTCAGAGAGGCGGGGGCGGGGGGAGTGAGCCAACATCAGAGAAGGGGTATTTACGCACCCTCCGATAGTCACAGCGGGCTTTACGCGCCGTTACGCTGCAAAGAACCGGCACCCGCAGGCTCGTACCGTAAGCACGGATAATAAAAAACGAAGACAACGTGGTGCTCCCTCTGCTACATCACTGACATGGAGTGACACCGAGCTAAAGAGCTGCATCCACCTCCGGAACCGCGGGCTGCAGGGAGCCGCAACAAGTAGGCTTAAGAGCCGCATGCGGCACCGGAGTTTAGACAGTAGAAGAGGCCGCTCTTCGTCCTCCATCAAAGTCCATTAATATCACAAACAGTGACAGCTCCTTGCCCCCCTACACAGACACACACACACGCGCGCGCACACACACAAACAAACTTTCTCCGCCCGGTTGACGGAAATCCATCGCAGCTACGGAGAACTTTAATCCATGTATATCCATTAAACCCACCTTTCGTTCACAATTATTGAGCGAGACCTCACTTTGACTGTGTACAACTTTTTAATGACTCCCTTGGCAAAACGTGTCCACAAAGCCCAGAGTGTAGATAGAATTTGGTCCTTGGAAAAGAAATGCTGTCCTGAGAAAAGTGGACAGGATGAAGATGGAAAATGGATTTTCACTGCACACCGGTACATTGCTAATGGGGACTTCCTTCGTCTTGAGAGAGACTCGTCATCGGTGTCACTCAAACATGCCTGACCAATGGGGAAGCATCTGTCGACTGCAGGATGTTCATGTCAGAATGTCCCATAAAAAAAAAATCAAACTTTTTCCCTTAAAAAAGTGTCTGAATGCAAAAACAAAGTAGAATCCCCAGAAAAAAATGTGTTTGCAGCCTTTTTTTTTCTTTGTAAATATTTTTTGGGATTGAAAATAAAGACACATTTGTTGTACCCATAATATGGCTCAAATACATAAAAAGAGTTCAGTCAAAAAACAAAGTGCTTAAATGATATTTTTTGTGTCTTAATTTTTTTTTTGCATTCAAGCACTTTTTTTCTTTTGATTGAATTTTTGTTTGTTTGTTTAAAATAATAATGAAAATATTATTTGGGAATTAAACTTTTTGATTAAAAAATAAAGACATATATCAAACTTATAGTCTCTGAGCAGACGGCTGTTACGTCACTTTAACTGTCATGGTCTCACATTTCTGTTTAATGTTACACTGAACTTGTCAGGAACCCTACTTTCATGTCTTTCCAGAAAACAGTTAGATGATACAAAGTCTGCTGAAGTCTGTGTTGATATAAGACCCTCAGCTGCCTGTGGTCAGACCCTCAGGGTCCTGGTTCAGGTTTAAAAGAGGCCACGTGGTTCAAACACGTGAAAACTCTTCAAACAAACCAAAATTCAGCAGCTAGGATATGATCAAGAAACTACTGAGGCCATTCAAACTCCCATCATCAACATGTTCCTCATTAAAGAATTCAAATGTTTCATAAAAATCAGAAACAGCAGAGAGTTCAGTTCACCTGGACCAGAAACAAAGAGCCAAGAAAAGTAGACTGCATCTACACCCCCCTCCAAAAGTCCACTGTGGACCAGTCCAGACTGGAGGCAGATTGATCAAGAGGAGAATTAAGAAGAGATCATTAAAAAAGTTTATTGAACAATCTGACTGTGAAGAACAACCCTGACTTTCTTATTTGTTTGTTTTTCCACAGGGTCAAATCATTGGAGTTGTCTTCACAGTTTCCTTCGCTCTTGCTATTGTTGCTCTCAGAGTTTATCTTTGCACCAAATGCAGTAAGTCACAAACATTTTCTGTGTTTCTTAAATTACAGTACAAAGACATATTTCCATAGAATCTGGTGGGAAAATATAAAATTAGAAACAGATTTGAATGTGGGGATGAAAAAGCTTCTTTAAGTCAGAATTCAGACTTTAACCCTTCAAAAACAACAGCAGCTTATGATTGGATGATAGATCTGTCAGTCACACTCTTCACAGACCAATCATATCAGGCCACAGAGTGACGGAGCAGCTTCCACCTCTCCTCCCTGATTCAGTTTTCCAGTTTTTGGCTGTGAAGTTTTAGGAGATTGGAGCTTAATAAGATGATCTGTGTGATTTCACACATGAATCAGGTCCATCTGCTCTGCAAGGTTACAAATTCTGCCCTTAATTTTTTAAAAGTCACTTTTATCATGAAATTCTCCCTCATTTTTCAAATTCTGAATCCTGACCTGGAAGCCCAACTTAAACTCATAATGTCAATTTCAGGATGAATTTACTGAGAACTTTGACCTTAATCACAGGATCCATGCTCACTTTTTAAGATTTTGACCCACATTCAGGGACCAGGCACTGCCATATCAGAGCGGCATACTGGAAGGACATACCACTCTCGAGTCTTCACCACTGATGGATAAATTAGGCAGATGTCCTCAGGTTAGGTTTAGGGCAAGTGTTAAGGGAAGGTCTTTTCTCCTCGTGACCACACTGTCCTCATCATAGCACCAAATAAGTAAGAAAATACTTGAAGACCAGCTTCAGCTGTGCCCTTCTGGTATGCCATGCTGATATGGCGGCTCCCGGGTCCTGTAGATGGGTGCCTCTCTAAATTTCTAAGAGTAACTTTGACATTCTGATATGAGGAAATCCCTGATTTGAAATCATCCGGTTGGACCAAATGAAATGAAATCATGAATTAAATTGGAGGGAATAAAATGACAAAGATAACTCTTCAAGCTTGTAAAAAAAATCAAATGTTTTAATGATTTTTAAACATTTCTTCCCTTTAACTCACAGCACAAGCACTCCGAAGAACAGAGAGTGTGACATATATCATAGTTCAGTAGCAGATATTTGGGTGATGAAGACGCTGAGAGGAGGAGACCCAGAGAGGAAAATGAGACCAGCAATGGTGTCAGACAACAAAGTGGATAGCCCAACAAGGCGCCCATGAAGCTGTTGATTATCATGTCAAATATTAACAGCTACAAATATGTTTGTTTTTACTGTTGATTATCATGTCAAATATTAACAACTACAAATATGTTTGTTTTTACTGTTGATTATCATGTTAAATATTAACAACTACAAATATGTTTGTTTTTACTGTTGATTATCATGTTAAATAGATAACATTTACGATTATTTTTCTTTTTACTGTTGATTATCATGTTAAATAGATAACATTTACAAAAATGTCCATTTTTTTAAATTTCCGTTTCTGTGTTGTTTCCTTAAGGCACAGATAAAAACATTTCAAGTGTTACATTGGCCTCTTGTTTCCAAACCAAACAAACAAGGGTAGTACAGTTATGTCAGCTGATATACTTATCCAATATTCACTGGAAAATACTTTCAAAGAAAAGTTTGGATGACTATGATTGTAGATTTATACGTATATCATAAAATAATTGGATGAATAAATAAATAATAATAGATAAAAATACACATTCATACACAAAACCTGTTTACATGGATATATAAACATAAAAGATTACAGGATGGAAAAATTAAAGAGACCATGCAGTAATAACTGAAAAACAAAAGAGAATCATCTAGTTTAGTGCCTAATATAAGAAAACTAGTATTTGTTTTCCCACTCAAATAAATGGACTGTTTATTTGAATGAAAACACATATGTTCTTTTAAAGTTAGCCGTTAGCCACTACGGCTAACAACAGTACAGCTAACAACAGTTAACGGCCATTAGCTGTATGAGCTTAGCTTAGCTTTAGCTATAACTACCTTAAGACTGTTGTTTCACATTAAATTATATCACACAGATCAATCTTTAAAAACGTATATGTGACATGAACCTTGTCAAAGACAATCTCTACAGAGATTTTGCCGGTAAACTTCTGAAGAGAGCTGCATACTCCTTAATATGGAGTATTCTCATCCACTTATCCATCACTGTGTGTTGCATTTTGCTGATTTTATAGTTGTATTGTTTTTTTGATTTTATTGTTGTTTTATCCTGTACAGTGTCCTTGGGTGTTTTGAAAGGTGCTTTTAAATAAAATGTATTATTTACATTATTATTAAGTAGTGAGTAACTGCAACATCTGTTAATTTGTCTTCTGTGCATGAGTTCAATCAGATGGACAAAACATGTCCGTATAAAAGTGCATATTCTCCAATACTGTCCCTGAGATTTAACATTTAAATAAAAGAGACAAAATGAATGTCAGGTTTACCAATTTCTAAACCTTCTTTAATAGCACAGTTTTTTACAACATAAAACCAAAACATAGGTAACAGCTCTGCAAACTTACAGGGAGAAGACCCATTATGTGTGTGTGTGAGTGTTCAGTAAAAATGAATGTTCTGTATGTTCACTGAGTGAAGTGACTGATGAGCCTCAGCAGTAGTTTCAAGGTTCTTGCAGTGGAGCCATGATCCTTTAGCAGAGGAGTCCTGAATGACAATAAAGTCTCTCACAGGCTGCAGACGCAGGATGTTCTGAATTATGGTAGGAGTACTGCTGCAGCAATCAGCTCTGGCTCTTTGATGACGTCTCCAAAACGTTTTTGAATCCCACCCTACAGGGCCTCAACGAGAGGTCTGCACAATTACCAAGATTCCAATAGTATCTTCAGTTTGCCCTGCAACAGAGATAAAATGAAAACAAACGCTCTTATTTAAGAATATTTCCTATTAATCGAAATTTTAAGGACTTATCAATGACAAAGAGCCTGGAAACTGTGGCCTTTCAAAATAAAGTGCTCCTGTGGCTCAAATTGCCCCAGGTTAGGGTTAAGTTAAGCCAAGTCCGTGGGTAAGCTGACCATGTGACTTCATAACTTTAAATTTGAGATTAAAAGATACTGCATTGTTATTAAGGGAGTCATTTCACAAGAGATTGTCCACTTTACAAATAGTCTAATTTTCTTAAACTTAAACTTAAAGGTGCTATGAGGAGAATTTATCGTAGGCGTAATGCTGCGCTCCTGTAACCTCAGAATGGGAGTGACATCATCTCCCACTTATCGGCGTTCCAGTTGAAGTCAGAAAAAACATGCCTAACTACCAGGCTATTGTTAGCTGTTGTTAGCACGCCCTGCGTTGTTGTATGAAGAATGTGATTATCACTATGGCAGCATTTTTGTAAATATAAATCTAACAATACTATGTATATAGCTGATCTAAAGCGACACACCCCAGTCAGAAGTGTCAAATAAATGGATTATTACAGGAGCTAAATAACTGTTCACACTGGGGGCATCCATCTTCCACTGACACCTCGGGGTGGCGAGGTTTCACCGAGTTCCCAGTAGGAAATTCAGACTTCGGGGGACGTTCCATTTTAGTTTCCCACTCGGAGCTCAAAATTCCTACTTCTGACTACAACTTGAACGCACCGGAGACGTGAAGCCAAATGTGTTTGTTTGTGATGCTAATGAATGCAGCATGGATCTTCCTCAGAACTCTGCATTGCTTTACAAGTTCTTTTTCAACAACTTACAGGACACAAAGCCACGAGGTAATGTATCTCTTTCTAGTAACGTAGCGGTAGTTTTTGATGTGTGACGACAAGTAATGCGGGGAAAAGTTATTATCGTAGTTGTAGCCGGCTATATATGGCTACTTACAGCCCGGCCGTCTCAGATGTGTAATATAAATGATAAAATAATATAAATTTGCTCTAGTTTTAATTGTCTGGTTCCTGAAGTTGAGTATCCAGGCCAGTCCAGCCCTGTCCGACCCGAACAGGAGGCTAAAGAATAGCATTTATAGATAACCTATTTAGATGCTATAAAACTCATCGATAGGTGCGTATTTCGATCAGGCATACATCTAAAAGTGAGACTTTTTTGTAATTACTTAAAAACTCCTCACAGTCCCTTTAAGAAAAATTGGTAATTTCAAAATTTCAAGCCATTAATGAACACATTTTGCAGCTTTTGGGGGTAATTAGATACTCATATGAAGTAAAATGAGAGCCAGCAAAGCTCTGAACAACAAACAGATACAAAATCAGTACTTGGCAGAAAAAAACAAACTATTATTCCCTCTAGAAAAGTTACATTACTCATGCTCTAAAGTTTTTACGTCATGACAAGAGCAGGTTACTGTTTATCAGAAACAGGGGGCTTACCCACTGGCTCAGTTTACCCCACTCTCCCCTACCCTACCTGAAGTGTGTGTTGTTCTTATTATTTGTCATACAATATTGACAGACAATAGCACAACAATGACTTACATTCAGGACAAGGGTCCTAAAGGGATAACGAGGCTAAAACCTGCATGTTTCAACAGCCAAAATGATTGAAGCTAAAACTTACCGCTACGTGTTTCCTTTGTTGGACGTGGAGTTCATACGGAGCAACGTTGGTTTGCTTCGGCAGGCACAGAGGACACCACATAGTGTAGCTGTTCTTTTGCGACGCGTGTAAGACAAACATGCTTCGTACGTGAGGCCACAGGTGTTCCTTCTCCTCATACTCAGCAGTGCACACCACCATTTTTTCTTTATTCCTCTTCTGTCCATCAGCTATGTCTGTACGCGCCACAGTTACGAGCCCGGCTGCTGCGCAGTTGTGCAGTCATGTGATTGAATGACGACCTCTGATTGGTGAAATACAGTCACGTAGCAGAACTTTTTGCAGACGTGTGTCTTCAGCAAAATTAAAAAGTATATGCAGAATGACTTGAAAAAATGTGAACGTGCCGTGAAGTGCAATGTAGCGGAGTAAATGTAACTTGTTACTACCGACCTCTGGTATTTAATTGATTATAGGTTAAAAAGCATTTGTAATTTAATGTTTACTCTATTTATTTACATTTAACAAAATGTCCCAACTTTCTTGGATTTGAGGTTTTTCTTGCTTGAATGTTTATTTGAGTTGTTTACAGAAAAGTCTAAATAATTGTGGGAACTTGTACTTGACAAGTTGAGGTCAAGGGTGACCTCTGCTGGTCAAACACTGACATCATAAAGAATAAGACAAACTCAAATCAAAGGTGACAAAATTAAGTGATGCTGTACAGTCCTTATCTTTGATAAACAATGATTAAACTCATCACATCAAAAGTACAATATACATACTTACAAACTACTATAAGAGAAGCATATTAATCCATTTCAATGACATTTTACATGTAATCCATCTATTATAAACAATTCTAAACAGTTATTTGGAGTTACTGAGGTCAGAAATGCAAAAATTGGGCTGTGAAATGAAAATAAAGAGATGTCATAACTGATTCATTTTTGTCCTCCAATTTGATTAAAATGGAGAAGCAAGGTCCCTATTAACAGTTTGACAGGTTCGTCACAGGGAGCCATTTTTATTGCTGTTCATCTTTGCACCTTGTCCTGATCACATAACACTTGTTTAATCAGCTACTATTTGCACCATGCTCCTTTTAGTTTCGACGCTCAGATGAATACAGCCCACCTTCAACAATCTCAGCACCAGCACCCTCCTCACCAACACCTCAACAGAAGCTGCTCAGTGTTCTCAGGCCATCAGGTAAAGCATGCATGACTTTTGCTTTGCACTGGCATCTAGCAAATATGTGAGGTGTTTGTCAATGATATGGTACGATGTGATTCTGTTACATTCTTTATGAATATGGGTTGTTACAATTCAGCTGGTTATACTGTAAGGCATGTAGTTTCTGTATGGCGTTTTAACTTTGTGCTCCATGTGCCCCCTTTTTTAACTTTGAGCACCTGCCCCTCCTCAAGTCTTTGCACGTCCCTGTTGCAGTGTAATGCGTTTGGGCCTGTCGATCTACTATTTTCAGTTTTGATCATTTCTGTTCTACCAACAATAGCTGCGTTTCCATTACAGTTTTTCGCAAAATAAAAGTGATATTCCTAAAATTTCGACATAGTATATTTGCGCTTTGAACGTGTTTCCATTGAAGGTTGTTCTCGGCAGTAGCGTCGGAACTCTCGTCAAATATCATCCCGCGAGATTTCACTGCAGGATGTGAACCCTTTCTCCTTTATTTCCATTTCTATCTCCTTAAAACACTCTGTGTTCCTATGTTGTTTGATGATTATTATGGCACGTGTGTTTTTCTCGAGAATAATGGCAAGAAAAGTCTCAGTCTCCCCCTCTGTTCAAACTTCCCACGCCATGTTTACTTCGAGAGAAGTGATCATGTGACCAGGTACGTCACATCCTGTGACGTATAATTGCGGAAAAAGTGTTTCCATAGCGCTTTTGCGATATTTCTCTTTATTGACACATCTGAAAAACCTCCTCTTGAGAGCGTAAATACTTTTTTGCGATATTTGAGTGTTTTTTCTAAATTTAGGTGTTTCCATTACCAGTTTTTTGTTGCGATATTCTGGTTTTGCGCAATTCGAGGGGTAATGGAAACACAGCTAATGACATCCCTCAATCATCTCACCAGAGTTAAAGTGTTTGAAGAGTCAACATGCACCTTTTTAGTGCCCACAGTCCCACTTGATTCATGTAGAATATTGATCTAACAACTTAAATAACACATGTGATTTTCAGTCAGTGTTTGTGGTTTATTAGTTTTACATCACACAGTTAAAATGAATTAAACACTTTAACTTTGGTTCCATTACAACATCTGCACACATATTATGCAGATGAATTGATGATGTTGAGCTGTACTGTCTGTTCTAAAAATAAAAGTTTAAGTGATTGTTTTTCCAATTCATTATTGCTATACCATTATTATTTTCCATACTTTGACCAACTAGTCAAAAATGTCATCATATGCAGACTCATTTTTTTGTATATAATCTTAGCATATTCCACATTATTCCTCTACTTTTCATGTCCAAATTTGTAGATTTCTGAAAGAGACTCCACTCCTCAATCTTAAATCCTTAATCAGTATCCTTCTGAAGAGCAAGAAAGCAACAGACTGTATATTTATTATTTATCTATTGAAGGCTTCAGGATATCAGGAATATAAAGGGATGTTGTTCATCTTAGTGGTGTTATGAAGGGCTTGTGTGTTTGGTATGTGATGGGAAATTTTGGTGGCAAGATATCCTTCCAGCCCAGCAGCATCTCCTGCCTGTCACAATACACACACCTTGACTCCCAACACCTTCAGCTCAGACTGACCCCAGCCATCTTGGTGCCCTAGATCAAAGATCAGTGACATTTCCATGTAAATTGTATTTCCTCGTCTGCTTACCATGCCCACCTGTTTAGTGTATTTCCCTGTCTAGACGTAAGCCCCACCTAAACCCTCCATCCTGTGTATTCACTCATTACTTAAACCCTGAGCAGTCTGGGCTCAGGGTTCATTCTCCATTTCTTGATTGCTGATGTGTTGAATGATCCCCTTTGCAAAGGAATAAAACTGTCTTGCCGGCAAGATGTCTTTATCCCATTTGTTCACCAGAAACAGGAAAAAACTTCCACGACAGGTACAGCCAGTTTTTCCTCTACACTCATTTAGTAGTGGCGGCCCGCCTACCTGCCGCTCCTTCAAAAAAAATTTTTTTTTTTTTTAAACTGCAAATACACCACCGCAGCATCATGTCACCGCCTTCACAGCAGAGTCCTGCATTAAGTCGGGTGTAAAAAAAGCCAAAGCTGTAGAGTAGTTACTACTTAGCACCAGCAGATAGTGGACAGGTGACAGGTTTCTATTCAAAGTTTTGGCGTATATTTATTTTGAAACACACACACCAGACCGAGGGACACGAGTGTGGCTGTAGAAGGGAGCAGAGAGAGAGAGGAAAAGAGAGACACACAGAGAGTGAGAGAGACTGAGTAAGAGTACTCAGGATACTGAGAGTACTTTGTCAAGTACTTGCTGACTCTGAATCTGAGGAATATTTACTCTCTGAGGATGACGGTCAGTTGTCTAGTGAGAATGAAACTGGTGGCGCGTGCATGCAGCGGGAGCGGGTCCGCGCGTCATTACGGTCCCCAAGCAGCACATACAGAGGCCGATGCTGTATCGCTTTATGGCCGGCGAGTGCCGAAGAGGGGACATGGTCTGGGATGCAGGGAAGCTCAAAACACCGTGAAAAGTGACGGTGTTAGCGGGAATGAGACCGCGGAGCTCTGGTGAGACAAGGGAGAAGCCGGGGGTAAAAAGCACAGTGAAGGCAGCAGAGCCATTCATGCTCGGCCCGTAAATTACAGTGATGATGATGGGTGGGAAAACTAACCACTTTGAAACTACAGTCTTTTTAAATCTTGATAGCAAAATTGAATATTTTCTTGAAAACTCTGGTGCCTAAAGGGATAATAAGCCACTTTTTATATGCAATCCAGGCTTTTGAAGAGAGAGCATAAACAGCTGGTTCAAATATATTGCTGAATAAATCCTAAAAACAGACTCACATGTGATGTGTATTTTTCCTGATATAGTCTGTAGGCATCATCATTGTTCATCTTTTTCACTGGTGTTAACAAAGCTAACTAAAGATTGCAAAAATCGGCAATATTGTAGAATTGCAATTTAAATCTACTGTCAAGTGTCATCTGCTTACGCTGCCACAGCTTCCTGGTGAGCCTGCGCCTGCTGCTGAAAAAAATCCTAGAGGAAACACTGACATCTATGGGGAGAGTTAGCACAGTACTGCAGTAATGGGTCAGTCTGGACCAAAAAGTCCAGGGCCAAACTTTTGTCCCAGTCCAACCCTGGATAAAGAACAAGCCTGAATTATATAAAAAGATCTTAGGATGAAATACTGTTTTTACTGAGCCAGACCAGCTTGTTTGTTCAGATGTGATTTGCCAAGTTCATGCCAGCTAAAATGACCTGTCATGAATCCAAAACAGTTTTAAGTTGAAGGTGGAGAGTCTGCCGTCGACAGCTGAGCTGCATTCAATCAATTCTCTCTCTTCTCTTAATCTTAACTGAACAGTTTAGGACTTCAAATTGGTCCAGAAGATCAACTGTTGAGCTACAATGAAGTGGACACTCATGATTCTACTATTAAGCTTTTCTACCGCCTACAGTTCTCCACTTCCAGGTGAGAATGTTTTATCTCTGAACAGTGAAGGTTCTTCATTCGTCCAAAGAAGACAAATAGTTTGAATCTTTAAGAACAAATCTGTTTCTAGAACCAAAATAGATTGGACTTCATTCATCAAACTTTGTTTCACTCTGTTAATCTTATTTTATAACTTTAATTTGACTGTTATATTTTAAATAACTCTGATCATTTTTAATCTTTGCCTAAAGTCAAACACTCTTAAGTTTTGTTTCTTCATATGCCTTAAACCGAGTCCGGCTCCATCTGACTCTGGTTCATGTCTGTGAATAACATGTTCAACAGATTTTCCATCATTAATGATTAAATGTCTGCCATGGTTTTATTACGTCCTCACTGCTTCTATCTGAGGCAAAACTCAAAGAAGCCAGTGCTTAGGCCGGGCATTTTGTAAAACAACACAACACATGAAATTAATGGAGGGTGAGACTGTTAGGCAGGATCCATTTTGATGAACATCAGCTCTACAGGAAACTTCAACATGGCTTTAAAGAGTGGAGAGATAAAACCTGACTCAGTGTTTTTCAGTTGCATAGAATCAATTGTCGGTACAGCAGAGAAATCCGAGGACCAAAGTGAAAGCAGGACTTGGACAGGCCCTCTGAAAGACCCTCTCACAGTGGCACTGCCAGCTGTGATCCTGCAGCTCTGTGTGAACTGTTTTCATCTGAGCTGGTGTAACTGAGTGCAGTTGCACTTTGGCAGCAGCCGGCTGGTTCAAGAAACCCTGTTGACTCTGCGTTGTGTGAAGAGTAATGGTACGGCCACACGGACCTTGACGCCTGGGCGCTTGCGTCGAGATTACATACAAAGTCAATGCAAACACACGTCTTGAAGCAAATTCGCCCCAGGCGGCGCGTTGGAAGCTTTTGGCACGGCATGTCTGGAGCGTTGGATGCGTTTGGAGCGTCGAGGCGTTTTGGCGCCCCAAACGCCTCCACGCTCGACTTGAAAATATTGAACTTTCGACGCCAGTTCGCGTGACGCGGCAGCCAATCAGCGATGACATTCCCCCCCCAACGTCATTGATTTGATGATGTGTGACGCTCCGGCCCCCTGCACCCGCTAAAACCCCTCTCAAAGATGGAGGAGAGGTTTATCTACGCTGTTTGCTAACATCCGGAGCTATTCTATTCGGCGTGTATACTCTACAGAGACCGGAACAAAAGGGAGCAGGCTTGGGTGAAAGTCGCTGAGAAGACAGGTTTTGAAGGTAAGTAAATGTAAATATTCGTTTCCAGCTGAATTTGCCTGCACGGGTTATCACTGAGTCCGATTGGCTCCGGCTCTCTACTGCGCCAGGATGCGCGTCGTCCCTCAGCTTGTCAAAATGTCCAGCGTCCAGCCTCGGGCGTTAAGCACTGTGCGTCACAGGCTTTACGCGCGTTTAAATTCGCCAATTCGCGTCCGGTGTGGCCGTAGCATAAGAAGCGGGAGGCTGCTCTGTCTGTATGAAATTGATACTGATCATACACATGGTACGTCTTGGCATACCGAAGCACACTCGGGCAAATCTCTCATACAATTGCCAAGCACTAAGGCATGCAATATAATTTCAACAACACAAAATAAAAAACAATGTCAAAAGTACCTGTCCAAACAGACTGATACTGGTCATACACTTGGCTTGTCTCGGCATACCGAAGCACACTACAACAGGAAAGCAGAGTTAGCACAAATACTAGTTGCCTTATTAATTAGTGAACAAAGTCATTATATTGACAGTTTAGTACATTAAAACTATGGTAAACTAGGCATAGTACATATCATAAACTGCTACATAAATCCCTGTATGCTTAGAAGTCAATAAGAGGAGAAAATTATGTTTATACATAGTTATTGCACAACTGCTTTTGTCTGCGATTCACCTCATGGGCACATCTTTCATACAATGGCAATGCATTGGGGCTGCCCATTGTTTATATAGACTTAACCCAAGAGAGTGCACTCTAGAGCCATGTATGCCAAAAAGGAACATAAATCACAGAAAGCAAGGGGAATCATATACAATATAAATCAGACCCCAAGATCAAAGTCTAAGGGCCCGTCCTGTCCTGACCAACAAAAACTAAAGATTATTGAACCTCCAGCTGGAGTCTAATGCTTTGAGTTTTTTGCTTGTTGTCTGTTGTTTCTGCTGTTAAAAGCCTTTCTGCATGAATTTTACTCAGTGCTCACATAAATTGATAGTAAAAGAAAATTCCTACTAATTGAAACTTGTGATCTCACCCCGGTTTAATCCCCCAAAGATGTTGGTGGGTTATTAATGAACTTAGTTAATCAGGTATCATAAAACGAAGTGTAAAGATCCGTCTCTTATTCTGTGTTTTATTTAAAATGTAATTTAAAAGGAAACCTGATGACTGAACTTCAGCCTCTTCTGCCTGAGTGTTTCATAAAACATCTTAATCCTAATCTGATCTGTTTCCTTTAGGTTGTTCAGTCTCAGCAGAAGTTGGAGAAACAGTCATCCTGCCTGTGAATCTCAACCTTACTCAAGATTTAAAGCTGTTAAACCCCATCATAAAGTGGAAGACTGAGACAGGAGATGCTGTTCACCAGTACCGGTTCAATCAAGAGTATAATGAAGACCAGCTTAAACGCTTTCAGGGCAGAACATCTCTCTTTGAGGAAAAAATTATTAAAGGCAACTTTTCACTCAAGATAACCAAGGTCAATAAACTTGATGAAGGAAATTACACCTGTGAGGTTCTTCATAAAGACCTTGATTTAGACAAGACCTACAAAGTTTCTCTGTGTAAGTACAGCAAATCAGTTTGATCAACTAATAACTGTGATGTTCTCAAATCTCTCTGCTCTAAAAAACATGTTTACACCTGTTTGATCAAACACTATGTCTGAACAGGTGTGACAGAGAAGAAAAGTCAGGTTGAAGACCCTGTGAGTAAACATTTGATTTTCATGATTTAACTTCAAACACATTTGTTTGTTTCAACAATAAATTATATGTTTGTTTTATTTTCCCACAGAATCCTGCCCAAACCCTGGTAAGTGAAAACAGTTAATGGAAAATGGAGTCAGAGCATCAGGGGTTAAATGATGGGTCGTGCAACTTTGCTCCATGTGGTTTGAGAACAGCCAGAATGCTCCATTAACCCTCGTTTGACCCCTGGACATTTCTGTCCATTTCCGAAATCCAAAACCCCCTCACAGACATTCCCCCTCTTCACCAGATTTGATTTTGGTGAAGGAGTGTCATTGTGGGTAAAATTTCCAAAGCTTTTCCGGGTGAAAATCCATTATTTGACTACGTAATGCATTTTTAACCTATCCATGACCCTTCAAGTGGACAAAACATCCATTTTCTAGAAAGAAGATAAAAAAAGGTCACAGGGGTGTGATTTCCAACTTTCAGCATGAAAATCTATGATTTTACCCTGAAATGCATTTTTATCCCATCCATGACCCTTCGAGGACAAAAATGTCCACTGGTCATTCAGCAGTTTGTTATTGTAGATATGTGCACTCACTATTCTCAAAATATCCGAGGTGACTCATGTGGAGCTACACTAAATACTTTTTGACATTGATTTTAACCCCTTCCAGGCCATTTTGAACACATCTGGGTGCTGTTTTTAGTGAGGGAAAAACTACTAAACAGGTTGACACAGAAATGTACACAGGAAAGTAATATATTTAAATACAACAGCCAATACGTAACAGTGCAGAAATATTTTTGAGTGCAACGGCTAACAATAAAAAACTGAGAAATATGGTGACTGAAGAATAAAGGTGGGTAGGAGAGAGGGCTAAGGAGGTTCAAGTGCTGCATTTTAGGCGGTATATTGCTTGAATGCATCTCTTGCAAAGAAACTCCTTGCACCCAGTCGCTGTTTTTGCCCTTTTTCCCTGCAGCAGGACCTGCAGAGACCCCTGGCTCGTACAGTAGCAGCTCTAGTGGGTGGTGTTGGAGCAGTGGAAGCAGTAGTAGCAGCATTTTGTGCATTTTGTACTGTTTCACAGCAGCTCTTGTCAATGGGCGGACAGCTGGTGGTTGAGGTGGAGCTTGTTGTGGCAGAGCTGGTGGATGATGCCTGGCAGAGGCCCTTGTCTCCATCACCCGCTTCTGTGCAATGTCAATCTGGGGTAAACGGGTTCTCCTGGCCATGTGCGGGTAGACAAGCTCCTTTCCAAGTGTGGAAATGAAGGGCCGCCTCGGTATTTTTTAATTTTTTTCCCAGCCTGGGTTCAGTGATGTCCACACCAGGAAGCCATTCCAGGCAGAGATGTCCAGGATCCTGGGAGGGACTGCCACAGGCCACCTCCTTGTCTGTCTTTGGCCTGTATAGGTGCCAATAACCTGCAAATAGTCAAATGGTGGGATGTAAACTACATTTCCTGAAAAGGCAAAATGTACACTTGCACACACACAGAGTATACTTCATCCACATAAAGTGAGTAAGGCATACCTTGTCCTGGTTATCCACCCTCCCTTGCACCTGTTGTAGTCGAGGATGACCCGAGGCTTTTTGTGTGCTTCGTCGCTCACCACTGGCTGCCAGTGCCTGGTGCTGAGGAGCCCCACATTCTTTTGCTTCTTGGGGACATAGGAGCAGATCGTAGTGTCTTGACTGAAACAAAAGGCAGTTGACAGCACCCTCTTTGCCCTCATATCCAGGAGTTGTGGTGGGATCTCCTGCCATCTCTTTCTCAGAGTGCCAACAAGAGCCATCCCCTCATAAGCAGCTGCTGAGTTCATGCAATGTAAAATAGTTATCTGCTGTCACAGTTCCTGTGAGGCTCTCTGTCAGTTCCATCACCACACACTTTCCCAGGCTCTCCTGAATGAATAAGGAGGGAGACTGATTGGAGGATTGAGCACTGCATTCTATCTGCTTAGACCAACTTTTAAATTTCTACCCAAGTGTTTTGATCTATACTGTATTCCTACCTCATGTTTGGCTGTTGAGGAAGGTTTCCCCAAATAAAACTGCAGTAAACAGACCACCTGCTCCAGGGCACTCTCATGGGGCATGACCTAGACCACTAGGCCATCTGCACCCAGAGTCACCTCACATATTTTGAGAAAAATAGGTACACATATCTAAAATAACAAATGGCTATATGACAGGTGGACATTTTTGTCCATGAAGGGTCATTGATGGGATAAAAAGGCATTTGAGGGTCAAATGATGGATTTTCATGCTGAAACTTAAGGTCCTCAAATTTTACCCCCAGGACCCCCCTTGCCAGTAATCACGCCCCGTGACCTTATTTAGACACTATCTAGAAAATGGACATTTTTATCCACCTGAAGGGTCATGGATGGATAAAAGTGCATTAGACAGTCAAATGGTGGATTTTCACACTGAAACTTGGTATCCTCAAATTTTACCCCAAATTACCCCTGCTTGCCAAAGTCATGCCCCTGTGACCTTTTACTGGACACTTTCTAGAAAATGTCCACTTGAAGGGTCATGCATGTATTTTTTTTGAAGGGTCACTCAAGGGTTAAGACTCGTTCAGGACAAACAGCTTAGAGCAGAGGTCAGGAAATATCGGCCCACAGTGCAGCTCAGTGCTGGAGCAGTTTCCAAACAAACAGACTTCACTCAGATTAAACATCTCAGACTGAAGTGTGAAGGAGAAAAGGCAGACTGAATGGAAACATCTCAAACTGAGGTCCAAACCAACAAACACTGACAGGAGAATATCTGCTGACACCAGCTTACACAGTCACCAGTTAAAGCGTAACACCAGGGAGTCTGTAGTTACATGAAAAGGAGAATGGAGCAGCTTCTGCATTGAAATACTGGAATGTTCCATGTCACAGACATCACCGCTGATATTCAGCAGCATTTATCACTGCACACCAGTGTTGTAGTATTCGAGTAAAGGACTCAGACTTGAGTCCCAATATGTTGTGACTGGACTCAGACTTGTGTGCTGATGGCTTGGACTTGGACACAGACTTGCACTCGGGCTGCATTAGCACTTGGGGGAGGACTCAAGCTTATTTATCGTTTAATCCTTTGTATTTTTATTTTTTATTGATTATTTCTTCTGGTATAAGTTCCTCATTTCAGTCTTTAGCCCACGGCGGTTATGTGTGCGTTAGCTTACCTGCATGTGCATCACATGCTGATTCCTGCTACAGTGCACCTGTTGAAAGGGTATTTAGTCATGGGGGCATTTTGATGAGGCCTCACCGTGCAGGAAGCTATATGCTTTCAGAGCTCATGCTTCTGAAATGCAGCAAGTAAGCTCAGCTCCAGTAGGACGCAACTATTACTTAGTAGGTTTTCAGAAGAGGCTGTCGCTGTTGGTGGCTGATTGGTTTTAAGCTATAACATGGAAATGTTATTTTAAGTTTACCATTTTTCAAACATTTGAACTTAATACATTCTTGAAAAACAGTTCTACTGAAATGGAGAAAAGTGAATTATCTATTTTTAATGAGGACATTTTTGATTTGCATATCATTTCTCAGGGAACTTTTCTAGTATTTGGACAAAGGTTCTGAGGACTCAACCTCCGATTTTCTTTTGGTTGACTTGGACCAAAACACTGAGGACTTGGACATGACTCAGACTTGAGCTATGGTGACTTGACTACAACACTGGTGCACACTCACAAAGCTTCACTGGTGTGGACGGGGCCGTTTCAAAGAAGGACCCGCCTACATGTGGTCAGAACCTCAGGGTCCTGGTTCAGGTTTAAAAGAGGCCACGTGGTTCAAACATGTGAAAACTCTTCAAACGAACCAAAATTCAGCAGCTAGGATATGATCAACAAACTACTGAGGCCATTCAAACTCCCATCAACAACATGTTCCTCATTAAAGAATTCAAATGTTTCATAAAAATCAGAAACAGCAGAGAGTTCAGTTCACCTGGACCAGAAACAAAGAGCCAAGAAAAGTAGACTGCATTTTCACCCCCCTCCAAAAATCCACTGTGGGCCAGTCCAGACTGGAGACAGACTGATCAAGAGGAGAATTATGAAGAGATCATTAAGAAAGTTTCACTGAACAATCTGACTGTGAAGAACAACCCTGACTTTTTCTCACTGTTTGTTTTCTACAGGATAAAACTCATGCACATCTTGGAGATTTCATCCGAAGTGGCATTGTCGTTTTCATCAGTGCTCTTTTCATCCTAGTTTTCACTCAACGCCTCATCAGAGGTGTCATTGAAACTATCATACCTCACATCATATTTCACACCCAAGATTTCATCAAAGGTTTCATCAGAGGTTCAAACATAGCTTCCCTCATAATTTTCCTTCTTTCTTTCATTGGAATATTCGTCGCAATATTTATCGGAATAGTCATCGGAGTATACACCCTAGTTTTCATGTTTGTTGCTCTCGTCCTTGGTATTTTTATTTCTTAATTGCAGTAAGTCACACAATATGTTTCTTAAATTGCAGTACAAAGATATATTTTCATAGAATGTGGTGTGAAAATGTAAATTTAGAAATCTGGAAATGAAAAGGGTATTATCAAAAGTCAGAATTCAGACTTGGATCTCTGGATTCATGCTTCATTTTAAGAAACATGAGCACATTGAGGAATTCTGACAAAAATCATAGAATTCTAATTTACACTCCGGAACTGTGACTCAGGCCTCAGAGTTCTGCTTTTAATCTAAGAAATTTGTTCTTAGAATTTTTACATTCATCGTCGCAATTTAAACTCTGTATACTGAAATAAAGCTCAGAAACAGAACACCAGGATTCTGACTTTTTTTTTTCCAATTTCTGACCTCAAGTTTCAAAATATTTATTTTATCATGGAAATCTCCCTCATTTCTTAAAATATGAATTCTGACATTTTTTCTACCTGGAACAAATAAATAAATCAAAATTTTATTTCATTTTCAGGATTAATTCAGAGAATTTTGACATCAATCACAGGATCTTTGCTCGGATTTTAAACTTCTGACTCACCTACAAAATTTCTGACTGTAACCATAAAGATAACCTTCTAATCTGATGCACTATTTGTCAGAATCCCTGTATTTCTCCTCTCCATCCACAAGATGACACCACTGAGAGGATGTTGAAAAAATAAAGTCCAGTTTCAATACACAGTCTTGGCTCTGAATTTCAGCAGGTAAATACTGTGGCTCGGGCCGAGTTACCAAAACAAATTACACACCCACACATCTAGGGGGCGATCATACTCATGCCCACATTAGACGGAGGGTCGTCTTTGGAAATTTTGGTATGTTGGCAAAAATCTTACATAGTGCAACCCTAATTCATATTTTTTCCACATAATCTTTCTTTGTAGATTTTAATTCATGTACAAGCAGGACAGAAATGGGAATGAAAATAATACTATACACACACACACACACACACACACATATATATATGTATATATATATATATATGTATATATATATATATGTATATATATATATATATATATATATATATATATATATATATACATATATAGTAGTGCTGTCAAGCGATTAAAAAAATAATCTAATTAATTACTGGATTTATAATTAATTAATCTAAGTAATCACATTTTAATCTCATATGTGCTTAAGGAACCCAAATAAAGAATTTGAATTCTAGGATATTATAAAATTGTAGTGCATGACTAATCAAATGAATACACTAAGAAGTGAAGATTTGTAAATCCACACTTCTATTGGTGACTAAATAAAACCAAAGTCAGGGCAACTTGTCCAGAAAATTCTAAACTCAATCAGGCAACTCAAATTACACTTTAAGTGTGTTTCATAAATCAAATTCAAAATAAGAAAAAGGTTGAGGACATCCAGCAAAGCAATTAGGCCTGATGCATTATTAAAGAATGTAGTACAAATATAGATAAATAAATTCAAAAATAAAATAAGACTAAGTCTTAAATAGGCCATTCCTGTTGTCACCTGGGCTTTGTTTGGTTTGACTAGAGACGCATGTGTGAAGTGACGTGCCACTGCCATGTACGGGTCCTCCAGCTGGACAATATCAAAATGTTTGTGTGCTACAATTAATCGCAATTAATTTTTTTAATGCATTAATTTGCGGTGTAATTAATTAATCCAATTAATGCACTAAATTGACAGCCCTAATATATCTATATATATGTATGTATATATATATATCTATATATATCTATATATATATATATATCTATATATATCTATATATATATATATATATATGTATGTATAGCCCTTAACACTGTGAAAGTCAATCTCTACAGAGATTTTTCCGGTAAACTTCTGAGGAGAGCAGATTTGACCGAGTATCACTGAGTAACCATGACGACCACCGGCTAACTAGCATGTCTGTGAAAGATTTCTTCATTCTCTCCCAGTTTCTCAGCAGTGATCCCCGGTCAGGAGGAGATCAAAAACATGATTTATCATAACAAGTTTCAACTGATGTTCTTTCCTCCTCTTTAAAAGAATAAATTGAGTCAATTTCTGATTAAAATATGCAGATATGAAGACTGCGTCAGAAGCTGCCATTGTTTTTAAACATGCAGTCACTTCTTGTTGTCGTCACGTCCTCAGCTCCAGCCTCTCCTCCCTGAGTCAAGTGAGGACGTGGACAATGGAGGTTGGCAAGACAGAGATGCAGGATTTCAGAATCAGGCCGGCCCCTCTGATCTGCTTAAAAAGGCTCTTGCTTTGTCTTTATCCATTTGGTCCCTTTTGGTTTTAAAGGCATGTTTGGGCTGAGATCTCTGGCTCCACGTTGGTCCTATTCTCTATCAGCAAACCGAGGAATCTCACCAGGCTGTGACGGGGTACAGCAGAGAACTTGCTGGAGACACGGTGGTGTCGTAGGTACACAGTAACCCTCTCAATGATCGTGATGATCACTCTGCTGTTCTTAAACAAACCCCAAAGCAGCTCCTCCACACAATCCACCACTTTGTTTCCTTTAACTTTCCCAGTCGTTTGTTGGCCCTGTCCCAGCTCATTTAATGTGTTGCAGGCGTTAGATTAAAAACAAGAGAATATTCACAGTCAGTTCATCGGTTTGTACATTAACTATTTTGTCTTTGCAGAGTATTTAATTGATTATAGGTTCAAAAGGATTTGTAATTTAATGTTTACTCTATTTATTTACATCTTACAAAATGTCCCAACTTTCTTGGAATTTGAGTTTGTACTTGTTTGAATGTTGATTTGAGTTGGTTACAGCTAAGCCCCAATAACTGTGGTAATTTTTTTCACTTGATAACTTAAGGTCAATTGTGACCTCTGCTGGTCAAACACTGACATCATAAAGAAGGAAAAAATGATGCTGTACTTTTTATAATGTTCCAATAAAACACAAGTCAACTCTTCATCACATTAAAAATACAATTTACATACTCCTATGAGAGAAGCTTTTTAATCACATCAAAAACATATTTATAGAAATTCATCTATTAGCCAGCCAATCACAGGGTTGACATATAGAGACTATTTCTGAAATTGCCTTTCATACTCTTAACTAATAACCCACTCACAATGTTGATCTCAATCTCATATCACTGAAATAAGGGTTATGTTGGATCAGCTGTCAAAAGAGCTTCTTCAACTAATTATTAAAATAGAATTTATCATACATATTTCAACATTGCAGCCTTTTGGCAATGTGGACAAAAGAAACGCAAAATATGCAAATGTATAAACTCTGAAATGATTAAAATGACTGAATTCTTTATACTCTTCCTGGAGAACAAATACAAGCTCTTTTCAAAAAACACTTTAATAGTTTCCATTTATTGAGAGAGATAAAAATGTATTAAGCTTTAGGACATAAATGTAATTACACACATCTGTTTACTGAAGGTATTTTGAGCTTGTATTATACTGTAACTGGCATACATATTGGTTTTGTTCTTTCCTTATTTTGGTTAAGATATCGTTAGAATATATGAATGTATCATAACAGTGCACCTCATTATCAATGACTGTGTTTCTGTGTGAAATTAAAAATAGAAATATATATACATAAAAATCCAAAAGTTTCTGCATGGTGCAGAAATGGCATTACTAATGATTAAAGATGCTATGAGGAGTTTCTAAGTAACTACAAAAAAGTCTCACTTTTAGATACATGCCTGATGGAAATACACACTTTAAGACAAGTTTCATAGGCTACGCTCATATTGAGGCCCTTAATGCTCAATTCCGGTTTATTGCTCAAATCCGATTTTTTTGTTTGTCTGTTCAGATCACTCCTGTAAATGTGACCTGACTGCAGACTGTGACGTGAACAGCTCAGGCTTCAGAAGTGACGCGCATGCAAAAACTGAGCTTCACAATGCCGGAAAAAGTTTGTTTCCATAACACAGAACCTGATGTTCCAGCAGCTCACCTTGAGTGAGCTCTTATTAAAGTAATTATGGTGATATTTTATTTCTTATAAACCTAAAAGCAGACACTCTTTCCTGCCGACCCTGCCGATGACAGATCGCTGCTGGAGAGCCAAACATCTCAGAGCCATAGTGCGCTGAACAGGTGAACAAAGAGGCAAAAACTAAGTTTTGTCATCTGTTCTGATGTTTTGTAGTTTGTCTGAGAGCAGATCAGACACAGCAACGGATGAGATGGATTAGATCATCATTGTCATTGTAATTTTGACCTGATGAATCCATTCAAAAAGTTGGCGCAGTGTTAATAACCTATGTTTATCAGAAATCATAATACATCTGTCTGAATCGTCTGCTGTGCGTGTAATGGAGACACCAGTCGATCGCCCAGTGCTCTCTCACTTTTTCTCATCACTCCCCTGAATGCATTATTTAATCAAGCTGGAAAAACGACTAAAACTCTTTATTTTAGGAAAAAATGCATAAACTTTTGAATAATCATGTCTATATTAACCTCTGATTATGTTCTGTCCATGAAGTGACTGTGAAAACATTTGACCTGAGATGAACTGTTGGTCTGGAATGACGTCAAAGTCGCATTAAATGCATCCTGACTGTTCAGTCGCTTTCAAGAAAATCAGATATGTATTTGATTTAGAACCACATTTGAAAGTGGCCTGAATCTGATTTGAAAATATCAGATTCAATGCGACTTGTGCTGTTCACACTGTCAAAAACAAATCAGATAGAGGTCACATTTGGGCCAAAAAATCGGATTCAGGTCACTTTTGACTGCAGTGTGAACGTATCAAAATAGGTTATCTATAAATGCTATTCCTTAGCTTCGCAGGGCTGGACTGGCCTGGATACTAAACTGCGGGAACACGACAATTAAAACTACAGCAAATTTATATTATTTGGACACGTCTTAGAGCACCAACTAGAAAGAGATACATTACCTCGTTGCTTTGCATCCTGTAAGTTGTTGAATAAAGAAGTTGTAAATCAATGCAGAGTTCTGAGGAAGGTCCGAGCTGCATTCACTAGCATCATAACAAACACACGCTTTAGCTTGGGTCACATCTTTACGACAGTCCTGCGCGTGCTCATGGGTAGCACCTTTAAATACATGGTTTGAAATTCAGGATGGATTGATAGTCTATTCTACCTTCTTTTCACTCTGATTGGTTGTGACATCTGCAGAAGTTCATCTTCACATTCCCCTCCTACCAGGACTTTCAGGAGCTCTCATGTTAGCCTCTGCTCGAGCTGCAGGAAAACAAAAACAAACCAACAGAAGAGACTGTTTTCAGCAACATCTGCAGGTGTGTTCAGTTCGGACGAGGTGTTTCATTTTCATATTCATAAAACAGAGTAAAAATACAACTGATAAAAATGCAGTGGCAGTAAAAATGACAAAAACATTATCAAATTGAGTCTGAAAAGTTCCAGAAAGCAAACATAGGGAAGCAACCTTCTCACTCATCTGCGGTCTCTCTTGTCACTTGACAACCACAAGAGAATATAAAACAGCAGCAAACAGATCAACAGGAGTCCCTTCTGCTCATCAAGTTAAGAATGGCCATTACTTCTGGCCCTGAAGTGACCAGTGTTCTCACCTCGAGTCCACTGCCTGTAGGTGTAGATGCACTATGAGAGAATGATGATGAGGAAGAAGAACAGGATGGAGAATACCAGCTTTGGCACAGGAAGGAGAGGAGGAGACGAGGAAGGAGGTGAGGACAGAGGAAGAGGAGTGAAGATATCTGAGGGCCGAGCTGCTTGGAAAAAAACAACCACAGGATCTTCCATGAGACATCATCAGTGTTTTCAGTATTTTGGCACAGTGTCCTTCAGAGTAAAACAAATCGAATGAACTGACATGATATCAAGCTGATTAATCCGTGCCTCAAGGTTCTGGATGTTTAGCCATGTTTTTAATGTCCGCTCTTTATAGAAACAAAAATCATCTATAAAAAAAAAGATGGCTTGTTATAAGTCAATGTGTTTAGATATTTAGACCAAAGAGTTTTTTAGACCAGGCTGTAAAGATGTTTATTGAGGCTGAAAATCATCCTTTCACCCACAGTCATAACACCTCCAGGGTTTCTGCTGCCAGCCTCAAGTGGACACTAAAGGAACTATAGCTTTAGGACTTCTACACGGGCCTCTACTTTCTGCCCTAGAGGTTACCACTTGGTCGTTACTCTGAGCTGGTTATGAATTCCCAGATCATCGTGCAACTATGAGCCAAATGGAAGAAACAAAGTCCATAAAGAGTTTCTAGTATTTGACAGTTTTGGTCTGCTTGAAAAAGAGCAGTAGTGAAGAAAACCAAAACAAATAAATTAAGAAACAATGTTCTAATTTCACCCCAGAACTGGACCGAACCAAGTCTGTCAATCTTTAGGTGTGGAAGTGGCTAAGGACATGATTTTCATGTTACCTCTCACAGCCAGCCAGCTCTTCCTGGACTTCCCTTTGGTCGGGTGCTCACAGCTGTAGAAACCTTCATCAGAAAAGGAAACTGCTGGAAGAACCATCTTCCCTGCAGGCTGAGTGCCAATGAACACATCATTTTTGAAGAAATGTGTTTCCAAATGTGACAAGTGACTATCAAAATGGTCCTTATCGAGGCAGAGAAGGGTCATGTCATCTCCTTCAGTCACAGGAAGTGCTGGACTGCTCAGGATCACATCACCAACTGGAACAGAAAGAAAACCAGATGAAAGGGGAACAGGAAAAACCAACACATACACAAGCCCCTCACAGTGAACTCACCTGTCATTGTGATGCTGATGCTGTTGCTCTTTCTCCCGTCTGTAGACTCACACCAGTACACCCCTTCATCATATTTGTTTGGGAAGGCAATGGAGCAGGAGGAATTACCCGAGACCCCCCAGCCCCTCTCACAGGGCTCTGATACCAGACGGAGGTGTTTCTTTTCACCGTCCAGTCGCTGCAGCCTTCTGACACCTCACACTTCAGGGTGAAGCCATTATTCTCAAAGAACTGAGATCTGTCAGGAGTGACCCTCAGAGTGGCTGCAGACAATCATCAGAGGAATTTAGTGATCAAATGTTTCCTGAGGAAGAGGGACACATTCAGTTTCTCCTCATGTCCCACTGAGAGAAAGGATCACCAAGCACATTCAGTCACAAAAGTGAACAAAGCAGGTATGTTACTGTAAGGGTGCATTCACACTGAATGAAATTTGGTGACCAAGATCACAGCCTGTGAAGATTCTCACAACTGAGGAACAGAGAAATTAGAGGAAGCTGTCAAACTGTTTCACTTGGTGAATCTATTTTATAACTTTAATTTTACTGTTTTGTTTTTAATAACTCTGATCACCGTCATCTGTGCCTTAATATCACTTTTGGTTTTTTTCCATTGTTATTTAATGAATGTCTGCCATGGTATTGCAACATTCTCACTGCTTCTATCTGCCTTTACTAATAGGCACAAGTCGAAGCAGCCAGTTATAGGACCGGCTTATTTAAAAACAACACAACACATGACATAAAGGGAGGGTGAGAATGTTCAGTTTCCATTTTGATGAACATCAGCTCTACATGAAACTTCAACATGGCTTTAAAGAGTGGAGGAATAAAACCAGAAGGTCTTTCTACTCAGACAGAGGAAATGTAAAACCTGACTCAGCTGTATTTCATAGAAACAAGGATGTTTACTTGTCATAGTACAACAGGTTGCACAATGACAAATAAATTGTGGCTCCACAGCAAAACCATCAGACATGGAGAAGTGCAGATGGCGCATTAATATCACAGTCTGAGAGAAGAAGCAGTGGTACAGTGGATACTTCTGTACCTCTTGCCTGATGGCAGCAGGGCGAACACTCAGTGGTGGGTTTGGTTTTGTCCTCCAGTATCCTCTTGGTTCTGTGCAGGCACCTCACCTCCCTGATATCATGCTCAGTAGATGGGTACAATGTGCTTTGGGCAGTTATAATCAGTTTTTATACCACTGCCACAGCGGTTGCTGCTACTTTTTAGCACTACCTTGATACTTATATTTAACAACTCATGTGCAATACAATTATATGTGACATTTACTCATCTGTATATACCATTCATCACTTGCACTACAATTACTACATATTCTACTGCATAATACACACCTACCTCCTGAGCAATACTATGTGAATAACAGAAATACTGAGAACTGGACTATTTTTCATTCATTAATATTTGTCATCTACCTCATATTTAGAGCTGAAACGATTCCTCGAATATTCGCGAGTACTCGATTATAAAATATCCTCGAATTAAATTTTGTGCCTTGAAGCCTCGTTTAATATATAATTATACATATAAATATATATCTGGACTACTATACAGTGCACGGTGTTTGACACGGACGGTCATTTCTGTGGCACACCTCACTGCTACCTCCGCTGCTGTGCGGCTTGTAAAATTATGAAGGAAGAGAAAAGAGAGGGACAGAAAGGAGAGAGTCCGCAGAATAAACAGCAGAGAGTGTCCCAAGTGTGTGGTCACTACAAGGAGGGACGAAAAGAAAACACAGTGCAGTGTGTCTGATGTCAAACAGAGTTAGCCTAGCACGTAGCTTAGCATGATAGCACGTTGTTAGGGCTGCAACTATTACTATTACAGCATTTAAATATGCTCATCACAGACATGCGTCCTCTTTCCATGGTGGAGGACACAGGATTTAAGAACATGATCAAGGATTTCAATCCAAACTACACAATGCCCTCCAGAACACACTTCACAAATATAATTACAGAGTTATATTACTGCTTTGTAAATCAGTATTGTCTTGGCTTTGTTTAAAGCCAGTACTGGTTTAAACTTTGAAAGTTGTTAAAATAAAAACCCTTTTCTGAGGAATAAACAGCATTTGGTTGCTCATTTTGAAAACCCTAACATGTTGCATTGTATACAATTGATTTGTTTGAAAACAAATTAAGTATATTTTGTTAGAGTACTCGAAGAAATAATCGACAGAGTACTCGATTCCAAAAATACTCGATAGTTGCAGCTCTACTCATATTGTACACTGAGCCTCAATTGTGCTGTGCACAAGTCTGCGTCTCATCTTGTATATATCTTGTATATTTAAAGCCTCCCTGCAACTTGTTAATTTTTCTTTTTCACTTATACTATTTTTGTATATTTTTTAACTTAACTATTGCACTGAAAGGAGAAGCTCTCCAATCTCATTGTACATTCTGTATGATGACAATAAAGGTCATTCTGATTCTGATTCTGCGCAGATTCTTCTGTCCTGGGCCACGCAGATCAAAAGTGATGCGACCTGGGGATCTGGTTTGGTGTAGTGGTTAGCAACTGGGCACGTCCCATATAAATGCTTCTGCTGGCCCCGGGTTTGAACCCAGCTTGTGACCAGTTTGCACAAAGTCTTCCCTACTCTTTCACCCCCTTTCATAAGCCTATCCACTGTCTCTCTCCTGTCAATAAAGGCACAAAAGACCCAAAAATAATCTTTAAAACAAGTGATGTGACCTTGGTGACAGACTTCATGGGTCTGCTGGGATTTTTATGCAAAACCAATTTTGAAGAAAATATCCAGCGAGTGGAAATACCTTACTAACTCTACAGTTTGAAGAAGAGATGCCAGAGTGGTTCAAAGTGGTCAAAAGGCAACAGCTCTTCAATAACCACAGCCAAGGCATACTGAAGAACATTTTTTAATGCACGGCACGACAAAACTCAGAAGCAGAAGAGCACATCCAGTGCCAGTTCTGTCAGCTAACACAAGCTCACCAAAATTAGACTTTGTAAATTGTAGATTTTGAAAGTGTCTCCTGGTCTGGTGAGTCTGGATTTCTGGTCCACATTCAGATGGCAGAGTCAGAGTTTGGTGTGAACATCATAAAGCATGGATCAATCCTGCCCTGGATCAGCGGTTCAGGCTGCTGCAGGTGGTGTGATTGTGTGGACATTTGGACATTTCGTGCCTTCATTGATAGGAGAGAGAGACAGTGGATAGACCTGTGAAAGAGCTAGAGGGAGAGTAGGGGGAGGACACTCTGCAAAACGGTCACAAGATGGACTCGAACCAGGGCCAGCAGAAGCATGTATACAGGACGTGCCCTGTTGCTGACGACTTCACCAAACCAGCACCCCAGTGGACCATCTATTAATGGAGACTTCCAGCACAAATGTCCATTACTGTTTTCACCTTTATTATTCAGTGTATGTGTTCGATTTTTCTTTTTGGATTAATCAGAAGGAACAGAGCGCAAAAACATCAGGAAGAATATCTTAAAAAATCAAATCTTACCAAGCATCAGGCAGAGCGCGGTCATGTCCATCACGTGTTTTTTTCCGTTGAGCAACGTTTCATCCAGAAGTCAACCACAGTCTGACTCAGCACAGGAAATCATAAAGGGCTAAAAGCTGAAAAAGGTTAGGGACGGGACAGGAGTCACGGAGAATTAAACTATCACAGACAGACTATCACGTATCTGCTTAATTTAAGAGGAAGAAATCTGAGAATGAGGAAGGAGCCAGTTTGAAGGGAACTACAAGAATCACAACTAAAGAGGTCACGTAAGAGCAAATAAAAGACACACTAAATATCCAGCTGTATAGTGTTAAGGTCCAGAGACTAGAGCAACGTGTCTGGATCATAACGATGACAAGTTACTTGCAATTACAGGAGGAAAACCTGCTTCCACTGGTCCAGCTTGTTTAGGTCTGACATGTCTGTTCATGTGTCTTGGCAAAAACAAAAGGGGTGAGTCTGTCTCCAACATTTCAGCTGTATTTGATCAATTTTCTCTTTTCTGATTCTTAGCAGAACAGTTCAGGACTTCAAATTTGTCCTGAAGATCCACTGTTTAACTAAAATGAAGGTGACACTCATGATTCTACGATTAAGTCGTTATACTGCAAATGTTCAGCCACTTAGGGAGAACAGTTAAACGTTCTTTGGTTGTTCAAAGACCTTTCATAGTTCATATTTAAAAAAAAAAAATCAGTTTCTAGAGCCAAAACAGACTTGACTTCTTTCATCAAACTTGTAAAACTTTTTAAAACTTTCATTTTGCTGTTTTTTCTTTTTAAAAACCCCGATCATTTTCATCTCTTCCTAAAGTCTGACACCCTTTACATCACTTTTGTTTCTTCATGTACTCCAAATCCAGTCCTGTCTCCGTCTTACTCTGGTTCATGTCATGTGAATAACATGTTAATGGAGATTTTCCATTGTTAATGACCACTTCCTCACCCTTCTATCTGCCTTTGCTGAGAGGGACAAGTGAAAGCAGCCAGTGTCAGCATTTTTTAAAACAACACGCACATGAAATAAAGGAAGGGTGAGACTCTCAGGGTCCATTTTGATGAACATCAGCTCTACAGGAAACTTCAACACGGCTTTAAAGAGTGGAGGGATAAAACCTAAAGGTCTTTTCACACAGTTACAGGAATTATAAAACCTGACTCAGCGTTTTTCAGTCGTATTTAATCAATTATCCCGTGTGGCAGTGAAATCTGAGGACCAAAGTGAAAGCAGGACTTGGACAGAGTAACCCCCACAGACCCTGAGACCAAAGTCTAAGGGCCCCGTCCTGACATGACCAACCAAACCTTAAATAAAGGTTATTGAACCTCCAGCTGGAGTTTCACTTCAAGCTTGAATTCAAGCAATGCCACAAAATGTTGTCAGTCCATCTGCTGATAAAATTACTGGTGGATTTACTGCAGAGCAGCTTCAAAAAATTCAAGAAGACCACACAACTCTGCTGACACTCTTTCCTAAAAATGTTTGCTTTTAGCACCAGGTAGTCAGCAGTGGGCCTTGAATTATCTGTTAATTATAAATACATTATTTATTAATTTGATTAGGATAGTGCACATCAACTAACAATTTCAAAACACATATCACTGTAAATATGTCGGAATTAACATAATAGCTACATTTCATTCGTTGTCCTGATGCAGGTGATCACATAGAAAGAATAAATAAATAAAATACCAACACATTTCACAACACAGTAAACACAAACACACAGTTTAAAAAACAAGATAAACACCATGTGTACACAACCAATAACTGGGGTCAATCTAAAATCAGGAAACATCATAGCCCTCAGCAGCAGCAGCAATGGAGGAGGAGATGAAAATTATGTATGATTACATGACTGGTTTGTTTTCAACCAATGTTTAACTTTACTTCAAAATATAAAATAGGGTTAGGGTTAGGGGTTATGATTGTGAACCTCTAATAGAAGTCACCTTCTGGCTGAACTCTGTCCTATGCCTTGGTATGTTGCAGACTTCTAGTTTGTGCTCTGGTCTTCATGCCAGTGTCCTTTCATTGAATAAAATCACTGATGGCCCTTTTCCATTAGCCCTACTCTACTCTACTCTACTCGCCTCTACCCGGCTATTCTTTACTCGCCTTGTGCTGTATTCCCATTAGCCCCATCTGCGCACTCTGCAATAACTAGTAGCGCAGAACAAGAAACAAGAACACAAGAAATCCCACATTCTGCTGACCCCTCTTGTGTCTGTCCACGGCTCCATTGCTCACAGCAGAATGTGGGATTTCTTGTTCTACGCTTCTAGTTATTGCAGAGTGTGCATTCGTTTGGTTTGGTCAGCCGCGGCTCCCGTAGGCACCCGTAAGTGTATCATAGAAATGCGAAGTAGTACTGTTTAGGCTAAATGATGTCGTTTCGAGTAAATGGTGGACGTTACCCGCTCAGGACACTTGGATTACAGCGCAGGAGCAGTATGGAGGAATATTGCCAACTTTTTGTGGACTTTTTGTGGACTTTTAAGGACACTGTTTGTTCGGGCTCTTACCGAAGTCATGATATCAATGTCAGTGGACAGCGAGGATTCCCCCAGATCTTCGGCTGCATCCTAGATGTTCCAAAACTACTCCACAGTGTTGTTGAGCATGAGGGTGAGTAGAAAACGAGGCCAAATCGTTGTTTGGGTGTAGTGTTCCTTTAAGACTATTTTAAGACCATAATGTATACTATTTAAGACCCATTTCACATTGATACCGGCAATATAGCCAATAATATACTGTATTTAACAACAAAAAGCAACAAGCTCAGACAAATTAACAAAAACAACAAATTTCAAACAACGCCGGTAATGATGCATCACTGGATACAAAGCACGATGTTACAGATTTTCTCTTTATTTTTCCATTCTGTATCTGTTTAATATTTCAGTTTTAAAGATGACCTAAATCTACCCATTGTTTTACATGATTTTAGTTCATCACCGCAGTTGTTCCATAAAGTAACTCCTTTAACTGAGACACAATGAAGTTTCATATTTGTTCTTATTGGTTGTTTTTTTGAACATAAAAATTCTTTGAAGATGATGTTTGTCTTCTGTCAATAAAAAAACCTTTGGTAACTTCTGATTTTTAACTTTCTGCATAATTTGGTTAGTTTTATAATTAACCACAACCTTAAATTATAATTTATTAAGTTCAATGAAGAGTTGGTTTGTTGGTTCTCTGTATGTGGTTTAGTTTATGATTCTTATTGCTCTTTTCTGTAGGATGAAGATCGGCTCTGTTTGTTTTGTATGTGTTCCCCCACAATTCCACACATTAATTCATGTATGGGAGTAAAAGGGAGCAGTACAATTGTATAGTGGAGTTTTATTTAGGAAATATTGGACTTTATATAAAATTGCAACTGTCTTTGATATTTTTCCTTTGATGTAGCTAATGTGTGATTTCCAGTCCAGTTTCTCATCTATTATCACAGCAAGAAATTTAATTTCAGACACTCTTTCAATCTCTACATCATTTGTTGTGAGCTTTTTGGTTGAGCAACTCAGATGGTTCCCAAATATTATATATTTAATTTTATTTAAATGTAGTATTAATCAACCAACTCTTCATTTTTTTTAACTCTTTGACTTACTCCAAAAGTTTTTCCAAATCCCCAAATTATCTTCAATCTGACCATTACAATGTTATTGTTTTAGTTATTGTCTGGATCTTTCTCTCTTATTTTTGTCCTGTTAAGAAAAAAAATCATGAAAAAAAGCAGAGTTATGTTTCCTACCTTGACATGTTTCAGCAAGTTTAGAGCCGTCACATGCCTCTTAAACTCAGAACCCAGCTACCTTGACTGGACCCGCTCACCTTCCCAAAAACGCTTGTGCATGTCCAACTGCTACATCAGCACCAACAGGCCCTTAACTTTGCAGATGACGTCTCTCTTTATGTAATCGGCTACTCCAAATTGCGCTATGTATGTCTCGTCTTTTCCACACTTAAAGGTGTAGTCAGCGATGTGGGAGAAAAAGAGTGGAGAGTTTGTTTATATTCGAATTTAGACCCGCCTCCCAAAAGATAATGGACGTGCATCATTTTATTTCATTTTCTTTATTCATTTGTCCCTTAAAGGGCGATTTGGTTTGCAGTGGATTCACATTCAAAAATAACATGCAAAACATACATTAAAATACAAGCAGTATAGACATTGGTGCACAGTTAGTTCCAGTACAAAAAAGTAGATCAGCAAGGTGGACTTATAAAATCAAGCTGTGATCCTGATCAAGGAGAAGGACGGCAAGTGACAGACTGCTGGTCAGCAAATATTCAGTAACTGCATAACCAAGTGCATGGTTAACATTACAAACAAGTAGAGGAGAAAGAACAGACTACTGGTCAGCAGCATCGTCATGGAAACGGCCGTAGAAACTGCATAGCTGATGTAGTTAAGGAAACCCCGACTGGTCAGACAACTCGACTGCCAATATTGAAAACATCACAACAGCAGTACATTTTGGCAGATTAGACAATAAGATGAATGCCTGACGGCTGCTACTGTTATGTGAAGCACCACAAAGCTAATGTTGCTTACCTATCCAGCAGACGGACAGCGACATCCGCATCTGTTTTCAGGTCTTTCAATTGGCTGAGTTCCCTCCACTGTCGGAAAGCAACACCAATGTTGACCCGGGTCTTTCTCTTTTGGTGATAGCCCTTCTTTTCCACTTTTCACTCCTCTGACCTTTTTCTTTTGGGCGGTTTTCAGCCATTGCTACCGCAACTATTGTATCTCTCTTTACACTAACTGCGCACGCTACGCAAACTACGACTCCCCCTCCCCCCTCTGCCTGATCTGCGCATGAGTATGATCGCTCCCTGGACGTGGGGGGGTTTACTTTGTTTGGTAACTCAGCCCGAGCCCCAGTATTTACCGGCTGAAATTCAGAGCCAAGGCTATATATTGAGACCAGATTTTTTTTTCAACATGCTGTCAGTGGGGACATCTTGTGGATGGAGAGGAGACATACGGTGAATTTCACAAATACTGCATTAGATTAGATTAGAAGATCGCTGAGTACACCTTTAAACGTTTTTGCTATCTCTGAATCCAGGAACATAATTTGGAAAAGCTCATCAATGTTCTCATTACCAGTACATGACTGGAACTTAGTTACCGTATAAACAGTCTGACTTAAGTGTTCTATGCTCAGGCCATCAACATGCTGCGTGCGCACATCAATAGATGGTGGTGTTCGACAAATTCTGACCGGGCAGCACGGGTAGGCTATTAGTTCCGCTTTATAGTTACGTTAATGTATTTTCAAAAATTTAAACATTTCAAACAGCAAATAAAAGACGTCCGAGGGTAAGCTAATGGTTGCTACCGCTAGCATGCTAGCTTGTGGCGCTCATAACTCATTGGTGATGACACTCTGGCCAATCAGTAGCCGGCTGCTGGTTGATGTCACCTTTTAGTATTGACTTAGCTTGCTTAGAACCAGAGTAGAGTAGGTACTAAAAAGTGGCTGGTCGTAGAAGGTACAGGGGGGCCAGTGGAAACACGACGCAAACTGGGGAGAGGCAAGGACAGTAGGGCTAAGGTGTGCTAGTGGAAAAGCGCCCATAGCTGCCGACCCCTGCTGGCTGAACAATATGCATACAGTTTTTTTGGTGTTAGGGTGTAAGCAGGAATTCTGCAGCCAATCAGACAACAGTGTCATAGCAGAATATAGTATGGCTGCAGCCTCTTGTTTTGTTTTTCCATAAATGTAAAAGACAGTGTCATCGGCACATATTTGCACTTTTACATTCAAACCGACAATTAGCAGATCATGAACATAAAGGCTAAAAAAGATTGGCCCTAAGATGAAGCCTTGTGGTACTCCAGCTGAACAGCTGAGATATGATTGTGACTCTCCAATGTGTACAGTTGGGTTTCAGTTTGATAAATATGATTTCATCCAGCAGAGAGCAGGACTGGTTTCTTCTTGTTTCAGCACAAATTTTCCTCAATACACAAATACAGTGTCAAAAATATGTATTTCTGTAGATTCAAATCTATGATCTCCTCCCAATTAATCCCACTGAACATGTTGGTGCATTATTAAAGTCAGTTTATCAGGCGCCATAAAACCAACTGTGAAGAGAATGATCTGTGCACTTAAATTCATTTTCTGTCTCTTATTTTGTGATTTATTTAACGTCATTGAAGGAAACTTGGTGACTGAACTTCAGTCTCTTCTGAGTGTTTCATAAAACAGCTGAATCTTAATCTGATCTGAGAAAAACAGACTGAGGAAAGCCTCAGAATGAGGTCCAAACAGAAACACTGACTGGACAAAGTCTGGTGACACCAGTTAACCACCTGTGTGAAGCTGGCCACCCACCCAACGCAAAATTTCAGGAAAATGTTTTGTTTGTGTTTCATATTCTGAAATAGTTTATTCCATAAAAAAAGTTTACTATGGTTTTTAAGCTGTTAAATACTATTTAATAGGCCATCCAGATTTGTGCCCCATGTGCTCCAAATGGACCGGAAATGGTACCATTTCATTTGTGCTTATTTTGTGCTGTAAAAATGTTTGTGTTACAAATATTACACACTTTTATTTCTGGTGATGAT
Organism: Scarus forsteni; assembly: GCA_036419115.1. Classification (NCBI taxonomy): domain Eukaryota; kingdom Metazoa; phylum Chordata; class Actinopteri; order Labriformes; family Labridae; genus Scarus; species Scarus forsteni. The sequence continues at coordinate 94,734 of JAZDUH010000290.1, forward strand.
GTCACCACCTGAAATGCTCTCATGCTGGTGCTATCCTCTTTATTTGTTTTGGATGCAGTCAAACAGTGTTTGTCTTGTGCTTGCAAAGATTTCTTAAATTATTTATCTCACAGTTAAAGTAGTCTACATGAGTGCACCTTAGTGCCAAAAAAGGGGCAGGGCATGATCCGTCTTTCAAATGAAGAGCAAAATTCAAGTTTTGAAATGGGATCTTTTTATTGGTGCCTATTTCAGACATGTTTTTGGTTGACAGGACTGTTGAAGCAGGTAATCAAGAATGATATATCAAGAAATGATGACCAGGTAAGTTGCCATCGCAACTGATGTGCAATCATTGGAATAACAACCCTGCTAATCCCGTACCTTTTGTTAATTAAGAAACATAAGGAGAAAAAAAGACATGGTCGGGGTTTAATGATGTTGAATGATAATTATACATCAGTAAACTGTAATAGCACAAACAAAATGCTTTATGGCCCAGTGAAGGAGAGGTTTGACTTTGTCCCCGGGAAATAAAGTGTTTGATATCTGTAAAATCATAGCAGCAAAAATTAAGATTTTACGGCACATACCAGTACAAGCTTACTTCAATCTCTGTCAATATGCTGTAAGTGACGCTCGACTGTTTAGGGTGAATATCTTTAAATCTTAAATATCTTTTCATTTTCATTTTAATTAAGTCACAGAATGAGCAGTCTAGGACAAGAAAATGAAAATGCAGTTTGGATTAATTATTATTAAATTTATTTATGTGTCAGAAATTCCGTCCATTACCTTGAAGTGAAAAAGCATTGGCACTAATGCTTTTTCATTTACAGATTTGACAATTCAGATTGAATGTTAGTGACTATTTGCTGGGGCATCGTCTGAAATTCAATTGTAAATATCTTTTTCTTTTTCATTTTAATTTAGTCACAGAACGAGCAGTCTTGAACAAGAAAATGGAAATTCAGATTGAAAATGTTTTATTTATTTTATTGTTTGAGTCAATAAAACAGCATTATTCTAAAATGCATTTCTGTTAATCCATTTTAATTTGGATTTTGGTATTTCTTCGCTTCCATAGGAAGAACAGAGTAAGACACACATAAGGTGAGAGCAAGCCGCAAAGAACTCACAGGCAGATCAGAACGGTAATAGACATTTTAACATAACTGTCTTTATTAACTTACCTGCATCAGTATCAGCGTATATTCATTTTCAGATTATACTGGGACCTCAGTCACTGCTTTTTGTTCTAATCCCATATTCTGTCATTTTAGAATAAGTATACAGTAACAAATATCACAAACAAGGTTTCATTGTCCCGTAGTAAAATAGATTTGAGATTCTACTCCTGCAGACTCCCCTCTCTCTCAGTCCAAACTGTCTCGTCCCTCCTGCTGTCTCTCTCTCTCTGTCTCTCTCTCTGTCTCTCCCTCTCTCATCTTTTTGTTTGTGCTCTGTATATTCAGCCTGCCCTTCCTCACTCTTCCTCCTACTCAACGCAGACGGAGACACTCATGGTGACCAATCGACTGCAGTTTAAACAGACAAAAAAAAAATTGGGTACCAACCAGAGGTCAGCTCTTCAACGTTCTTGATACGCCTGTTTCCGCCCCATCATTAGTGTAATGTGATATTCTGTGGCTGCATAAAGCGTCTAAACCAAAGGAGTTTTTAAGGTCATAGTGAGGAGAGTCTGCCTCGTCCAGTTCAGTTGCATTTGGCCGCATTATTAATTGGACTGTAACTTTGTCCTGAAGGTCTAAGTTTCACTACAATGGAGTTTAATCTTGTGATTCTACTGTTATTAACCCTTCCTGTTGCCAATGTTCAGACACTTGAAGGTGAGGCTGTTTTATCCTATACCTGAATAGTTAAAGTTTTTTGTTTGTTCAAAGACATTTAATAGTTTGAATTTGTTAGAAAATATCTGTTTCTACAACTAAAACAGATGTAGATGTGTGCGGGTGTGTGTCTGTTAATGATTGCGTTTGTGAGTGAAGTCTTATGTCCATGTATGTGGGTAATTTATGTAAAACGGGTGGGAAGGTGGATTTAAGGGAATGTTTTAATTTTCTATGTAAAGCACCTTGAGTTGCATTAATTTGTATAAAAAGCGCTTTCCAAATTAAGTTTGATTGATAAAAACCATCATGCACATTAATTAAAAAAAGGATGGGACTTTAAATTGGTTATAAAAATAATAGTTAAGATCTATAATGATAATAATGTACTGTTATTAACTGTAGTGGCACAAAACACACCCTGATGATTAAAAATCTCCTCTAGTTCATACTACGTCTTTTATGTCTTTATATTATTTTTATATTGACTAAAACAAGACTTAATAGGTAAGAATTACAATATCTATAATAATTGTAGTGTTGTTAACTTCAGTGGCACCAAAGTCAACCTGGTGATCAGACATCTCCTCTGGTTAAAAGAGAAATGTGTTAATTACATTTATATTATATTTATATTTGAAATAAAATAACAGCTAAGAACTATTTTAACTATAATAATTGTAGTGTTGAGACACCAAACTCAACCTGATGATCAGACTTCTCTGGTTTTTACTTCATCTCTTACAAAACGTGTTGATTAAATTTATATTATATCTTTGTTTTAAAAAAAGAATCGTTTAGAATTATTATAACTACAATACTTTTAGTTTTGTTGACTGTACGTAGACACTTTGTTACGTGCTGGACCATTATCCAGCACAGCCGTCATATTAGATGGGTCTCTCACTCTGCATTTTGTGCAGCCTGAGGCCACAACAACCGGCCCAGTGTTTCAGTTTTATTCCAACACAACTGTGTAATAAACGTACTCAAAGTTTAATGTCAACAGGATTTATATGAGTTGTCTGGTTTGTGTGTGAGCACACGTACATGTGCCTGTGCCTGAAAGTTACATTAAATATACTCTCGGCTCACAAAATTAAAAAGATGAAGTGGTTTTTCTGCAGGTGTATTAAGACGGGCAATGATTATGTGTGTGTATGTGAGAAAGAAAAATATAAAACTGTTTCTTTAACAACAGCTAGTTCATTTATTAATATCCAAACCATCTGTTTGCAAAAAACATACCAAATAACACACCATGATGATTTGAAAATAAATTCAATAAAAATAAAGAATTAATCCTATTTTTATGATTACATTATTGGTATTACTGCCGTTGTTGTTATTTCAATTACTATATTATCATTATTACTTACTCATCGGACTTACTTGTCTATTTGTTAGTTTATGTTCTTGACCCCCTCCTTATATTATTTTTATTATTTTCATTATCAACATTCCTTTTTTCCCTTTTTCATCTATTTCTTCTTTACTTCACTCCCCCACCTCCCTACCATCATATTATTTGCTGCTAATGCAGTTGTCGTTCCTTCTTTACTCAGTAATACTCTGTCCAGTTTTTATTTAATTATTCTTTTGTTCTTACTTTCTGTGATGTTTTTACTACTATACATTTATGCATTATCTTACCATCCCATCATTATTTCTGCAGCTGCCACAGTTCACCAATTCTTTTCTCTTTTACAATGAACTATTTCTGTTGCTGTTGTTGGTATTACTTTCACCAAGAGGTCATGTTATCGCTGGCATCTGTTTGGTTTTTTGTTAGTTTGTTTCTCTGTTAGCAACGTAACTCAAAAGCTATGGATGGATTTAGAGGAAATGTTCAGGAAATGTCTGGATTGAGACAAGGAACAAAGGATTATATTTTCAGTACGATTCAAATCACCATCTGAATCCACCATATCATTCGATATCATTATAAATCCAGTTGCTAATGTTTGTTTTCATGGTCAATGAATCTAAATATTTACATGAAATAAAGGTAAGAATAATATTTATGGTAAAAATCAATATGGGTGAGGACTGTGGTGCTGGTGGGGGTCGACGCTCTCCAAGTGCTTTTCTAGTTGATATGTTGAAATGCTGAGTCAGCATTTCAACATATTGTTCTTCCTAAAATTTATTATGTTGAAATGCTAAATGAGCATTTCAACATACTGTTATCCAGCACATTTCTTCTTCTTCCTCTCTTTCTTCCACAGATTTTTTGGCAACTTTCACAGGCTTCAAATTTGCACAGATTTTCACAGAAAAAAAGGACATATGCAGCATGTTCAAGAGAAGTGAGCTTGTATTTTTCACAGCTTTAACAGTTATACTTTTTACAGTAAAAAATAATTTCTGCATGTATTTCTACATTGACATCAATGGGACATTTGTGCAGCTCTGCTGAAAACTTCAGCAACTTTGAAGCTCCACAGATTGGGCATGCTTCCACCTACAGACTTTATTCATTCTTTAAAAGCTGCACTGACTTCTCAACTATTTTTACATATCTTCAGCTTTTTGCTGTCTTCTACAGTTTTTTAAATATGAATTTTTAAGCAACACCAAGTTTTGCGTATTGCTTTGTTCTCGGAGTGCGACACGTGATCTCTGAGTGGAGCTCCTTCTGCGGACACACAAGAATTATCGCGGATTCAGCAGAAATTTCCTGTTATAACTTCGTCAAACCATCCTCCACAGACATGATTTATGCATCAAAACGTCGACTATCTTCTCCTCTTACACATGAAATCTGCTTCACAGTCTAATCTGATCTCACTTTGTCTCAGTGAACTTCAGCTTTTGCGGTATGCCGCAAAATCTTCCATCTGTGGTAATGCAATTTTTCATCTCCGGACAGCTGGGCGGTTCACTTTGAAGCCCGCTTTTAACTCGCCACTGTGTCAACATTTTCAACAGTATCACGGTTTTGGCACAGCGAGCGTTCGTTTACCCGTAAGTACCGAGCGTTATCAGTCCACTGTATGAGACTATGCATGCGCACAATACAACTAGGAGAAATACTGTGCTTTCGATGACTCAGCATAGTTGGCCCGATAGACGAGTGGTGAGAGCAGTGGGCTGCAGAACAAGAGATCGCAGGTTGAACCCAGGCAGGGACAGTCGTATATTTCTTCTCCATCTAATACAGATTCTCCATTGCAAAAGCATATTTGTACTTTTCTTTGCACTCTTCACCTTATTTAACATACATTACACTGACTGGCCACTTTATTAGGTACATCTAGAAATATCACCACATTTAACCATGTTATACCGATTTTTGGCACCTTTCACAGGCTTCAAATTTGCACAGATTTTCACAGAAAAAATTGACATATGCAGCATGTTCAAGAGAAGTGCGCTTGTATTTTTCACAGCTTTAACAGTTATACTTTTTACAGTAAAAATGATTTCTGCATGTATTTTTACATTGACATCAATGGGACATTTGTGCAGCTCTGCTGAAAACTTCAGCAACTTTGAAGCTCCACAGATTGGGCATGCTTCCACCTACAGACTTCATTCATGCTTTAAAAGCTGCACTGACTTCTCAACATATAATATTAAAAAAATATAAAATATATACAATAATATAATAATAATATTTTTACATATCTTCAGCTTTTTGCAACACCAAGTTTGGAGGAAATCTCTGTTGTTATAGTGTATCACATGACGCGTCAGACCAAAGCGCTTGCTGCAGACAGACAAAAAGTTCAGCAGAATTTTCCTGTTATAACTTTGTCAAACTGTCCTCGAAAGACATGATTTACACATCAAAACGTTGCTACACTTCTTCTCTTGCACGTGAAATCCCCTTCAAAGTCTAACCAGGAATTGTTTTTGTCTCAGTGAACTTCAGCTTTTGCAGTATGCCGCAAAATCCTCCATCAACTGTAACGCAATCTTCAACTCTGGACAACTGAGTGCTTCACTTTGAAGCCAGTTTTTAACTCGCCGCTGTGTTAACATTTTCTACAGTATGGAGATAAAAGTTAGATCCATAGCTTCAGTATGTTCTTGGGATGCTCACAGTGCAATGCCTTTTCTGACATCTATCACAGTTATGGCACAGCAAGTGTTCATTTACCAGGAAGTGCTCAGCTTTTTTCCCTGCTCCATACAGTATAACAGTGTGATAAAACACTCAGCTCCTCAATACATTGACTGTGAGAGGTGGAGCTTAGCTTAGCTTAGCTTGGCGTTAGCGGCTGTGGCTCAACACTGAGGAACAGACCCGCAGCTGAAGTACAAAGCCTTCGTCAAACCGAGACATTTAGAGGAGGTTTTGGTGAGACATGACGCGAGGATGTTAACAGCTCCGTGCTCGCTCTATTTCCAGCACGGCTGCTTCCAAACCTCGTAAATTCACTGTAGTTAAGAAAGCACCAGACAGGAAGTCACCATGTGGAGTAACCGGAAGTTCAAAATAAAACACAATACATGGACTCTTGCACGTAATGTTCAGGGAAAAAACTGCACAAATCAGAATATTAAACAGAAGTCATCTGGTGTTTTTTTTCAAATGTAACTGTAATACTTTTAAAGGACAAAAATACTTTTGACTGAATTTTTCACATTTAAATTAATTTGACATTTATGCAGTTCTGCTGAACCTGCTTCATCTTTCAAGCTCTACACATTTGGCATACTTACATCTCCAGACTCCATATTTGCTTGAACAAATGCATGTATCTCTCACTCATTTTACAGATGCATAATACATACATACATATACATGCATCATTTTATACACACATACACACATCAACAGACATACACCCATAATGAAATCTACCTTTTCATTTATGCACATACTCTGATAAATACATAAACAACATCACACAAACATACATGCAAAAATGCATACGTAGAATAATGACCATAATTATTTATCCACACATATGCAAACATATGTCCACAGAAATGTATCAATACTCAATGTCTTTCTTTAGAATGCTTATTTTTGAAAATTTTAACTCCTCTGCTGATGTTTTACATTGATATAAATTGGAGTTTCATACGGTTCTGCTAAAACTGCATTAACTTCTGAGCTCTAAACATTTGGCATAGCTACACCTACAATCGGCATTTTTGCTTTAACACATTAATTTCTCTCTCATTATTTTACAGATGCATGCATATATACATATGCATCATTTTATTCAGACATACACACATAAACAGAAATATACCCATAATGAAAGATACCTTTTCATTTATATAGGCACATACCATGAAATATACATTGATCCATAACATCATACAAACATATATGCGTAAATGCATATATAGACTGATGACCATAATAATTTATTCACACATATGCACACATACATCAGTCTTTAGAATGTTTATTTCAGAACATATTTAAAACTTCTGCTCCTGATCACAGTCTTTGTCATTTTAGGTCTTATCCATTTACCTCTTTTAACAATTGTAACTTCTTCAGAGTGGGCAAACACATCAGCAGCTTAATGCAATTTTGTTTCGCCTTTATTCACTTTTAGCTTTCTTTCACAACTTTCAACATTTTTATTTAGCGTAGTCCAGTTGTAAGCTTTGTTTTACTGTTTCCAACTTCTTATGTCACATTTTCAGCATTACTTACACTGGCTTTAGAAATTTCATTTCACAGTTCCAGCATTCAGACTCAGCATTTCAACGCATTTGCTGAAATGAAATGCAAATTCTCTTGTTATTATTAACATTATCATTATTATTTTTATTATTATCCTTTTTTGTTTTTTAAAAAAGCATTCTGTGGGCCTGTTACCCCAGCGTCATTTGGAAATTAGCGGGTTGACCCAGGTGTGATGTTCTCACTGAAGCCAGTCAGAGGCAGGCCGATAGTTTCAGTTTCTGTCTCTGAATCTGTTTTATTTAATGTAATTTCAAAGTAAACCTGACGACTGAACTTCAGCCACTTCTGAGTGTTTAATAAAACAGCTGAATCTTAATCTGATCTGTTTCCTTTAGATTGGACAGTCTCAGCAAAAGTTGGGGGAACTGCCATCCTGCCTGTGAACCTCAATTTAACTGAAGATTCAGAGCTGTCAGAACCCTGGATAACGTGGAAGAATGAGAGGGGAGGTATTGTTCATGAGTATCGGGCCGTTCAAGACAACATTGAAAATCAAGACAAACACTTCAAGGGCAGAACATCTCTGTTTGAGGAGGAAATTAAAAAAGGCAACGTTTCACTGAAGATCAGGGACATAACTATAAGTGATGCAGGAATGTACATCTGTGAAGTTCGTCACAGCCCCTTCTCTCCTCCAGAAAGTTTCTATGTTTATCTGTGTAAGTACAGCAAAGCAGTTTCATCATCTCATCACTGTGATGTTCTCAAATCTCTCTGCTCTTAAAAACATGTTTACACCTGAATGATCACATTCTGTCTGAACAGGTGTGAAGGAGACGAGCCGATAGTTTCAGTGTCTGTCTCTGATTCTGTTTTATTATCCATCATTTAGAAGGAAACCTGATGGCTGAACTTAAAGCTAGGGTTGGCGATCTGATTTAGATACACCTTTTGTAATACTGGTTAAAATGGTCTTTATGACCCGATGGTAATCAACTCATTATGTGTTCTTAAAACAGAGAGAAAAATATCCGCTATCTACAGCAAGAGTAAAACAGGGAAAACCCCAACCAATAATCTTGCCGGGATACCTTCTTTTACACCAATCAAATCCCGTTGCCATTCTGCGTGCCTGCTGCGCGTGCATTTTCCCGGCGTGCACCGACAGTGCGTGTAGCATGTAGCGTGTAGGGAACAGACGCTGCTGGAGAATGCTTACCTTTCAAGTTTTGTCTTTGAAAATAAGGGAAGTCCGCTGTGAGCAGTCCCACAACACCAACCAAGCTCCAGTATCCCTCACATTTAAGACAGATGTGCAAGAAATCTAAAATACACTCTGTTTTTCTAAGTCTGTTCCGCTGTTGGCTCTAATCTCGCGAGAACTGCCGTCCATGCTACTGCAGGTGGCAGTTCTCGCGAGACTTCTTCTTCTTCGGTGGTTGGTTGGTTGGTTGGCATCCGTCATTTTGGAGCATTACCGCCCCCTTCAGGCTAGAGACAGACAGCTAGATCTCCAAAATCGCCAACCCGATCTTTAAGTCTCTTGTGAGTGTTTAATAAATCAGCTGAATCTTAATCTGATCTGTTTCCTTTAGATTGGACAGTCACAGTAGAAGAAGGAGCAACTGTCATCCTCCCTGTGAAAGTTGATTTACCTGAAAATTCAAAGCTGTCAAACCCCACCATAAAGTGGTGGACTGAGGATAAGAACATAGTTGTGCACCAGTATTGGAGAAATAAAGACTATAATGAAAACCAGGATGAACGCTTTAAGGGCAGAACATTTCTCTTTGAGGAAGAAATAAAAAAGGGCGACTTTTCACTGATAATCTGGGACGTTACTAAAAAAGATGAAGGAAATTACACCTATGAGGTTCATCACCAAAACCCTAAATTAAAGAAAACTGGGATCGTTTCTCTGTGTAAGTACAGCAAACCTGTTTCATCATCTTTTCATTGTGATGTTCTCAAATCTCTCTGCTCTAAAAAAAAAAAAATTTACACCTGTTTGATCACACTCTCTGAACAGGGGTGAAGGAGAAAAAAGAAGACCCTGTGAGTAAACATTTGATTTTCATGATTTAATTGTAAAATTTTCCCTCCAGAGGTCAGAATTTTAACATCAAGTTTTATTTTTTCTGTTCTTTTTTCTTCTAATGGAGATCCCAAACCTAAAGCATCCCAGCGAAACCTCGGTAAGTGAAAACAGTCGATGGAAATGGAGTCGGAGCGTCAGGGGTTAAATGATATGCCGTGTTGTGTCAGGAAGAGTCAGGATGCTCCAGTAAGACTGGATCAGGACACATAGCTCAGAGTCTGGATCAGAGGGACAGCAGAGGATCTTTAGAGATCTGATGATTCAGAAACACAAACATGTGTGAGCCCTCACTCTGAGGTCTGTGGCTGCTGTTGATGCTCCACTTTCTGAGTGAATTAACCTCAAAATAACTAAAAACAACACACAGAAGTCCTGACCTGTAATCTGGGGTTTCCTGATTATAAGTCAGACTAAAGAGGTTGGTGCAGTTTAAATAAACTCAATTGATCTGATTCAGTAAAACAAACAGCATGAAGATGATTCATGTGTTTGGTGTGTTCCAGTTGTAGTTGAAAGTAGGAATTTCCAAGTTCGGAGAAGGAAACTGCAACTGGAACGTCCCGCAAAGTCAGAATTTCCAACTGTGAACTTGGTGAAACCTCACCACCCCGAGGTGTCAATTGAAGATGGATGCCCCCAGTGTGAACAGTTATTTAGCTCCTGTAATAATCAATTTATTTGCACTTCTGACTGGGGTGTGTCACTCTAGATCAGCTGTATACATAGTACTGTTAGACTTATATTTACAAAAATGCTGCCATAGTGATAATCACATTCTTCATACAACACAGGGCGTGCTAACAACAGCTAACAATAGCCGAGTAGCTCACCATGGTTTTTCCAACTTTGTAACTGGGACGCTGATAACTCAGAGATGATATCACTCCCAGTTCTTCTCAGTTCTGAAGTCAATGTAATAGTAATAATAATTATAAACTTTATTTATATAGCACTTGTCAAAACAAATGTTACAAAGTGCTTTACATAATAAAACCAGGCATTAAAAGAATTAAAAGAGGAAAAAAAGAGAAAAAGAGAGAAATGTGAAGATGTCGCGGGGACCTTCTTTAAAACACCCAAAAATGTCCAAAAACACAGGCGTAGTCGGAAGAATCAGTTTGGTGTTTATTTATACCAGTCTCCCATCGAACAGTGCAAAAATTCAAACCACCAAAAATGACGTGAGAAAAAAAATGTATGTACAATATTTACAAAATAGAAGAGAATCAGGAAACGACAACATAAATCACTGAGTTCCTCTTTGACTCAATCAGAAAAATCACTTGGAGCTGTTACCTGCTCTGTAACCAGTTCCACACTGAGCAACCGAGCAAGCCCAGGAAGCCATCTTTTAAATCGGAAGCCCCTCCCCCCTGGGCGTAACCAATTACACAATTTTTCAAAAACATATATTTTCTGTATGAATTAAACATTTCATACTTTTCTTTACCTACCCCGTAAATCTGCACATTTAGTTACGTTTTTATACATTTTTAAATAATCCAACATTGAAACAGAAAAAGACATTCACCCTCAAAAACTACAAAACTGATCTGTCCCAGGTCATGTGAGCACGTATTCCCGCGAGATTTCCGTTTACAGGAAGCGGAAATGACGTGCTCTGTTTCCCATACAAACACAAGACCGGCAGGCAGCATGACGCTCCAAAGACTCACGTAAAGGTAAGAGCGCTGTAAACCTGTGTAAAATGTATGCAGATTATTATTAGAGCTCCCAAGTGTGCACCCTTGGTCACGCTAAGAGACAGAGGGAAAGGAGGAAAATGACGAGTTATCAGAGTGGGGGAAACACTAGCACGGAGGGAAAAGTTTGGTGTAAGTGTGTGGACTCTAGCCGGCTTCGACGTCTGTGTGCGTGTGCTCTATGCGTGCGTGTTTGCTACACAGGGGGTGTGTGTGTGTGTGTCTGAGTGCACGGACAAGAGTGACCCTTTAGTGACGGCGGTGCTTCGTCACAGAGGAGCAGCACAGAAGACAATAAATAATAATAGACAATAAATAAAAGACAGAAATAGCATCTATAAGATAAAAACAATAAAAGAGTAAAACAATTAAGACAACAAGAGATAAAGGATTTAAGATGCTGCCCATGACACTGTCGGAGTGAAAGCAGCATTTCATAACACACTCAGCCAAAATCTCCAGTAAAAGCACGTCTGTAAAAATGTGTCTTTGAAAGAGATTTAAAAGAGGACAAAGAGTCTGCCATTCTGATCTCCTCAGGCAGACTGTTCCATAGGATAGGAGCTCTGACAGAGAAGGCCCAGTCACCTCTGGTCCTCAGCCTTGACCTCGAGACAGCGAGCAGGGTCTTGGCCGAGGACCTCAAGGTACGACCGGGCACATATGGCCTGAGGAGATCAGAAAAGTAGCTAGGAGCAAGACCAGAGCGTGCTTTAAAAGTCAGCCATAAAATCTTGAAATCAATTCTAAAATGAATGGGGAGCCAGTGAAGAGAAGCTAAAACAGGAGTTATGTGCTCTCTCTTTTTTGTTCCTGTGAGGAGCCGTGCTGCTGCATTTTGGACTAGCTGCAACCTCTGCACACTTGTTCTATCTTTGGGACTTCTTTCTTTTTTTCTTTGACACCAGGGCCAGTTAAAGCTATGGTCTACGATTTGGAAGCTTTGTACATATTAATAACACCATTTATAAGGCTGTTATGGTCCTATGCTCCTATCTACACAGTATAAAGACCAAAAAGAACGAAAAAAATCAATTCAGTTTATCTGCTGAAAAGCTGCATACTAGCTGACCAATTAAACCTGAGCACCTGTGACTATTAATTGGTCCGTGAGTTGGTCCATGAGTCCATCCAATCCTCGTCTCCCTCACTACGCAGTACGCAGCATCTTGCCCATGGTCCCGCCTCCTCCCCTCTACCTCCGGTGAGCACCTAGCAGCGTTAGCTACTAAACTATCATGGAGCCGGAAAAGCCTAGCGCCGATCCGGGAAGTCGCCTCCCTCTCCCGGGGTCCAACGGAGCTCTGCCCGCGGGTTGAGGCCTGTTAGGGGGCTAACGGCTAACGAATAGCCTCAGCCGGCCGTCAGACCTTCAGCATCGGCCGTTTCGCCCCTGGTTGATCAGGTAATGGCTTTGTTTACTACAGTGGGAGATGTCTGCTGAATAACTGTGGTTAGTTTGTGCCTGCACGGGCTAATAACTTGTAGGGGAGTGGGTTAGCCTGTTAGCCGCTAGTTGTTAGCACTGTAAGCTGAGCTGGGGAGGACAGGCTGAGAAAGCTAAATCCTCCCCCACACTCCGCTCCGCACTGGCGGCGCCAACCCCGCATTGCCGCGGGCCGTATTGAGATGCTACTGCTGTGTGTAGGGGAGCGGGTTAGCCTGTTAGCCGCTAGTCGTTAGCACTGTAAGCTGAGCTGGGGAGGACAGGCTGAGAAAGCTAAATCCTCCCCCACACTCCGCTCCGCACTGGCGGCGCCAAACCCGCATTTCCGCGGGCCGTATTGAAATGCTACTGCTGTGTGTTATAAGGGAGATGTCTGTCGTGTTTGATACTTTCAGTTGAGCTGAGCTGTTTTTGATTGAGTTTGCTGCTGATATATTGTGCTAGTCGCTCGTAGCTCTGTCCGAGGGGGCTTTATGAGGCGACACGAGCTGGGGGCGGGATCTTAGAAGACGAAGGGGAGAGGTGAGGGAGGGGGGGGGCAGGCTTCGGTTGAAATCGTAGACCCGAGCTTTAAATGCTGAGATATGTGTACAGAGAGTTGCAGTGGTGCAAACGAGAAGAAATAAAAGCATGAATGACAACCTCGAGATTTGTTCTAGATAAAAATGTCCTTAATTTCGATATTTTTCTGAGGTGCATAAAACAAGACTGTACAACTAGGTTGACATGCTGGTTCAGACTGAGGTTCTCATCAAAGATGACGCCTAGGTTTTTACAGCTGGTAGTAATATTATTAGAAAGTGACCCTAGATGTGTCTTAATTCCTTGTGAACCAGGGCCAACAATCAGAACCTCCGTCTTATTTAGGTTTAATTGGAGGAAATTCTGTGACATCCAGCATGTTATGTCATTGATGCAGTTCCTCAGTGTGTTTAATTGGTTAAAATCATTTGGGTTAAAAGACAGATACAGTTGGGTATCGTCCGCATAGAGGTGAAAACTTAGATTATGGCTGGGGATGATATGTCCCAGGGGTAGCATGTAAAGAGAAAAAAGGAGTGGTCCAAGGACCGATCCCTGGGGAACCCCACATGTCAGCCTTGCATGTGAGGACTGAGAGCTGCCTATTGCTACACTAAAAGATCTGTCAAATAAATAAGAATAAAACTCATTTAAAACTGAACCAGACCTGCCAACCCAGTTTTCCAGTCGGTTTAGTAAAATAAAATGATCGATAGTATCAAAGGCAGCACTCAAATCTAAAAGAACTAAAACAGAGGATTTTCCAGCATCAGAAGCAATGAGCAGGTCGTTAAAAACTTTGAGAAGGGCTGTCTCTGTGCTATGTCGTGCGCTAAAACCAGACTGAAATTCCTCAAAGAGTTCATTTTGCTCTAAAAAAGTGATTACTTGTTCAGCCACAATTTTCTCAAGGACTTCAGACAGAAATGGCAGTTTTGAAATAGGTCTAAAATTATTAAGGCAGTCTGGGTCCAGAGAAGGCTTTTTGAGAAGAGGCTGAACGATAGCTTTTTTAAATTGAGCCGGAACACAACCAGTTGTCAGTGATTTATTAATGATAGTGAGGATATATGAGCTGATTGGCTCAAATACCTCTCTTAGAAGCCTCACTGGCAAGATATCAAGAGCGCAGGTGGAGGGCTTCATTTTTTTGATGACTTTGGTCAGTGTGTCCATAGAAATCATGTTAAAAGACTCAAATACAGCAGTAGTTTTAAAACAAATGACCGCATCTTGGGGAGGGGGGGTAATATGCATTCTAATGCTGGAAACCTTGTTGATAAAAAAGCTTAAAAATTCCTCACATTTCTCAGGGGATGTCTCCTTTAAAACATTTGAAGGAACCTCTGTGACACGGTTTATGACACTGAACAGAGTCCTTGAGTTGTGCCTGTTATCATCAATCAGATCGGAAAAATACTTTGCTTGAGCAATTTTTACCTCTGAGTTAAAAGTGTGCTTTAATTTTTTTTAAATTTCGAGGTGCACTGAGAGTTTAGAGGCTTTCCACTTTCTCTCTGCTCTACGACAGTCCCTCTTAAGGGCACACAGAGTGTCTGTCAGCCAAGGCCGGACAGCCATTGCCTTTGTTTAAATGGTGCTATCTGGTCAAGAATTTTAATGCAGGTATTATTAAAATTATTCAAGAGAGTGTCCACATCCTCATCTGACTCAACGTGTAATGGTGAGGATGTGAATGCATCTGTAAATTTGGACGCTGATGTGGAATTAAGAATACGGGTGAGTACAAAGTGTTCATTATTTCCGAGTTGATTGATTTGCATCACTGACCTGAACAGTATGCACTTGTGGTCTGAGACACTAAAATCATAACAAGAAACATTATCAATTAAAAGCCCATGTGAGAGCACAAGATCAAGTGAGTGCTCTTTGTTGTGGGTAGGCCCTGTCTGAATCCTCTTGAAGTCAAAAGCATCAACAATGTTCAGAAACTCGGAAGCAAATGGATTTTCAGGGCAGCAGACATGTATGTTAAAATCTCCTACAACCAGGACACGATCATAGGTAGTTAAAACAAGAGACAGAAGCTCAGAGAACTGCTCAAGAAAGCCGGATGTGGATTTGGGGGGTCTATAGATTACAAAACACAACAATTTAGGATCCCCTCTAATATGAAAACAAAGTTATGATCACGTTTCATTTATCTCAGGCATGAGTATTCTTCACGTACCTTGACATGTTTCGGCGGAAACTTCCGCCTTCCTCAGAAGTGTCACCAGATGATAGGTGTGACGTGTTATATCAGCTGGTGTTACAGAGGTGTGACCCTCCTGTCAAATTTTCTGACAGGAGGGTCACACCTCCCGCTGTCCGCTCGCCTCTGCAGGACGCTGCTCCAGGTGTGTGAGAGCATATAAGCCCCCTCGTCCCTGTTCATCGTCCCTGGGCCCCGTTTCCTGATCTCGATGGCTTCTCTTATCCAACGCTGATGTTTATTATCCTCGGTGCGGATGACTCTGGCCTTGCCCCAGTCCATGAGATGGTTTTCTCTTTTGCAATGGTCTGTTATGGCAGACTTGTAATTTTCCTGTTGTGCTTTTTCTTTTATTGATCTTGTTTGTCTTGTTGCTGTTTCTTTTTCACACTCCTTCTGATGTTCTTTCTGTCGTGTGCTGAAACTCCTCCCCGTCTCCCCGATGTATGTTTTATTGCAGGATTGGCATGGTATTTCATATATGACGTTGCACTTATTGTTTTGCTCAATTTTGTCCTTAGGGTGCACCAACAGCTGTCTCAGTTTGATGTGTGGTTTGACTGGTGTGTTGATGTGGTATTTCCTCATGGCCCTCTGGATACGTTCGGTGACCCCTCTGATGTACGGCAGCGTCACCACTCCTCTGTTCACTGTTTTTGTTGTGTGTGTCTTCCTTGCCCCCTGTGTGGTTTCTTTTCTTTTTACCTGTCCTGCCCCTTTGTTTATTGCCCATTGTGGATACTGGCAGTTTTTTAATGCTTGCTGTATGTGCTTCTCTTCCTGTGCTCTGTCCTCTGGGTCTGTGATTATTGTTGTGCGTTCGTATAGTGTTCTGACGACTGAGAGTTTCTGTGCAGTGGGATGTTCTGATGTCCATAATAAATATTGGTCTGTGTGTGTGGGTTTCCTGTGTATTTTGATTTTTATATCTCCAGTGTCCGTGTGGTGGATTTTTATGTCCAAAAAGGGTATGGTTTTCTCTGTTTCTTCCTCGTGTGTGAATTTTATGTTGCCTGTAGTGTCCATGGTGTTGAGATGGTCTGTAAGTTTTTGTGTGTGTCCTGCCTTGACCTTCTCGAGGATGTCATCCACATACCTTCTCCAGAGTGTGGGTCTGAATTCCTCGGGTGCTGATGCAATTGCTTTTGATTCCAAGTCTTCCATGAAGAAACCGCACATGATGGCTGACAGTGGGTCCCCCATGGCAAATCCCTCTTTTTGCTTGTATACTGTATTCCTGAACTGAAAATATGTAGATGTGGCGATGAATTGGAGCAGACCTGTAATATCCTGAACGGTGAGTTTTGTGCGTTTTCTGAGTGTCCTGTCA
This sequence comes from Scarus forsteni, assembly GCA_036419115.1. Classification (NCBI taxonomy): domain Eukaryota; kingdom Metazoa; phylum Chordata; class Actinopteri; order Labriformes; family Labridae; genus Scarus; species Scarus forsteni. Next base: position 111,477 of record JAZDUH010000290.1, read on the forward strand.
TTCTGCAGCCGGTCCTGAACGATTTTTATTGTGGCTTGTACTGGGGTTTTTGTGAAAAGTGAGACAACATCATGTGATATGAGGATTTCATCGGGTTCTACCTTTATGGATTTTAATTCATCTGCAAGCTGTTTGGAGTTTTTGCAATGCTGATCTGTTTGGCCGAGGAGTGGTTTTATTATTTCTGTCAGTGCTTTGGATAGATTGTAGGTGACTGAACCTATACTGTCTACGATGGGGCGTAATGGTGTTCCTGGTTTGTGTATTTTTGGCGTGCCATAGATTCTGGGAGTGATATTTGCTGTGGGGATCAGGTGACTATAGGACTGTTTGTCTATTTTATTTTCGTTTAGTGGTGGCTTTAATATTGCCTTGAGTTTATTCTTCTTTTCTTCAGTTGGGTCTTTTTTGAGTATTTCATAAGTGTTTGTGTCTTCCAGCATTTCCTTCATTTGTTCCTCATATTTTTCAGTGTCCATGATAACAGTGGTTCTCCCTTTGTCTGCCGGTAATATTGTGATGTCCTTATTTTTTGCAAGTGATTTTATGGCTTTTGCTTCCTTCTTACTAATATTGCTGGGTGGTAATTTGGCTGATTTTAAAATACCTGCAACTACTAAAATCAGCCAAATTACCACCCAGCAATATTAGTACGAACGCACAACAATAATCACAGACCCAGAGGACAGAGCACAGGAAGAGAAGCACATACAGCAAGCATTAAAAAACTGCCAGTATCCACAATGGGCAATAAACAAAGGGGCAGGACAGGTAAAAAGAAAAGAAACCACACAGGGGGCAAGGAAGACACACACAACAAAAACAGTGAACAGAGGAGTGGTGACGCTGCCGTACATCAGAGGGGTCACCGAACGTATCCAGAGGGCCATGAGGAAATACCACATCAACACACCAGTCAAACCACACATCAAACTGAGACAGCTGTTGGTGCACCCTAAGGACAAAATTGAGCAAAACAATAAGTGCAACGTCATATATGAAATACCATGCCAATCCTGCAATAAAACATACATCGGGGAGACGGGGAGGAGTTTCAGCACACGACAGAAAGAACATCAGAAGGAGTGTGAAAAAGAAACAGCAACAAGACAAACAAGATCAATAAAAGAAAAAGCACAACAGGAAAATTACAAGTCTGCCATAACAGACCATTGCAAAAGAGAAAACCATCTCATGGACTGGGGCAAGGCCAGAGTCATCCGCACCGAGGATAATAAACATCAGCGTTGGATAAGAGAAGCCATCGAGATCAGGAAACGGGGCCCAGGGACGATGAACAGGGACGAGGGGGCTTATATGCTCTCACACACCTGGAGCAGCGTCCTGCAGAGGCGAGCGGACAGCGGGAGGTGTGACCGAGTGGCTTTACAGTGGATTTATGTAGATTAGGACTTGGAAGAGGTGCAAATCAATCAATTGGGCAAGCAGCATCTTTCTCAGGATTTGATTTTTGATGCTTATTCAAGCAAAATCAAGTGAAACTCTTAATTTTACGACAGAGCTAACTTTTATAAACCTCTCTGGAGATTAAAACGTTGCCCATGGCCAAATGCAGAGGGATGACATTGACATCATAGTTTATGTGTTGGTCTGTTGGCAGTTTAGCAGCTGAGGGGCAGAGATCAACGTCTGGTTGTTGATGTGAGAAACAAGAAAACTCTGTCATGCACCTGAAACAGGCAGAGTTGTCAGTAATCGGCAGGTCTGATTATTTTTGATGATGTCCATGACAGAAGATGAAGATTCTAGTCTTATTCAATGATAACAACTAGATTTTAATCTAATTAATTTCAGAATAATGTCATATTAAAGACAGAGTTGTTTTTAGCTGAATGCAGTCAGAACAACGTTCTTGACTTACGGTGCTTGCTGTGCGGAGTGATCCCAAACTGCATGAAGAAAATAGGTCCAAGTATTTGCTTCATGTGTCGTCATATTTCATAATGATACATTGTTTTTCCATAACGTGGTGAATGTGAAAGCTACAAGTTATCCACATGAGCAATTTGGAGTCATTTGATGGTGTACTTGATTAGTGTGGAGGGAGAGAGGAGCTGTCCTGTTCACCGCCATGCTCAGCATGCCCCCCCCCCCCCCCCAGAACCTCAGGGTCCTGGTTCAGGTTTAAAAGAGGCCACGTGGTTCAAACATGTGAAAACTCTTCAAACAAACCAAAATTCAGCAGCTAGGATATGATCAAGAAACTACTGAGGCCATTCAAACTCCCATCAACAACATGTTCCTCATTAAAGAATTCAAATGTTTCATAAAAATCAGAAACAGCAGAGAGTTCAGTTCACCTGGACCAGAAACAAAGAGCCAAGAAAAGTAGACTGCATCTTCAACCCCCTCCAAAAGTCCACTGTGGGCCAGTGCAGACTGGAGCCAGTTTGATCAAGAGGAAAATTAAGAAGAGATCATTAAGAAAGTTTTATTGAACAATCTGACTGTGAAGAACAACCCTATCTTTCTTATTTGTTTTTCCACAGGGTCAAATCATTGCAATCGTCTTCGCAGTTCCCATCGCTCTTGCTATTGTTGCTCTCAGAGTTTATCGTTACACCAAATGCAGTAAGTCACAAACATTTTCTGTTTCAGAAATTACAATACAAAGACATATTTCCATAGAATCTGGTGTGAAAATATAAAATTAGAAACAGATTTGAATGTGGGGATAAAAAAGCTTCTTTAAGTCAGAAGTCAGACTTTAACCCTTCAAAAACAACAGCAGCTGAAGATTGGACGATGGATCTGTCAGTCACACTCTTCACAGGCCCATTATATCAGGCCACAGAGTGATGGAGCAGCTTCCACCTCTCTTCCCTGATTCAGTTGTCCAGTTTTTGGCTGTGAAGTTTGAGGAGATTGGAGCTTAATAAGATGATCTGTGTGATTTCAGACATGAATCAGGTCCATCTGCTCTGCAAGGTTCAAAACTCTGCCCTTAATTTTTAAAAAGTCACTTTTATCATGAAATTCTCCCTCATTTTTCAAATTCTGAATCCTGACCTGGAAGCCCAACTTAAACTCATAATGTCATTTTCAGGATGAATTTACTGAGAATTTTGACCTAAAAAGATAAGTTTGGTTTCTACAGCTTTCACATTGTTTATAGAATGAAGCAGAACAATATACTCACCCAGAAGGCTTTCCTGATCCAAACAGTGCTTCAGGAGATATTTAGGACCAAAATTGAGCGGTGGACATCCGTATAATGGTAGCAAACATGGCATGTATAGCCCCGCTCCTAAAACTGCATTAATCGCCCAAAAACTCATTAGTTTCACCAATATTTCATCATGGTCCACTCGGGCTACTCCTCCATTACAGTCTGTGTCGCTCCAGACATGTTTTTGAGCCTCTGCTGACTTCTGAGCTGAAGAAGAAGATCGAGTGTACTGGGCATGCGTAGTACGGCTCATTGTTTCAGGGGCGAGCGCCAGCTACACAACGACTCTCTTCCTCCAGTTTTGTGCAAAATTGACAAATATCTATCGGATGGAGATGTTGTGGAGGAGAACTTTGAATATGATGGGTGTCCTTACAGTTTCGAGCCAGAGTTTACAGATGAGGAGCTCATAGAAAGGAGGACATGGAGGCAGCTTTCCAGAGTGTACTGCTCCTGCGCGGTACACTCCTTCTTTTTCTTCAGCTCAGAGGTCAGCAGAGGCTCAAAGACATGTCTGGAGCGAGTAATGGAGGAGTAGCCCGAGTGGACCATGATGAAATATTAGTGAAACTCATAAGTTTTTGGACAATTAATGTAGTTTTAGGAGCGGTGCTAACATGCCCCGTGTGCTACGATCATACGGATGTCAGCTGCTCGATTTTGGATCTAAATATCTCCTGAAGCACTGTTTGTATCAGTAAAGCCTTCTGGGTGAGTATATTGTTCTACTTCATTCTATAAACAATGTGAAAACTGTAGAAACCGAACTTTTCCTTCAATCACAGGATCCATGCTCATTTTTTAAGATGTTGACCCACATTCAGGGATCAGGCACTGCCATATCAGAGCGGCATACTGGAAGGACACACCACCCTCGAGTCTTAACGACTGACCGATAAATTAGGCAGATGTCCTGAGGTTAGGTTTAGGGCAAGTGTTAAGGGAAGGTCTTTTCTCCTCATGACCACACTGTCCTCATCATAGCGCCAAATAAGTAAGAAAATACTTGAAGACCAACTTCAGCTGTGCCCTTCTGGTATGCTATGCTGATATGGCGGCTCCCAGGCCCTGAAGATAGGTGCCTCTCCAAATTTCTAAGAGTAACTTTGACTTTCTGACTTGAGGAAATCCCTGATTTGAAATCATCCGGTTGGACCAAATGAAATGAAATCATGAATTAAATTGGAGAGAATAAAATGACAAAGATAACTCTTCAAACTTGTAAAAAAAATCAAATGTTTTAATGATTTTTAAACATTTCTTCCCTTTAACTCACAGTACAAGCACTCCAAAGAACACCGAGTACGACATATATCATAGTTCAGTAGCAGATATTTGGGTGATAAAGACGCTGAGAGGAGGAGACCCAGAGAGGAAAATAAGACAAGCAATGGTGTCGGACAACAAAGTGGATAGTCCAACAAGGAGCCCATGAAGCTGTTGATTATCATGTTAAATATTAACAACTACAAATATGTTTGTTTTTACTGTTGATTATAATGTCAAATATTAACAACTACAAATGTGTTTTTTACTGTTGATTATCATGTTAAATAGATAACATTTACAAATATGTTTTTACTGTTGATTATCATGATAAATAGATAACATTTACAAATATGTTTTTACTGTTGATTATCATGATAAATAGATAACATTTACAAACATGTTTTTTTACTGTTGATTATCACGTTAAATAGATAACATTTACAAATATGTTTTTTTACTGTTGATTATGTTAAATAGATAACATTTACAAATATGTTTTTACTGTTGATTATCATGATAAATAGATAACATTTACAAATATGTTTTTACTGTTGATTATCATGATAAAAAGATAACATTTAAAAATCTGTTTTTTTTTATTTCTGTTTCTTCGTTGCTTCCTTAAGGCACAGATATAAACATTTCAAGTGTTACATTGGCCTCTTGTTTCCAAACCAAACAAACAAGGGTAGTACAGTTATGTCAGCTGATATACTTATCCAATATTCACTGGAAAATACTTTCAAAGAAAAGTTTGGATGACTATGATTGTAGATTTATACGTATATCATAAAATAATTGGATGAATAAATAAATAATAATAGATAAAAATACACATTCATACACAAAACCTGTTTACATGGATATATAAACATAAAAGATTACAGGATGGAAAAATTAAAGAGACCATGCAGTAATAACTGAAAAACAAAAGAGAATCATCTAGTTTAGTGCCTAATATAAGAAAACTAGTATTTGTTTTCCCACTCAAATAAATGGACTGTTTATTTGAATGAAAACACATATCTGTTCTTTTAAAGTTAGCCGTTAGCCACTACGGCTAACAACAGTACAGCAAACAACAGTTAACGGCCATTAGCTGTATGAGCTTAGCTTAGCTTTAGCTGTTAGCTATAACTACCTTAAGACTGTTGTTTCACATTAAATTATATCACACAGATCAATCTTTAAAAACGTATATGTGACATGAACCTTGTCAAAGACAATCTCTACAGAGATTTTGCCGGTAAACTTCTGAAGAGAGCTGCATACTCCTTAATATGGAGTATTCTCATCCACTTATCCATCACTGTGTGTTGCATTTTGCTGATTTTATAGTTGTATTGTTTTTTTGATTTTATTGTTGTTTTATCCTGTACAGTGTCCTTGGGTGTTTTGAAAGGTGCTTTAAAATAAAATGTATTATTTTCATTATTATTAAGTAGTGAGTAACTGCAACATCTGTTAATTTGTCTTCTGTGCATGAGTTCAATCAGATGGACAAAACATGTCCGTATAAAAGTGCATATTCTCCAATACTGTCCCTGAGATTTAACATTTAAATAAAAGAGACAAAATGAATGTCAGGTTTACCAATTTCTAAACCTTCTTTAATAGCACAGTTTTTTACAACATAAAACCAAAACATAGGTAACAGCCCTGCAAACTTACAGGGAGAAGACGTGTGAAGATGTGTGTGTGTGTGTGTGTGTGTGTGTGTGTGTGTGTGTGTGTGTGTGTGTGAGTGTTCAGTAAAAATGAATGTTCTGTATGTTCACTGAGTGAAGTGACTGATGAGCCTCAGCAGTAGTTTCAAGGTTCTTGCAGTGGAGCCATGATCCTTTAGCAGAGGAGTCCTGAATGACAATAAAGTCTCTCACAGGCTGCAGACGCAGGATGTTCTGAATTATGGTAGGAGTACTGCTGCAGCAATCAGCTCTGGCTCTTTGATGACGTCTCCAAAACGTTTTTGAATCCCGCCCTACAGGGCCTCAACGAGAGGTCTGCACAATTACCAAGATTCCAATAGTATCTTCAGCTTGCCCTGCAACAGAGATAAAATGAAAACAAATGCTCTTATTTAAGAATATTTCCTATTAATAGAAATTTTAAGGACTTATCAATGACAAAGAGCCTGGAAACTGTGGCCTTTCAAAATAAAGTGCTCCTGTGGCTCAACTTGCCCCAGGTTAGGGTTAAGTTAAGCCAAGTCTGTGGGTAAGCTGACCATGTGACTTCATAACTTTAAATTTGAGATTTAAAGATACTGCATCGTTATTAAGGGAGTCATTTCACAAGAGATTGTCCACTTTAAAAATAGTCTAATTTTCTTAAACTTAAAGGTCCTATGAGGAGAAGTTATCGCCGGCGTAATGCTGCGTTCCTGTAACCTCAGAATGGGAGTGACATCATCTCCGACTTATTGGCGTTCCAGTTGAAGTCATCTCTTTCTCAGAGTGCCAAAAGAGCAATCCCTCTCATAAGCAGCGGCTGAGTTCATGCAATGTAAAAAAGTTATCTGTGGTCACAGTTCCTGTGAGGCTCTCTGTCAGTTCCATCACCACACACTTTCCCAGGCTCTCCTGAATGAATAAGGAGGGAGACTGATTGGAGGATTGAGCACTGCATTCTATCTGCGTAGACCAATTTTTAAATTTCTACCCAAGTGTTTTGATCTATACTGTATTCCTACCTCATGTTTGGCTGTTGAGGAAGGTTTCCCCAAATAAAACTGCAGTAAACAGACAACCTGCTCCAGGGCACTCTCATGGGGCAGGACCTAGACCACTAGGCCATCTGCACCCAGAGTCACCTCAAATATTTTGAGAAAAATAGGTACACATATCTAAAATAACAAAAGGCTATATGACAGGTGGACATTTTTGTCCATGAAGGGTCATTGATGGGATAAAAAGGCAGGGTCAAGTGATGGATTTTCATGCTGAAACTTAAAGTCCTCAAATTTTACCCCCAGCGAGTCCCCTTTGCCAGTAATCACGCCTCTGTGACCTTATTTAGACACTATCAAGAAAATGGACATTTTTGTCCACCTGAAGGGTCATGGGTGGGATGAAAGTGCATTATACCGTCAAATGGTGGATTTTCACACTGAAATTTGGTATCCTCAAATTTTACCCCAAATTACCCCTGCTTGCCAAAGTCAAGCCCCTGTGACCTTTTACTGGACACTTTCTAGAAAACAGACAAAAATGTCCACTTGAAGGGTCATGCATGTATTATTTTTGAAGGGTCACTCAAGGGTTAAGACTCGTTCAGGACAAACAGCTTAGAGCAGAGGTCAGGAAATATCGGCCCACAGTGCAGCTCAGTGCTGGAGCGGTTTCCAAACAAACAGACTTTACTCAGATTAAACATCTCAGACTGAAGTGTGAAGGAGAAAAGGCAGACTGAATGGAAACATCTCAAACTGAGGTCCAAACCAACAAACACTGACAGGAGAATATCTGCTGACACCAGCTTACACAGTCACCAGTTAAAGCGTAACACCAGGGAGTCTGTAGTTACATAAAAAGGAGAATGGAGCAGCTTCTGCATCGAAATACTGGAATGTTCCATGTCACAGACATCACTGCTGATATTCAGCAGCATTTATCACTGCACACCAGTGTTGTAGTATTCGAGTAAAGGACTCAGACTTGAGTCCCAATATGTTGTGACTAGACTCAGACTTGTGTGCTGATGGCTTGGACTTGGACACAGACTTGCGCTCGGGCTGCATTAGCACTTGGGGGAGGACTCAAGCTTATTTATCGTTTAAACCTTTGTATTTTTATTTTTTATTGATTATTTCTTCTGGTATAAGGTCCTCATTTCAGTCTTCAGCCCACGGCGGTTATGTGTGCGTTAGCTTACCTGCATGTGCGTCACATGCTGATTCCTGCTACAGTGCACCTGTTGAAAGGGTATTTAGTCATGGGGGCATTTTGATGAGGCCTCACCGTGCAGGAAGCTATATGCTTTCAGAGCTCATGCTTCTGAAATGCAGCAAGTAAGCTCAGCTCCAGTAGGACGCAACTGTTACTTAGTAGGTTTTCAGAAGAGGCTGTCGTTTCCAGGAGTGTTGGTGGCTGATTGGTTTTAAGCTATAACATGGAAATGTTATTTTAAGTTTAACATTTTTCAAACATTTGAACTTAATACATTCTTGAAAAACAGTTCTACTGAAATGGAGAAAAGTGAATTATCTATTTTTAATGAGGAAATTTTTGATTTGCATATCATTTCTCAGGGAACTTTTCTAGTATTTGGACAAAGGTTCTGAGGACTCAACCTCCGATTTTCTTTTGGTTGACTTGGACCAAAACACTGAGGACTTGGACATGACTCAGACTTGAGCTGTGGTGACTTGACTACAACACTGGTGCACACTCACAAAGCTTCACGGGGCCGTTTCAAAGAAGGACCCGCCTACATGTGGTCAGAGCCTCAGGGTCCTGGTTCATGTTTAAAAGAGGCCACGTGGTTCAAACATGTGAAAACTCTAAACAAACTCAAATTCAGCAGCTAGGATATGATCAAGAAACTACTGAGGCCATTCAAACTCCCATCAACAACATGTTCCTCATTAAAGAATTCAAATGTTTCATAAAAATCAGAAACAGCAGAGAGTTCAGTTCACCTGGACCAGAAACAAAGAGCCAAGAAAAGTAGACTGCATTTTCACCCCCTCCAAAAGTCCACTGTGGGCCAGTCCAGACTGGAGACAGATTGTTCAAGAGGAAAATTATGAAGAGATCATTAAAACAGTTTCACTGAACAATCTGACTGTGAAGAACAACCCTGACTTTTTCTCACTGTTTGTTTTTTACAGGATAAAACTGATACACATCTTGGAGATTTCATCCGAACTGGCATTGTAGCTTTCATCAGTGTTCTCTTCATCCTAGTTTTCACTCAACGCCTCATCAGAGGTGTCATTGAAACTATCATACCTCACATCATATTTCACACCCAAGATTTCATCAAAGGTTTCATCAGAGGTTCAAACATAGCTTCCCTCATAATTTTCTTTCTTTCTTTCATCGGAATATTCATCGCAATATTCATCGGAATAGTCATCGGAGTATCCACCCTAGTTTTCATGTTTGTTGCTCTCGTCTTTGGTATTTTTACTTCTTAATCGCAGTAAGTCACACAATATGTTTTCTGTTTTTCTTAAATTGCAGTACAAAGATATATTTTCATAGAATGTGGTGTGAAAATGTAAATTTAGAAATCTGGAAATGAAAAGGGTACTGTCAAAAGTCAGAATTCAGACTTTGATCTCTGGATTCATGCTTCATTTTAAGAAACATGAGCAGATTGAGGACTTCTGACAAAAATCCTAGAATTCTAATTTACACCCCGGAACTGTGACTCAGGCCTCAGAGTTCTGCTTTTATTCTAAGAAATTTGTTCTTAGAATTTTTACATTTGTCCTAGAAATGTAAACTCTGTATCCTGAAATAAAGCTCACAAACAGAACACCAGGATTCTGAACAAATAAATAAATCAAAATATTATTTCATTTTCAGGATTAATTCAATCAGAGAATTTTGACATAAATCACAGGATCTTTGCTCGGATTTGAGCTTCTGTCTCACCTACCAAATTTCTGACTGTAACCTTAAAGGTAACCTTCTAATCTAATGCACTATTTGTCAGAATCACTGTATTTCTCCTCTCCATCCACAAGGTGACCCCACTGAGAGGATGTTGAAAAAATAAAGTCCAGTTTCAATACACAGCCTTGGCTCTGAATTTCAGCAGGTAAATACTGTGGCTCGGGCCGAGTTACCAAAATGCAGTACACCCCCACACATCTAGGGGGCGATCATACTCATGCCCACATTAGACGGAGGGTCGTCTTTGGAAATTTTGGTATATTGGCAAAAATCTTACATAGTGCAACCCAATTCATATTTTTTCCACATAATCTTTCTTTGTAGATTTTAATTCATGTTCAAGCAGGACGGAAATGGGCATGAAAATAATACTATACAGACAGACACACACACACAAACACACACATATATATATATATATATATATATATATATATATACATACATATATATATATATATATATATATATATATACATACATATATAGTAGTGCTGTCAAGCGATTAAAAAAATTCATCTAATTAATTACTGGATTTATAATTAATTAAGCTAAGTAATCACATTTTAATCTCATATCTGCTTAAAGTACCCAAATAAAGAATTTGAATTCTAGGATATTATAAAATTGTAGTGCATGACTAATCAAATGAATACACTAAGAAGTGAAGATTTGTAAATCCACATTTTTATTGGTGACTAAATAAAACCAAAGTCAGGGCAACTTGTCCTGAAAATTCTAAACTCAATCAGGCAACTCAAATTACACTGTAAGTGTGTTTCATAAATCAAATTCAAAATAAGAAAAAGGTCGAGGACATCCAGCAAACCAATTAGGCCAGATGCATTATTAAAGAATGTAGTACAAATATAGATAAATAAATTCAAAAATAAAATCAGACTAAGTCTTAAATATGCCATTCCTGTTGTCACCTGGGCTTTGTTTGGTTTGACTAGAGACACATGTGTGAAGTGACATGTGCCACTGCCACGTACGGGTCCTCCAGTTGGACAATATCAAAATGTTTGTGTGCTATGATTAATTGCAATTAATTTTTAATGCATTAATTTGCGGTGTAATTCATTAATCCAATTAATACACTAAAGTGACAGCCCTAATATATCTATATATATTTGTATATATATATATATATATATATGTCTATATATGTCTATATATATATGTATATAGAAACTTCTGAAGAGAGCAGATTTGGCCGAGTATCACTTAGTAACCATGATGACCACAAGCTAACCAGCATGTCCGTGGAGAATTTCTTCATTCTCTCCCAGTTTCTCAGGAGGAGAGCAAAAACATGGTTTATCATAACAAGTTTCAACTGACGTTCTTTCCTCCTCTTTAAAAGAAGCCGCCATTGTTTTCAAACATGCAGTCACTTCTTGTTGTCGTCACGTCCTCAGCTCCAGCCTCTCCTCCCTGAGCCAAGTGAGGACGTGGACAATGGAGGCTGGCAAGACAGACATGTAGGATTTCAGAATCAGGCCGGCCCGTCAGATCTGCTTAGAAAGGCTCTTGCTTTGTCTTCATCCATTTGGTCCCTTTTGGTTATAAAGGCATGTTTGGGCTGAGATCTCTGGCTCTACATTGGTCCTTTTCTCTATCAGCAAACCGAGGAATCTCACCAGGCTGTGACGAGGCACAGCAGAGATCTTGCTGGAGACACGGTGGTGTCGTAGGTACCCAGTGAACCCTCTTGATGACCTAGATGATCACTCTGCTCTCCTTAAACAAACCCCAAAGCAGCTCCTCCACACAATCCACCACTTTGTTTCCTTTAACTTTCCCAGTCTTTTGTTGGCCATGTCCCGGCTTGTTTAATGTGTTGCAGGCGTTGTATTAAAAACAAGAGAATATTCAGTCAGTTCATTGGTTTGTACATTAACTATTTTGTCTTTGCAGAGTATTTAATTGATTATAGGTTCAAAAGGATTTGTAATTTAATGTTTACTCTATTTATTTAAATCTTACAAAATGTCCCTACTCTCTTGAAAATTGAGTTTGTACTTGTTTGAATGTTTATCTGAGTTGTTTACAGATAAGCCAAAATAACTGTGGTAATTTGCACTTGATAACTTAAGGTCAAGTGTGACCTCTGCTGGCCAAACACTAACATCATAAAGAAGAAAAAAATGATGCTGTACCATCATAATGTTCCAATAAAACACAAGTCAACTCTTCATCACATTAAAAATATAATTTACATACTTATATGAGAGAAGCTGATTAATCCCATCAAAAACATATTTATAGAAATTCATCTATTAGCCAGCCAATCACGGGGTTGACATATAGAGACTATTTCTGAAATTGCCTCCAGTACTCTTCATAACTCACTCACAATGTTGATCTCAATCTCATATCACTGAAATAAGGGTTATGTTGGATCAGCTGTCAACAGAGCTTCTACAACTAATTATTAAAATTGAGCTTATCATACATATTTCAACATTGCAGCCATCTGGCAACGTGGACAAAAGAAACGTAAAAGATGCAAATGTATAAACTCTGAAATAATTAAAATGACTGAATTCTTTATACTCTTCCTGGAGAACAAATACAAACACTTAAAAAAAAACAATGTAATAGTTTCCATTTATTGAGAGAGAGAAAAATTTATTAAGCTGTAGGACATAAATGTAATTACACACATCTGTTTACTGAAGGTATTTTGAGCTTGTATTATACTGTATCTGGCATACATATTGATTTTGTTTTTTCCTTATTTTGGTTAAGATATCGTCAGAATATATGAATGTATCATAACAGTGCCCCTCATTATCACTGACTGTCTGTGTGAAATTTAAAAAAAAAAGAAATATATATACATAAAAATCAGAAAGTTTCTGCATGGTGCGGAAATGGCATTACTAATGATTAAAGATGCTATGAGGAGTTTCTAAGTAATAACAAAAAAGTCTCACTTTTAGTTACATGCCTTATTGAAATACACACTTTAAGACGAGTTTCATCGGCTACGCTCACATTGAGGCCCTTAATGCTCAATTCCGGTTCACTACTCAAATCCGATTTTTTTGTTTGGCTGTTCAGATCACTCCTGTAAATGTGACCTGACTGCAGACTGTGATGTGAACAGCTCATGCTTCAGAAGTGACACGCATGCTCAGTGCAACATTAATGGCATCACACACAGCACAGTGTGATGAGGGGCAACAAACACAGACCAAAACTGAGCTTCACAACGCCGGAAAAAGTTTGTTTCCATAACACAGAACCTGATGTTACAGCAGCTCACCTTTAGTGAGCTATTATTAAAGTAATTATGGTTATATTTTATTTCTTATAAACCTAAAAGCAGACGCTCCTTCCTGCCGACCCTGCTCTTTATAGAAACAAAAATCGTCTATAAAACAAAAGGTGGCTTGTTATAAGTCAGTGTGTTTAAATATTTAGACCAGGCTGTAAAGATGTTTATTGAGGCAGAAAATCATCCTTTCACCCACAGTCATAACACCTCCAGGGTTTCTGCAGCAAGCCTCAAGTGGACACTAATGGAACTATAGCTTTAGGACTTCTACTCGGGCCTCTACTTTCTGCCCTAGAGGTTACCACTTGGTCGTTACTCTGAGCTGGTTATGAATTCCCAGATCATAATGCAACTATGGGCCAAATGGCAGGAATAAAGTCCATAAGGAGTTTCTAGCATTTGACAGTTTTGGTCTGCTTGACAAAGAGCAGGAGTGAAGAAAACCAAAACAAATAAATTAGGAAACAATGTTCTAATTTCACTCCAGAACTGGACTGAACCAAGTCTGTCAATCTTTAGGTGTGGAAGTGACTAAGGACTTGATTTCCATGTTACCTCTCACAGCCAGCCAGCTCTTCCTGGACCTCCCTTTGGTCGGGTGCTCACAGCTGTAGAAACCTTCATCAGAAAAGGAAACTGCTGGAAGAACCATCTTCCCTGCAGGCTGAGTGCCAATGAACACATCATTTTTGAAGAAATGTGTTTCCAAATGTGACGGCAAGTGACTATCAAAATGGTCCTTATCGAGGCAGAGAAGGGTCATGTCATCTCCTTCAGTCACAGGAAATGCTGGACTGCTCAGGATCACATCACCAACTGGAACAGAAAGAAAACCAGATGAAAGTCGACAGGAAAAACAGAAACATACACAACCCTTTCACAGTGGACTAACCTGTCATTGTGATGCTGATGCTGTTGCTCTTTCTCCCATCTGTAGACTCACACCAGTACACCCCTTCATCATATTTGTTTGGGAAGGCAATGGAGCAGGAGGAATTACCCGAGACCCCCCAGCCCCTCTCACAAGGCTCTGATACTAGACGGGAGGTGTTTCTTTTCACCGTCCAGTCGCTGCAGCCTTCTGACACCTCACACTTCAGGGTGAAGCCTTTATTCTCAAAGAACTGAGATCTGTCAGGAGTGACCCTCAGAGTGGCTGCAGACAATCATCAGAGGAATTATTGATCAAATGTTTCCTGAGGAAGAGGGACACATTCAGTTTCTCCTCATGTCCCACTGAGAGAAAGGATCATCGAGCACATTCAGTCACAAAAGTGAACAAAGCAGGTATGTTACTGTAAGGGTGTATTCACACTGAATGAAATTTGGTGACCAAGATCACAGCCTGTGAAGATACTCACAACTGAGGAAGAGAGAAATTAGAAGAAGCTGTCAAACTGTTTCACTTAGTGAATCTATTTTATAACTTTAATTTTACTGTTTTGTTTTTAATAACTCTGATCACTTTCATCTGTGTCTCAACATCACTTGTTTTTTTCATGTGCTTGAAATCCAGTCCTGTCTTCATCTCACTCTGGTTTGTGTCGTGTCGATAACATGTTAAAGTGGGATTGTAGATTGTAAAAGTGTCTCCTGGTCTGATGATTCTGGATTTCTGGTCCACATTCAGATGGCAGAGTCAGAGTTTGGAGTGAACATCATAAAGCATGGATCAATCCTGCCCTGGATCAGCAGTCAAAGCTGCTGCAGGTGGTGTGATTGTGTGGACATTTGGAAATTCCGTGCCTTCATTGATAGAAGAGAGAGACAGTGGATAGACCTGTGAAAGAGCTAGAGGGAGAGTAGGAGGAGGACACTGCAAAACGGTCACAAGATGGACTCGAACCCGGGCCGGCAGAAGCATGTATACAGGAGGTGCCCTGTTGCTGACGACTTCACCAAACCAGCACCCCGGTGGACCATCTATTAATGGAGACTTCCAGCACAAATGTCCATTACTGTTTTCACCTTTATTATTACCTCCGCCAAGGAGGTTACGTTTTTGGGAGAGTTTGTCCGTCTGTCCGTCCGTCCGTCTGTGAACAAAATAACTCAAAAAGTAATGGACGGATTTGGATGAAATTTTCAGGAAATGTTCGGCATGAGCCAGGAAGAACTGATTCGATTTTGGTGTTGATCCGACTCAGCGTCTGGCTGCCATGGCGAAAAATGTGATTTCTGTGAATAGCTACTGAACTAAAATAGAGATCATTATGAATCCAGCTGCTAATGGTATGTTTTCATGGTCAATGGATTGAAACATTTTGATGAAATGAGGTAAAAGTAATATTTATGGTCAAAATGACAATATGGCTGAGGACTGTGGAGGACTGGCAGAGGTCTGCGCTCTCGAAGTGCTTCCTATTTCAGTGTATGTGTTTGATTTTTCTTTGTGGACTAATCAGAAGGAACAGAGTGCAAAAAACAGGAAGAATACATTCAAAAAGTCAAGTCTTACCAAGCATCGGGCAGAGCACTGTCATGTCCATCTCATGGTTTTTTTTCCATTGAGCAACGTTTCATCCAGAAGTCAACCACAGTCTGATTCAACACAGGAAATCATAAAGGGCTATAAGCTGAAAAAACGGTTAGGAACGGGACGGGAGTCACGGAGAATGAAACTATCACAGACAGACTATCACGTATCTGCTTAATTTAAGAGGAAGAAATGTGAGAATGAGGAAGGAGCCACTTTGAAGGGAACTACAAGAATCACAACTAAGGAGGTCATGTAAGGGCAACTAAAGGACACACTGAAGATCCTGCTGTTTAGTGTTAAGGTCCAGAAACGAGAGCAACGTGTCTGGATCATAACGGTGAAAGTCACTTGCAATTACAGGAGGAAAACCTGTTCCCACTGGTCCAGCTTGTTTAGGTCTGACATGTCTGTTCATGTGTCTTGACAAAACCTAAAGGGTTTTTTAAGGTTATAGCGGGGTGAGTCTGCCTCCAACAGTTCAGCAGTACTTGATCCATTTCCTCTTTTCTGATTCTTAGCAGAACAGTTCAGGACTTCAAATTTGTCCTGAAGGTCCACTGTTTAACTACAATGAGAGTGACACTCATGATTCTACTATTAAGCCTTTCTAGTACAAATGTTCATCCACTTAGGCTGAACAGTTAAACGTTCTTTGGTTGTTCAAAGACGTTTCATACTTCATATAAAAAAAAAGAATCAGTTTCCAGAGCCAAAATAGACTTGACTTCTTTCATCAAACTTTGTAAAACTTTTTTAAAACTTTCATTTTGCTGATTTTTCTTTTTGGTAGCCCCAATCATTTTCATCTGTTCCTAAATTCAAACACTCTACATCACTTTTGTTTCTTCATGTGCTTCAAATCCAGTCCTGTCTCCATCTTACTCTGGTTCACATGTGAATAAAATGTTAAACTTTTATTCACATGTGAACTTTTAACAATAAAATGTTAAATTTCATGTGTTAAACACATGAAATAAAGGGTGATGGGAAACTGATTAAATTCCATTTTGATGAACATTAACTCTACAGGAATCTTCAACATGGCTTTGCAAGAGTGAAAGAGTGGACGAATAAAACCAGAAGCTCTTTCTACACAGTTAGAGAAAAAAATAATTGGTGGATATTATATAGGTTGGATTAAAAACATGCTTCCCTGGTGTTTATGATTTATTAAAGTGTCCAGATCAAAATCAGGGTTTGTATCGATAGCTGTAAGGTCCAAAACATCAGTGTCCATGGCCAAAACAAATGGATTTACTTGATCCATGTCCATCTTCTTAAACTCTAGATCTTGATCATGAGCCTCTAGACTTTATTTAGGGGCCAAGTCCAGATCATCACTTTCAAGGTTTGCCTTATACAGTCTCTGGGTCCAAAACACCATCTTCCAGGTCCAAGTAACTGATGCCAATTTGTATTTCTTCTGTGTTCTGGTCCAGGACCAAATCAGTGTATCTTGAGCATCCAGATCCAGATCATCTGTGTCCAGGTTCAAACAGATATTACCTGGATTTAGCTTTTGGTTTTGTTTGTGATTCTTTTTGCTCTTTTCTGTAGGATGAAGATCGGCTCTGTGTTTGTTTTGTATGTGTTTCCCCGCAATTCCACACATTAATTCATGTATGGGAGCAAAAGGGAGCAGTACAAATGTATAGTGGAGTTTTATTTAGGAAATATTGGACTTTATATAAAATTGCAACTGGCTTTTATATTTTTCCTTTGATGTAGTTAATGTGTGATTTCCAGTCCAGTTTCTCATGTATTATGTATTATGGTCCTCACCCGGAAGAGGGTGGAGTGCTCTCTCCGGGTTGGGGAAGAGATTCTGCCCCAAGTGGAGGAGTTTAAGTACCTCGGGGTCTTGTTCACGAGCGGAGGAAGGGTGGATCGGGAGATCGATAGGCGGATCGGTGCGGCGTCAGCAATGTCACGGGCTCTGCACCGGTCTGTCGTGGTAAAAGGGAGCTGAGCCGTGGCTAGCTCTCGATTACAGTCGATCTTCACCCCTATTCTCATATAGTCACGAGCTCTGGGTCGTGACTTGAGAAAACGAGATCAGCGGCTGAAATGGGTTTCCTTCGCAGGGTGGCTGGGCTCTCCCTTAGAGATAGGGTGAGAAGTTCGGTCATTCGGGAGGAGCTCGGAGTAGAGCCTCTACTCCTACGCGTTGAGAGGAGCCAGATGAGGTGGCTCGGGCATCTGGTCCGGATGCCTCCTGGACGCCTCCCTGGTGAGGTGTTCCGGGCACGTCCCACTGGAAGGCGGCCCCGGGGTAGACCTAGGACACGCTGGAGAGACTATGTCTCTCAGCTGGCTTGGGAACGCCTCGGGATCCCCCGGGAAGAGCTGAATGAGGTGGCTGGGGAAAGGGAAGTCTGGGCTTCTCTGCTTAGGCTGCTGCCCCCGCGACCCGACCACGGATACGCGGGAGAAGACGTTCCAGACGTTTCTCATGTATTATCACACCAAGAAATTTAATTTCAGACAGTCTTTCAATCTCTACATCATTTGTTATGAGCTTTTTGGTTGAGCAACTCAGACGGTTCCCAAATATTATATATTTAATTGTATTTAAATTTAGTGTTAATTTAAACCAACTCTTCATTCTTTTAAACTCTTTCACTTACTCCAAAAGTTTTTCCAAATCCCCAAATTATCTTAAATCTGACCATTACAATGTTATTGTTTTAGTTATTGTCTGAGTCTTTCTCTCTTACTTTTGTTCTGTTAAGAAAAAAAATCATGAAATCATCAGCAGTGTTGTGTTTCCTACCTTGACATTTTTCAGCAAGTTTAGAGCCGATGCATGCTTAATAAACTCGGAACCCAGCTACCTTGACTGGACCTGCTCACCTTCCCAAAAACGCTCATGCAGGTTCAACTGCTACATGAGCACAAACGGGCCCTTAACTTTGCAGATGACGTCTCTCTTGATGTAATCGGCTAATCCAAATTGCGCTATTTCTGCTGTCTCGTTTTTTGCACACTTAAACGTTTTTGCCATCTCTGACTCCACGAACATAATTTGGAAAAGCTCACCAATGTTCTCATTACCAGTACATGACTGGAACTTAGTTATCGTATAAACAGTCTGACTTAAGTGTTCTATGCTAAAGCCATCAACACACTGCTGATTTCTTGTGCATCTGTCTTAAATGTGAGGGATACTGGAGCTTGGTTGGTGTTGTAGGACTGCTCACAGCGGACTTCCCTTATTTTCAAGGACAAAACTTGAAAGGTAAGCATTCTCCAGCGGAGTCTGTTCCCTACATGCTACATGCTACATGCTACACGCACGGTGCACGCTGGGAAAATGCACGCGCAGCAGGCACGCAGAATGGCAACGGGATTTGATTGGTGTAAAAGAAGGTATCCCGGCAAGATTATTGGTTGGTGTTTTCCCTGTTTTACTCCTGTGGACGAGACCTATAAAGTTTCTCTGTGTAAGTTCAGCAAACCAGTTTCATCCCAAAACTGTGATGTTCTCAAATCTCTCTGTTCTTAAAAACATGTTTACACCTGTCTGACCACACACTCTGAACAGGTATGCCGGAGAAAGGTGGAGAGCTTGTGAGTAAACATTTGATTATCATGATTTAACTGTAGAATTTTTCCTCTATTGAAATATTAATGTTATTTTTTCATGTTTTTCTGCAAACGTAGAGCCCACCAGACCTAAACATGTTAAGTGAAAAGAGTTTAAGAAAATGGAGTCAGAGTGTCAGGTGTTAAATGATACGCCATGTCGTGTAGATTTGCTCTGTGTGGTTCAAGAACAGTCGGAACGCTCTACTAAGACTAATTCAGGACAAACAGTTTAGAGCAGAGTCAGGAAATATCGGTCCACAGTGCAGCTCAGTGCTGGAGCAGTTTTCAAACAGACAGACTTCACTCAGATTAAACATCTCAGACTGAAGTGTGGAGGAGAAAAGACCGACTGAGGAAAGCCTCAGACTGAGGTCCAAACAGAAACACTGACTGGACAAAGTCTGCTGACACCAGTTTACCAACTGTGTGAAGCTGGCCACCCACCCAACACAAAATTTCAGAAAAATGTTTTGTTTGTATTTCATATTTTGTGATGGTTTATTCCATAAAAAAAGTTGACTATGGTTTTTAAGTTATTAAATACTATTTAAACGGCCATCCAGATTTGTACCCCATGTGCTCCAAATGGACCAGAAATGGTGCTGTTTCATTTGTGCTTCTTTTGAGCTGTAAAAACATTTGTGTTACAAATATTACACACTTTTATTTCTGGTGATGATGTCACCACGGGAAATGCTCTCGTGCTGGTGTTACCCTCTTCATTTGTTTTGGATGCAGTCAAATAGTGTTTGTCTTGTGCTTGCAAAACATTCCTTAAATTATTTGTCTCACAGTTAAAGTAGTCCATATGAGTGCACCTTAGTGGCAAAAAAGGTGCAGGGCATGATCCGTCTTTCAAATGAAGAACAAAATTTAAGTTTTGAAATGGGTTCTTTTTATTGGTGCCTATTTCAGACATGTTTTTGGTTGACAGGACTGTTGAAGCAGGTAATAAAGAAAGATAAATTAAGAAATGATGACCAGGTAAGTTGCCATCGCAACTGATGAGCAATCATTGGAATAACAATCCTGCTAATCCTGTACAAATGTACTACCTTTTGTTATTTAAGAAACATAAGGAGAAAAAAGACATGGTCGGGGCTCAATGATGTTGAATGATAATTATACAACATCAGTAAACTGTGATAGCACAAACAAAATGCTTTATGGCCCAGTGAAGGAGAGGTTTGACTTTGTCCGCGGGAAATAAAGTGTTTGATATCTGTAAAATCATAGCAGAAAGAAAAATTAATATTTTACGGCACATACCAGTACAAGCTTACTTCAATCTGTGTCAATACGCTGTAAGTGATGCTTGACTGTTTAGGGTGAATATCTTTAAATCTTAAATATCTTTTTCATTTTCATTTTAATTAAGTCACAGAATGAGCAGTCTAGAACAAGAAAATGAAAATGCAGTTTGGATTATTATTAATTTTATTTTTAAGTCAGAAATTCCATCCATTACCTTGAAGTGAAAAAGCATTGGCACTAATGCTTTTTCATTTTCAGATTTGACAATTCAGATTGAATTTTAGTTACTATTTGCTGGGGCATCATTTGAAATTCAATCTTAAATACCTTTTTCTTTTTCATTTTAACTTAGTCACAGAATGAGCAGTCTTGAACCAAAAAAAGGAAATTCATATTGAAAATATTTTATTTATGAGTCAATAAAACAGCATTATTCTAAAACGCATTTCTGTTAATCCATTTAATTTGGATTTTGGTACTTCTTCGCTTTCATAGGAAGAACAGAGTAAGACACACATATGGTGAGAGCAAGCAGCAAAAAACTCACAGGCAGATCAGAACGATAATAGACTTTTTAACATAACTGTCTTTATTAACTTACCTGCATCAGTATCAGCGTATATTCATTTTTGGCTGATACTGGGACCTCAGTGCTGCTTTTTGTTCTAATCCCATATTCTGTAATTTTAGAACAGGTGTACAGTAACAAATATTACAAACAAGGTTTCATTGTCCCGGAGCAGGATAGATTTGAGATTCTACTCCTGCAGATTCCTCTCTCTCTCAGTCCAAACTGTCTCGTCCCTCCTGCTGTCTCTCTCTCTCTGTCTCTCTCTCTGTCTCATCTTCTTGTTTGTGCTCTGTATATTCAGCCTGCCCTTCCTCACTCTCCCTTCTACTCAGCACAGACGGAGACACTCATGTTGACCAATCAAGCGCAGTTTTAACAGACAAAAAAAAAATGGGTACCAACCAGAGGTCAGCTCTTCAACATTCTTGATACGTCTGTATCCGCCCCATCATTAGTGTAATGTGATATTCTGTGGTTGCATAAAGTGTCTAAACCAAAAGAGTTTTTAAGGTCAGATTGAGGAGAGTCTGCCCCGTCCAGTTCAGCTGCATTTGGCCACATTATTATTTGGACTGTAACTTTATCCTGAAGGTCAAAGTTTAACTACAATGGAGTTTAATCTCGTGATTCTACTGTTATTAACCCTTTCTGCTGCTGATGTTCAGACACTTGAAGGTGAGGCTGTGTTATCTTATTTCTGAACTGTTAAAGTTTTTTGGTTGTTTAAAGACATTTAATAGTTTGAATTTGTAAGAAAATATCTGTTTCTAGAACTAAAACAGATTGTGTCTCAAAATGTGTTTCACTCTGTTCATCTTTTTATAACTTTAATTTCACCTTTTTCTTTTAATAACTCTGATCATTTCTCACCTGTGCCTAAAGTCAAACACTCTTAACATCACTTTTGTTTCTTCTTGAGCTTTATATCCAGTCCTCTCTCCATCTAACTCCGGTTTAAGTCGTGTGAAGACCATGTTAAGAAGGGACTTTCCAATGTTGATGACTGCATGTCTGCAATATATCACCACTTCCTTTTTGCTTCTATATGTCTGCACTATGCGGAACTAGAGCTCAGGCGCGGCCATTTTCTAAAATGGCTAATGCATGCTTTTATCACCTGTCATATTGACTACTGTAATGCCCTGCTCTCTGGTCATCCAAAAAAAGAATACCTCAGGTTTACAATTGCTTCAAAATTCAGCAGCATGTGTCCTGACTAAGACCAGAGGGCGGGCCCACATTACTCCAGTTTTAAAATCAGTGCATTGGCCCCCCGTGTGTTTCAGGATTGATTTTAAAGTTCTTTTGTTGGTTTTTAAATGTCTGGTCTTGGGCCTTCTTATCTTTCAAAACTTCTTTTACCCTACAAACCCTCGCGGACCCTGCGCTCCTCCGGCAGTTGGCTCCTAGTGTGGAACAGCCTGCTGGAGGACCTCAGGTCCGCAGAGAACTTTCATGTTTTTCAGAGCAGGCTCAAGACCCACCTTTTTAGCTTAGCTTTTAATTAAGATTTTATTTATTAGATTTGTTTATATTAGGTTTCTACTTTGTTTTATTTATGTATTTTACTCATTTCTTATCTTAATGTTTTAGTAGTACTATTTCATGATCTGGTTCTTAGTTTTTATTGATATTTTTACTCATTTTATTATTTATCATTAGAAGCTCCAGTGTTTCCTCTGCGGGAGCCCTCTGCACCAGGAGCTGTGGTTGACTATGGCTGCAGGACTCTGTCTCGTAGGTTCCTGGAGGAGTTTTTAAGTCCACATCTCTCCTCTGGGTCCTGTGTCAGTGTCCTGTGGCTGTGGTCGACTCTCAGCTCCTGGTGCAGACAGCTCCTCTGATGACACTTTCTCTCCTGGTTCATCTGTACTCAGCCTTTGTTCTTGTTCTTAGTTTCTTGCACTATTTTAGTCTGTGTGTGTGTGTATGTGTATGAGTGTGTGCAGGTGAGTGTGTGTGTGTGTGTGTCTGTTAGTGATTGCGTTCGTGCATTAATTTGTATGAAAAGTGCTTTACAAATGAAGTTTGATTGATTGATTGATAAAAACCATCATGCACATTAAATAAAATAAGGATGGGACTTTAAATTGGTTATAAAAATAATAGTTAAGTTCTATAATGATAATAATGTACTGATATTAACTGCAGTGGCACAAAACCTGCTTCCGGAAGCCACGTCGCCACGTTGCTGAGCTGTGTTGGTTTTTTTTTTTTTTTTGGCTGTTTTTAACTGTTTTTAAGCAAATTTCTGTTCTGACTACGGGGTACGCTTATTTCTCAGTCGTCTCTGTGTATCTAGGAGGATCCCCAACTGTTCAGCTCTCTGGATCTTAAAGTTTCTAGGCAAAACAAACAGAGAACTTTCACAAGGGGCCATGGCTCCGCTTACCTCACTGCCTGGCTGTCAGAGCTGCGCCGATCTCAGTAAGAAGATCTGTGAACTGGAGCAAAGGATCTCTACTCTTTACAAAATCCAGGACGCCGAGAAGTTCTTGGACACAATTATTTTCGGCTCGGCACGAGCTACCTCAGGTGCTGAGTTGGGGGACACAATCCCCGTTGCACTTTCCGCCGCAGATGAGGCTCCCATTTTCCCCGGCACTGTAGCTCCTGCCGCGGTTGCAGCTCCTGCTACGCGACCGATGCCTGTGTCGATCATCCATGGGTCCATATGGGAGCTAAACCCAAAGCATCGACCTGCTCGTCACTTATTCATCCTTCCGCGGAGACATGGCAAGCTGATGGACGACTTGGAGTGAACCCCCCGTTAAACTCCACACCACGTCAACCGGTGCTCTGGACGGCCACTCGGAGGGATAGGTGCCGTACAGTGCGACCGTCTCCACCTCCCTCTCCTCCACCCCTGGATATCCCGCTGTCCAACAGGTTCCAGATCCTGGACATGGATGATTTTCCACCGCTGGGAGAACAACCGAAGACCCAGGTCTCATCGGCATCCTCCCGCCGCAGGCTGCTTAGAGAGGCAGTGTCCAGAAGAGGCTCTACTGGACCCGTCCCCCTCGTGAAGTCCGGCAGCTCTGCTCCGGAGTCCACCGTGACTCCCTCGCTGCAGCCCGCAGCGGCTGCTGCTGCACGTCCGCCGCTGGTGTCCAAGGAGGCTTCCGTGCCTCCACCTCCGTCCACAATGATAATCGGCGACTCCATCATTAGGAATGTAAGGTCTAAGCTGGCTGTTACCTTCTGTTTTCCAGGAGCCAAAGTCTCGGACATAGTTCGGGTCATCCCTGGTCTGCTTGCAGATCACCCGTCTGTAAAGAAGGTTGTCGCTCATGTCGGCACAAATGACACTGGACGGCAACAATCCGAACTCACAAAAAGGGATTTTACTGAACTCTTCGAGCTGCTCCAAGCCAGTGAGAGGACTGTCTATTTATCCAGCCCGATACCTGTGCTGGGTCGGCGAGTGGGGCGTTTCAGCAGACTTCTGAGCCTGCATGAGTGGCTTCACGCTCAGTGTAGAGCGCTAAACTTCACTTTTATCCCAAACTTTGATCTATTTTGGCTGCGCTCTGCTTTCTTCAGGGGAGATGGGCTGCACCCAAACAATTTGGGTTCACGGATGCTGTCATCAAACATTTTCTATCACCCTCTGTCCACACAAGCATGACCGTTGACAGACCCTGCCCCTTCCGTGAATACTCAATTCTTGTTGGCCAAAAGTTTTTCCCCTGCACTGTCCCCCACAGGTACCTTTAATCATACCTTTAATCACACCCCCCTCTGCTGGTCAAACAAGTCATTACATCCTTCAAAACTTGACCCTCCCGAATCTGGTCCTTATGTTGTGAAAACCGCACATTTCTCTCAGTGCTCACAACCTGCTTCCAACAAAATTCCCTTGTCATTTTCTCTCACCCCTTTGCCCATTCCTGTAAGAATTAGTGACAGGCTTGATGAGCCATTTAATATGCCAGCAATTCTATCTCATAGTAGAAACACAAATAATTTAATCCAAATAAAGCCTGCCCTCTTCTCAGTGCCTCACACCTCAGCACCTCTCATGATTGCACTGGTGAATGCTCGCTCCATTATCAACAAATCATTTCTACTCAATGATATCATCAAATCTAAAAACCTAGACTTCATGTTCATAACAGAAACCTGGCAAAGGACCAATGAACATGCCCCCCTAATTGAGTTGTGTCCTCCTGATTACTCCTTCTTGAGCTCACCCAGAACTTCAGGCAGGGGTGGAGGCCTTGCTGCTGTGTTTAAAAATATGTTTCCCTGCCGTATGGTGAACACTGGTTCCTTCTCTTCATTTGAAGTGCAGATGATTAAAATCGGCCAATCTGACCCATTTTATGCCATCTTAGTCTATCGCCCACCTGGCCCAAACAGCTGCTTTTTAACAGATTTTAGTGATTTTTTATCATCCATCCTAAAACTCTCAAAATTCATACTGCTTGGTGATTTTAACATTCACATTGATGATGTCTCTGACAAGTTTGCCTCTGACTTTCTTGGCTTAACTGAGTCATTTAATCTGACCCAGCATGTAACAGGTGCTACACATGTCAAAGGACATACTCTTGATCTTCTCTTTACATTTGGTTTAAAAGCTAATTCTGTTGTTGCTGAGGAACTGTTTATTTCTGACCATAAATGTATTTTATTTGATTTATCTTTTAACTTAGACTTTCAGCCCTGTCGACGTGAAATCAAATCTCGCATCCTCAACCATCTCACTGCAGAAAAGTTTTCTGCTTCCTTTCGCTCCTGCAATTTTTCTTTGCATGGTGATGTGGACACACAAGTACAGTCTTTTAATGAGCACTGTCTTTCTGTTTTGGATAGAGTTGCTCCTTTAAAATCCAGACTGGCCCCTTTGAAAAAATCACCCCCCTGGTTGAATGATGATATTCGCTTCTTTAAGCGGAAATGCCGTAAAGTGGAGCGGTTGTGGAAATCCACACATCTTCATGTCCACCACCTGCATCTAAAAGACCTTGTAGCTGAATTTCATTGTATGGTTAAGGATGCAAGAGAGAAATACTTTGCAAATCTTGTCACTCAGAACAGACATAATCCTCAGTTCCTGTTTAAAACTATTAATAATGTTGTCTCTTTTCCATCACCCAGTATTCCAGTATCCTCTGATGATGAATGTGAAAAATTTCTTTCTTTCTTTGTTGGTAAGATCAATGACATAAGAGCACAGATCACTCCATCTTTTTCTTCTGCTGCTCCCTGCCCTCCTTGCTTAACAGTCCTGGACAAGTTCTCCCCAATCTCCCTACAAGAACTAAAGAAGCTGGTTAGAACTATGAAAACATCCTCTAGTCCCTTTGACATATTGCCCACCCATCTACTCAAATCTGAAATTGAGTGCATTAGCCCTTACATCCTTTCAATTATCAACAAGTCATTAGAATCTGGACAAGTACCATCATATTTCAAACATGCCGCCATACAACCACTTCTCAAAAAAACAAATCTGGACCCCTCTCTGCCCCAAAATTATAGGCCCATTTCAAAATTACCTTTTATCTCAAAAATTTTAGAAAAAGTGGTTGCCAATCAACTTTCAACTGCCCTGGACACTCATAACATCCTGGATAAGTATCAGTCTGGTTTTCGTCAGTCCCATTCCACAGAAACAGCTCTTCTCAGAGTTTTCAATGACCTTCTTCTTAGCAGTGACAAAGGAAAATGTTCTGTGTTGGTTTTATTGGATCTCAGTGCAGCATTTGACACTGTGGACCATGATGTTTTAATTAATAGACTAAGGCAGTGGGTGGGTATTTCTGGCTCTGCCCTTGATTGGTTCTCCTCCTACCTGTCACAGAGAACTTTCTCTGTTACTGTCAACCCCCACACCTCTTCAAATTCCCCTCTAGCTTGTGGAGTCCCTCAAGGCTCAGTACTTGGCCCAATACTATTTTCTCTGTACCTGCTCCCATTAAGCCACCTAATCAACAGTTTTAAAAATGTATCTTACCATTGTTATGCAGATGATATCCAGCTACATATATCCTTTTCACCCAATGATCATTCTCAAGTGTCAACCCTGCTCAGTTGTTTAAATGCCATTAGAGACTGGATGTCAGATAATTCACTACAACTAAACTCTGAAAAAACAGAAGTCCTTGTCTTGGCTCCAGAGAGTTAGTGCCAGACATATTTCAGAAACTGGGAAGCCTGTCCACTTTTACAAAACCAACTCTTACAATCTTGGTGTTTCTTTTAGCCACTCACTCTCTCTAGATCATCATGTGAACAACCTGGTCCGTTCTTGTTTTTTTCATCTCAGAAATATTGCACAACTCAGACACATTGTTTCTAGAGCTCAAATGGAGATGGTTATTCACGCATTTATTTCTTCCCATTTAGACTACTGTAACTCACTTTTCACCTGTCTCAGTAAAACATCTATAAACCGTCTACAATTAGTACAAAATGCTGCAGCTAGACTACTTACCAGGTCTCCAAAAGGTCACACATCACACCGATTCTGTTTTCACTCCACTGGCTTCCCATACATTTCAGAATACATTTTAAGATACTTTTGCTCACTTTCAAAGCCCTCCATGGCCAGGCTCCAGCATACATCTCAGAACTTTTAAAACACTACATTCCTGGTAGGCCTCTTCGGTCCACTGAGCAAAACCTGTTGGTTGTTCCACACTCCAGATTAAAAACTAAAGGTGACTGTGCTTTTAGTGTCATGGCTCCAACTCTGTGGAACTCGCTCCCCTTGGGTTTAAGATCGGCTGAAACAGTTGATTCATTTAAAAAACAACTAAAGACCTATTTGTTTGGTCTGGCCTTTACTTAATATGTCTTGTGTGCTGTGTTTTCTATTTTTTTTTTTTGTACCTTTAAAAATTGCTTGTATTGTTTTTATTTGTTTTGTGAAGCACTTTGTGACTTTAATGTTCTTGAAAGGTGCTATATAAATAAACTTATTATTATTATTAACACACCCTGATGATCAAAAATCTCCTCTAGTTCATACTACATTTTTTACTAAAAAGAAATAGGTCTTAATTTGAATAATATTGTTTTTATATTGATTACTAAAATTATAGTTAAGAACTTCCTATTATTACCGTACCATTGTTAACTTTAGTGGCCAAAACAAACAGTCTAATGATTAAAAATCTCCTCTGGTTCATCTCTCACTTCAGAGAAATAGATTTTAATTAAATTTATATTATTTTTATTTTGACCAGAACAAGACTTAATAGGTAAGAATTATTATAACTATAATAATTGTAGTGTTGTTAACTTAAGTGGCACCAAAGTCAGCCTGGTGATCAGACATCTCCTCTGGTTAATAGAGAAATGTGTGAATTACATTTACATTATATTTATATTTAAAATAAAATAACAGCTAAGAACTATTTTAACTATAATAATTGTAGGATCAGACATCTCTTTTTTTTACTTCATCTCTTACAAAACACGTGTTGATTAAATTAATATTATATCTTTGTTTTAAAAATAATAGTTTAGAATTATTTTAACTATAATAATTTTAGTTTTGTTGACTGTACGTAGACACTTCATTTCGTGCTGGAGCATTATCCAGCACAGCCGTCATATTAGATGGGTCTCTTCACTCTGTATTTTGTGCAGCCTGAGGCCACAACAACCGGCCCTGTGTTTCAGTCTTATTTTAAAGTTTAAAGTTTAATGTCCACAGGATTTATATGAGATGTCTGATTTGTGTGTGAGCACACGTACATGTGCCTGTGCCTGAAAGTTACAGCTCACAAAATTAAAAATAAGAAGTGGTTTTGTTGTAGGTGTGTAAAGAAGGGCGATGATTATGTGTGTGTATGTGAGAAAGAAAAATATAAAACTGTTTCTTTAACAACAAAAACTCATTCATTTATACATTTATTAATATCCAAACCATCTGTCTGCAAAAAACATACCAAAGAACACACCATGATGATTTGAAAATAAATTCAATAAAAATAAAGAATTAATCTTATTGTTATGATTACATTATTGATATAACGGCCGTTGTTGTTATCGCAATTACTATATTATCATTATTACTTACTCATCGGACTTACTTGTCTATTTGTTAATTTATTTTCTTGACCCCCCCCCCCCCCCCCGATTATTTTTATTTTCATTATCAACATTCCTTTTTTACCTTTTTCATCTGTTTCTTCTTTACTTCACTCCCTCACCTCCCTACCATCATATTATTTGCTGCTAATGCAGTTGTCGTTCCTTCTCTACTCATTAATACTCTGTCCAGTTTTTATTTAATTATTCTTTTGTTCTTACTTTCTGTGATGTTTTTACTACTATATATTTATGCATTATCTTACCGCCCCATCATTATTTCTGCAGCTGCCACAGTTCACCAATTCTTTTCTCTTTTACAACAAACTATTTCTGTTGCTGTTGTTGGTATTACTTTCACCAAGAGGTCATGTTATCGCTGGCATCTGTTTGTTTTTTTGTTTGTTTGTTTCTCTGTTAGCAACGTCACTCAAAAGCTATGGATGGATTTAGATAAAATGTCTGGATTGAAACAAGGAACAAAGGATTAGATTTTTAGTATGATTCAAATCACCATCTGAATCCACCATGAGGAAAAATAAATAACTGCTGATTAAATTTGATATCATTATAAATCCAGTTGCTAATGTTTGTTTTCATGGTCAATGAATCTAAATATTTGCATGAAATAAAGGTAAGAATAATATTTATGGTAAAAATCAATAGGGGTGAGGCCTGTGGTGCTGGTGGGGGTCGACGCTCTCCAAGTGCTTTTCTAGTTATTATGTTGAAATACTGAGTCAGCATTTCAACATATTGTTATTCCTAAAATTTATTATGTTGAAATGCTAAATGAGCATTTCAACATATTGTTATCCAACACATTTCTTCTTCTTCTTCCTCTTTTTCTTCTCAGATTTTTTGGCAACTTTCACAGGCTTCAAATTTGCACAGATTTTCACAGAAATAAAGGACAGATGCAGCATGTTCAAGAGAAGTGAGCTTGTATTTTTCTCAGCCTAAACAGTTATACTTTTCACAGTAAAAATAATTTCTGCATATGTTTTTACATTGAAATCAATGGGACATTTGTGCAGCTCTGATGAAAACTTCAGCAACTTTGAAGCTCCACAGATTGGGCGTGCTTCCACCTACAGACTTCATTCATGCTTTAAAAGCTATACTGACTTCTCAATTATTTTTTTTACATATCTTCAGCTTTTTGCTGTCTTCTACAGTTTTTAAATATGAACTTTTAAGAAACACCAAGTTTGGAGGAAATCTCTGTTCTTATAGCGTATCACGTGACCCGTCAGACCAAAGCACTTGCTGCATACAGACAAAAAGTTCAGCAGAATTATCCTGTTATAACTTTGTCAAACTGTCCTCCACAGACATGATTTACACATCAAAACGTTGCTACCCTTCTCCTCTTGCACGTGAAATCTGCTTCAAAGTCTAACCAGACATCGTTTTGTCTCAGTGAGCTTCAGCTTTTGCAGTATGCCGCAAAATCCTCCATCAACTGTAATGCAATCTTCAACTCCGGACAACTGAGTGCTTCACTTTGAAGCCAGTTTTTAACTTGCTGCTGTGTCAACATTTTCTACAGTATGGACATAAAAGTTACATCCATAGCTTCAGTATGTTCTTGGGATGCTCACAGTGCAATGCCTTTTCTGATATCTATCACAGTTTTGGCACAGCAAGTGTTCATTTACTTGGAAGTACCCAGCTTTTTTTTCCCTGCTCCGTACAGTATAACAGTGTGATGAAACAATCAGCTCCTTGATACAATGACTGTGAGAGGTGGAGCTTAGCTTAGCATAGCGCTAGCGGCTTCCGCTCAACACTGAGGAACAGACCTGCAGCTGATGTACAAAGCCTTTGTGAAACCGAGACATTTAGTGGAGGTTTTGGTGAGACATGGCGCGAGGATGATGACAGCTCTGTGCTCGCTACATCTTGTGAAAAGGTCTATTTCCAGTGCGGCCGCTTCCAAACCTCTTAAATTCACTGTCGTTAAGAAAGCACCAGACAGGAAGTCACCGTGTGGAGTAAACGGAAGTTCTAAATAAAACACAATGCACTGACTCTTGCACGTAATGTTCAGAGAAAAAATTGCACAAATCAGAATGCTAAACGGAAGTCTTCTGGTGTTTTTTCAAATGTAACTGTAATACTTTTAAAGGACAAAAATACTTTGGACTGAATTTTTCACATTTAAACGAATTTGACATTTAAGCAGTTCTGCTGAACCTGCTACATCTTTCAAGCTCTACACATTTGGCATACTTACATCTCCAGACTCCATATTTGCTTGAACAAATGCATTCATCTCTCACTCATTTTACAGATGCATAATACATACATACATAAATATGCATCATTTTATACAGACATACACACATCAACAGAAATATACTCATAATGAAATCTACCTTTTCATTTATTCACATACTCTTATAAATACATAAACATCACACAAATATACCTGCACAAATGCGTTTCAAGAATAATGGCCATAAGTATTTATCCACACATATGCAAACAGAAATGTATCAATACTCAATGTCTTTCTTTAGAATGCTTCTTTTTGAACATTTTTAACTCTTCTGCTGATGTTTTACATTGACATAAATGGGAGATTTATACGGTTCTGCTAAAACTGCTTTAACTTCTGAGCTCTACACATTTGGCATAGTTAAACCTACAATCGGCATTTTTGCTTTAACACATTAATTTCTCGGTTATTTTACAGATGCATACATATATACATATGCATCATTTTATTCAGACATACACACTCTTTCTTTAGAAAGTCTTTAGAATGCTTATTTCAGAACATATTCAAAACTTCTGCTCCTGATTAAAGTCTGTCTTTTTACCTCTTTTAACAATTGTAACTCCTTCAGGGTGGGCAGACAAATCAGCGGCTTTATGCAATTTTGTTTCACCTTTATTCATTTTTAGCTTTCTTTCACAACTTTCAACATGTTTATTCAGCATAGTCCAGTTGTAAGCTTTGTTTTACTGTTTCCAACTTCTTATGTCACATTTTCAGCATTATTTGCACCGGCTTTAGAAATGTCATTTCACATCTCCAGCATTCAGACTCAGCATTTCAACACATTTGCAGCAAGGAAATGCAAATTCACTAGTTATTATTATTATTATCCTTTTTTGTTTTTTAAATAAGCATTCTGTGGGCCTGTTACCCCAGCGTCATTTGGAAATTAGCGGGTTGACCTGCGTGTGATGTTCTCACTGAATCCAATCAGAGGCGAGCCGATAGTTTCAGTTTCTGTCTCTGATTCTGTTTTATTTAATGTAATGTCAAAGGAAACCTGATGGCTAAAATTCAGCCTCTTCTGTCCGAGTGTTTAGCAAAACAGCTGAATCTGAATCTGATCTGTTTCCTTTAGATTGGATAGTCTCAGCAGAAGTTGGGGGAACTGCCATCCTGCCTGTGAATCTCAATTTACCTGAAGATTCAGAGCTGTCAGAACCCTGGATAAAGTGGATGAATGAGAGGGGAGGTATTGTTCATGAGTATCGGGCCTGAAGACTACGATGAAAATCAAGACAAACACTTTAAGGGCAGAACATCTCTGTTCAAGGAGAAAATTAAAAAAGGCAACGTTTCACTGAAGATCAGGGACATAGCTATAAGTGATGCAGGAATTTACATCTGTGAAGTTCGTCACAACCTCTTCTCTCCTCCAGAAAGGTTCTTTTTTTCTGTGTAAGTACAGCAAACCAGTTTCATCATCCCATCACTGTGATGTTCTCAAATCTCTCTACTCTTAAAAACATGTTTACACCTGAATGATCACACGCTATGTCTGAACAGGTGTGATGGAGACGAGCCGATAGTTTCAGTGTTTGTCTCTGATTCTGTTTTATTTAACATCATTTAGAAGGAAACCTGACGACTGAACTTCAGCCTCTTCTGTCTGAGTGTTTAACAAAACAGCTGAATCTTAATCTGATCTGTTTCCTTTAGATTGTTCAGTCACAGTAAAAGAAGGAGCAACTGTCATCCTGCCTGTGAAATTTGATTTACCTGAAAATTCAAAGCTGTCAAACCCCACCATAAAGTGGAAGACTGATAAGAACATAGTTGTTCACCAGTATCAGAGAAATAAAGACTTTAATGAAAACCAGGACCAACGTTTTAAGGGCAGATCGTCTCTCTTCAAGGAGGAAATTAGAGAAGGCAATGTTTCACTGAAGATCTGGGACGTAACTAAAAATGATGAAGGAATATACGTCTATGAGGTTCATCACCAAAACCCTAAATTAAACGAGACTGGGACTGTTTCTCTGCGTAAGTACAGCAAACCAGTTTCATCATCTCTTTACTGTGATGTTCTCAAATCTCTCTGCTCTTAAAACACGTTTACATCTGTATGATCACACTCTATGTCTGAACAGGGGTGACAAAGAAAAGAGGAGACCATGTGAGTAAACATTTGATTTTCATGATTTCATTGTAAAATTCTCCCTCCAGAGGTCAGAACTTTAACATCAACTTTTATTTTTTCTGTTTTTTTATCTTCAAATGGACATCCCAAACCTAAAGCATCTCAGCGAAACCTTGGTAAGTGCAAACAGTCTATGGAAATGGAGTCATTGCGTCAGGGGTTAACGATATGCCGTGTTGTGTCAGGATGCTCCATTAAGACTGGATAAGGACACACAGCTCAGAGTCTGGATCAGAGGGACAGCAGAGGGTCTTTAGAGATCTGATGATTCAGAAACACAAACATGTGTGAGCTCTCACTCTGATGTCTGTGGATGCTGTTGATGCTCCACTTTCAGAGTGAATTAACCTCAAAATAACTAAAAAACAACACACAGAAGTCCTGACCTGGAATCTGGGGGTTCCTGCTGGTAAGTCAGACTAAAGAGGTTGGTGCAGTTTAAATAAACTCAACTGATCTTATCCAATAAAACAAACAGCATGAAGATGATTCATGTGTTTGGTGTGTTTCTAGTTGTAGTCAAAAGTAGGAATTTCTGAGTTCGGAGAAGGAAACTAAAACTGGAACGTCCCCCGAAGTCGGAATTTCCTCCTGGGAACTCGGTGAAACCTCACCACCCCCGAGTTGACAATCGAAGATGGATGCCCCCAGTGTGAACAGTTATTTAGCTCCTGTAATAATCAATTTATTTGCTCTTCTGACTGGGGTGTGTCGCTCTAGATCAGCTGTATACATAGTATTGTTGGACTTATATTTACAAAAATGCTGCCATAGTGATAATCACATTCTTCATAAAACAACGCAGGCCTGCTAACAATAGCCTGGAAGATCGACATGTTTTTTTCCAACTTTGTAACTGGAACACTGATAACTCAGAGATGATATCACTCCCAGTTCTTCTCAGTTCTGAAGTTAATGTAAAGCAGCATCTCTCTCAAAATTTGATTTTGATGTTTATTAAAGCAAAATCAAGTGAAACTCTTAATTTTACAGAAGAGCTAACTTTTATAAACCTCTCTGTAGATCAAACGTTGCCCATGGCCAAATGCAGAGGGATTACATTGACATCATAGTTTATGTGTTGGTCTGTTGGCAGTTCAGCAGCTGAGGGCAGAGATCAACGTCTGGTTGTTGATGTGAGAAACAGGAAACTCTGACATGCACCTGAAACAGGCAGAGTTGTTGGTAATCTGCAGGTCTGATTATTTTTGATGATGTCCATGACAGAAAATGTAGATTCTAGTCTTATTCAATAATAACAACTAGATTTTAATCTAATTCATTTCAGAATAATGTCATATTAAAGACAGAGTTGTATTTATTTGATTGCAGTCAGAACTACGTTCTTGACTTACAGTGCTTGCTGTGAGTGATCCCAAACTGCATGAAGAAAACAGCTTCAATTATTTGCTTCATGTGTCGTCATGTTTCATAATTATGCATTATTTTTTCATAACTTGGTGAATGTGCAAGCTACAAGTTATCCACATGAGCGGAGTCATCTGATGGTGTATTTGATTAGTGTGAAGGAGAGAGAGGAGCTGTCCTGTTCACTGCCATGCTCAGCATAACAACAGGTTCTGACGTGTAACCGCCTCGTATGACTATAGGGAGTACAGCAATAGGCCCATTTGACAACTTGGTCGACTATATCCATTTAACCCACCTTTCGTTCACGATTATTGAGCGAGACCTCACTTTGACTGTGCACGACTTTTTAATGACTCCCTTGGCAAAACGTGTCCACAAAGCCCTGAGTGTAGATAGAATTTGGTCCTTGGAAAAGAAATGCTGTCCTTATGTGGCAAACGAGCAGTACATGTACACAAAAAAATGAAAAAATGACAACGCCACCTGAGGACTCACACCCCAAGATTTAGAAAATAACCTCACTCTAATGAGACCAACAAGGACCCGCAGTTCATAAAAATTCACAGGACAGAGACGGTGATTTCAATTAGCAAAAATACTTTATTTAATACTTTTTAAAAGGAGCAGACTAAATAATAAGAAGGGAGGTATGGGACCTGCCACTGTAACTAAACCAGGACAGGGCTGGGTTTACCACGACAGCGGCAACTAAGGAGGGGAGGATCCAAACTACACAACACCCGTGAAACTGCAAACAAAAAGTGAATAAAAGGGACCACCACCTGGGGACCGCTGCCGCTCCGAGGCCCAGCACCTGTCAAACAAAGAATCACAGAATTAAAACCATGCAAATAGTGCAGTTACCATACCTCATTACCTAAATCCCAAAAGAAACCCAATTAAGTAACGATTTATCACAAATAAGAACACTCAAACAAATCAATACTTGCCCCCAACCCCCCAAAAAGAAATAATTACTGAAAAAGAACTGTCAACGTAAGAAAAACTAAATTAATTCAAACAGTCAATTAAATTAATTAGAAGTATAATACCCAAATATAATTAATTAGAAAAAGAATACATAAACAAACTTAATGCTGGTCAGAAAGGCAAATGTGTAAAAGTAAATTAATTAAGGCGTCTGCATTAGTTCATTTAAAAGCAAGCAGTGTGCACGTGCTCTCCAGTGGGGATAGCGTCTGTATGAGAGTCCCCTTGGAGTGCGACCACTCGCCCACACACACTGGGGATACACGAACAGTGGGGCCGAAATCACAGCTCCCAAACCCTAGAAGCAGCAGTAGCAGACTCACAAGACCCAGCCCGAAGCAGAGCAGCAGAGAAGGACGAGGCAGTCGAGCAGCAGAGGAGAGCCAGCGAAGGCAGACGAGCAGCAGAGGAGAGCCAAAACAGCAGCACAGCGACAGCAGGTGATGGCTAACAGAGCAGGAGAACCAACGTCAACAGCGGGAGGAGCACGTGCAGGCCAGACCCGATAGGTATGGCCGGAGAAAGCACACTGCGCCCCCACGGACTCCGACGCAGCCCAGCTCCCGCTCACACCACACTGCTTTGTAGAAAACCAGCCACCGCTCCGCGCTTTGAAAAAGGACGCCGTCAGCGCAACACCAGCACGTCTGTCGGTTCCATGAAGGAGAAAGAGGGAGAGGAGGAGGCGGACCGGATATATTTATAGAATATCCGTTGAGCACGACCACACTGCCCCTAGTGGGAGAGTGTAACTCTCCACCTTGCCACACTTAGAAAAGTGGACAGGATGAAGATGGAAAACTGATTTTTACTGCATACCGGTACATTGCTAATGGGAACTTCCTTCGTCTTGAGAGAGACTCGTCATCGGTGTCACTCAAACATGCCTGACCAATGGGGAAGCATCTGTCGACTGCAGGATGTTCATGTCAGAATGATCCATTAAAAAAACCCAAACTTTTTCCCTTAAAAAAGTGTCTGAATGCAAAAACAAAGTAGAAGCCCCCAAAAAATGTGTTTGCAGCCTTTTTTTTCTTTGTAAATATTTTTTGGGATTGAAAATAAAGACACATTTGTTGTACCCATAATATGGCTCAAATACAAAAAAAGAGTTCAGTCAAAAAACAAAATGCTCAAATGAAATTTTTTTGGTCTTAAATATTTTTTTTGCATTCAAGCACTTTTTCTTTTAATTGAAAATGTTTTTTTTTGTTTGTTTAAAATAATAATGAAACTATCATATGGGAATAAAACTTTCTGATTGAAAAATAGACATATATCAAACTTATCATCACTGAGCAGACAGCTGTTACGTCACTTTAACTGTCAGGGTCTCACATTTCTGATTAATGCTACAATGAACTTGTCAGGAACCCAAAATATGAAAATGACCATTCAGTACGTGTCTGAATAAAGGTCATACTTTTTATTATTGATTATTTCATCAATCTGAGGTTTGATCTTGGGCTCAACTTTAAGTATTTTTGAAGAGTTGTCATCAAACCTGGCTCTTCATCTAAGACACTGATTTAGGATTTTGGGAGAGATTTGCTGAAATCGAACATCATGAAGTTTCTTCAAGATAAAAAACGAGAGGAAAGACAAAGAGGGAAAAGTTCATGTTCATCAGTGAAATGACTCCAGCTGCTGTTATTAACCTGACCTCACAGCTCCAGATGTTTTCATAACATCAGCTGAGGACGTCTGAACATCATCAGATCAGTAACTCAAACTTTTCTGCTGAACTGGAGTCTGACTGCTCACTTCACTCCAGTTACTGACCACAGTCTGACCCTCTTTGCCTCTCAGGGACTGTACGTACCTGAGCTGCAGGTTTTAGTTTCTACCCGAGGATGTCCAGACCTGCTCTGATTTAGACCTCCAACAAAACTGCACACATGTTCACGCCGACTTTCATGTCTTTCCAGAAAACAGTTAGATGATACAAAGGTTTAAAAGAGGCCACGTGGTTCAAACATGTGAAAACTCTTAAAACAAACCAAAATTCAGCAACTAGGATATGACCAAGAAACTACTGAGGCCATTCAAACTCCCATCAACAACATGTTCCTCATTAAAGAATTCAAATGTTTCGTAAAAATCAGAAACAGCAGAGAGTTCAGTTCACCTGGACCAGAAACAAAGAGCCAAGAAAAGTAGACTGCATCTTCACCCCCCTCCAAAAGTCCACTGTGGGCCAGTCCAGACTGGAGACAGATTGGTCAAGAGGAGAATTAAGGAGAGATCATTAAAAAAGTTTTATTGAACAATCTGACCGTGAAGAACAACCCTGAATTACCTATTTGTTTTTCCACAGGATCCATTCATAAGCGGAAATGCCGTAAAGTGGAGCGGTTGTGGAAATCCACACATCTTCATGTCCACCACCTGCATCTAAAAGACCTTGTAGCTGAATTTCATTGTATGGTTAAGGATGCAAGAGAGAAATACTTTGCAAATCTTGTCACTCAGAACAGACATAATCCTCAGTTCCTGTTTAAAACTATTAATAATGTTGTCTCTTTTCCATCACCCAGTATTCCAGTATCCTCTGATGATGAATGTGAAAAATTTCTTTCTTTCTTTGTTGGTAAGATCAATGACATAAGAGCACAGATCACTCCATCTTTTTCTTCTGCTGCTCCCTGCCCTCCTTGCTTAACAGTCCTGGACAAGTTCTCCCCAATCTCCCTACAAGAACTAAAGAAGCTGGTTAGAACTATGAAAACATCCTCTAGTCCCTTTGACATATTGCCCACCCATCTACTCAAATCTGAAATTGAGTGCATTAGCCCTTACATCCTTTCAATTATCAACAAGTCATTAGAATCTGGACAAGTACCATCATATTTCAAACATGCCGCCATACAACCACTTCTCAAAAAAACAAATCTGGACCCCTCTCTGCCCCAAAATTATAGGCCCATTTCAAAATTACCTTTTATCTCAAAAATTTTAGAAAAAGTGGTTGCCAATCAACTTTCAACTGCCCTGGACACTCATAACATCCTGGATAAGTATCAGTCTGGTTTTCGTCAGTCCCATTCCACAGAAACAGCTCTTCTCAGAGTTTTCAATGACCTTCTTCTTAGCAGTGACAAAGGAAAATGTTCTGTGTTGGTTTTATTGGATCTCAGTGCAGCATTTGACACTGTGGACCATGATGTTTTAATTAATAGACTAAGGCAGTGGGTGGGTATTTCTGGCTCTGCCCTTGATTGGTTCTCCTCCTACCTGTCACAGAGAACTTTCTCTGTTACTGTCAACCCCCACACCTCTTCAAATTCCCCTCTAGCTTGTGGAGTCCCTCAAGGCTCAGTACTTGGCCCAATACTATTTTCTCTGTACCTGCTCCCATTAAGCCACCTAATCAACAGTTTTAAAAATGTATCTTACCATTGTTATGCAGATGATATCCAGCTACATATATCCTTTTCACCCAATGATCATTCTCAAGTGTCAACCCTGCTCAGTTGTTTAAATGCCATTAGAGACTGGATGTCAGATAATTCACTACAACTAAACTCTGAAAAAACAGAAGTCCTTGTCTTGGCTCCAGAGAGTTAAGTGCCAGACATATTTCAGAAACTGGGAAGCCTGTCCACTTTTACAAAACCAACTCTTCGCAATCTTGGTGTTTCTTTTAGCCACTCACTCTCTCTAGATCATCATGTGAACAACCTGGTCCGTTCTTGTTTTTTTCATCTCAGAAATATTGCACAACTCAGACACATTGTTTCTAGAGCTCAAATGGAGATGGTTATTCACGCATTTATTTCTTCCCATTTAGACTACTGTAACTCACTTTTCACCTGTCTCAGTAAAACATCTATAAACCGTCTACAATTAGTACAAAATGCTGCAGCTAGACTACTTACCAGGTCTCCAAAAAGGTCACACATCACACCGATTCTGTTTTCACTCCACTGGCTTCCCATACATTTCAGAATACATTTTAAGATACTTTTGCTCACTTTCAAAGCCCTCCATGGCCAGGCTCCAGCATACATCTCAGAACTTTTAAAACACTACATTCCTGGTAGGCCTCTTCGGTCCACTGAGCAAAACCTGTTGGTTGTTCCACACTCCAGATTAAAAACTAAAGGTGACTGTGCTTTTAGTGTCATGGCTCCAACTCTGTGGAACTCGCTCCCCTTGGGTTTAAGATCGGCTGAAACAGTTGATTCATTTAAAAAACAACTAAAGACCTATTTGTTTGGTCTGGCCTTTACTTAATATGTCTTGTGTGCTGTGTTTTCTATTTTTTTTTTTTGTACCTTTAAAAATTGCTTGTATTGTTTTTATTTGTTTTGTGAAGCACTTTGTGACTTTAATGTTCTTGAAAGGTGCTATATAAATAAACTTATTATTATTATTAACACACCCTGATGATCAAAAATCTCCTCTAGTTCATACTACATTTTTTACTAAAAAGAAATAGGTCTTAATTTGAATAATATTGTTTTTATATTGATTACTAAAATTATAGTTAAGAACTTCCTATTATTACCGTACCATTGTTAACTTTAGTGGCCAAAACAAACAGTCTAATGATTAAAAATCTCCTCTGGTTCATCTCTCACTTCAGAGAAATAGATTTTAATTAAATTTATATTATTTTTATTTTGACCAGAACAAGACTTAATAGGTAAGAATTATTATAACTATAATAATTGTAGTGTTGTTAACTTAAGTGGCACCAAAGTCAGCCTGGTGATCAGACATCTCCTCTGGTTAATAGAGAAATGTGTGAATTACATTTACATTATATTTATATTTAAAATAAAATAACAGCTAAGAACTATTTTAACTATAATAATTGTAGGATCAGACATCTCTTTTTTTTACTTCATCTCTTACAAAACACGTGTTGATTAAATTAATATTATATCTTTGTTTTAAAAAATAATAGTTTAGAATTATTATAACTATAATAATTTTAGTTTTGTTGACTGTACGTAGACACTTCATTTCGTGCTGGAGCATTATCCAGCACAGCCGTCATATTAGATGGGTCTCTTCACTCTGTATTTTGTGCAGCCTGAGGCCACAACAACCGGCCCTGTGTTTCAGTCTTATTTTAAAGTTTAAAGTTTAATGTCCACAGGATTTATATGAGATGTCTGATTTGTGTGTGAGCACACGTACATGTGCCTGTGCCTGAAAGTTACAGCTCACAAAATTAAAAATAAGAAGTGGTTTTGTTGTAGGTGTGTAAAGAAGGGCGATGATTATGTGTGTGTATGTGAGAAAGAAAAATATAAAACTGTTTCTTTAACAACAAAAACTCATTCATTTATACATTTATTAATATCCAAACCATCTGTCTGCAAAAAACATACCAAAGAACACACCATGATGATTTGAAAATAAATTCAATAAAAATAAAGAATTAATCTTATTGT
Organism: Scarus forsteni; assembly: GCA_036419115.1. NCBI lineage: Eukaryota > Metazoa > Chordata > Actinopteri > Labriformes > Labridae > Scarus > Scarus forsteni. Next base: position 152,980 of record JAZDUH010000290.1, read on the forward strand.
TATGATTACATTATTGATATAACTGCCGTTGTTGTTATCGCAATTACTATATTATCATTATTACTTACTCATCGGACTTACTTGTCTATTTGTTAATTTATTTTCTTGACCCCCCCCCCCCCCCGATTATTTTTATTTTCATTATCAACATTCCTTTTTTACCTTTTTCATCTGTTTCTTCTTTACTTCACTCCCTCACCTCCCTACCATCATATTATTTGCTGCTAATGCAGTTGTCGTTCCTTCTCTACTCATTAATACTCTGTCCAGTTTTTATTTAATTATTCTTTTGTTCTTACTTTCTGTGATGTTTTTACTACTATATATTTATGCATTATCTTACCGCCCCATCATTATTTCTGCAGCTGCCACAGTTCACCAATTCTTTTCTCTTTTACAACAAACTATTTCTGTTGCTGTTGTTGGTATTACTTTCACCAAGAGGTCATGTTATCGCTGGCATCTGTTTGTTTTTTTGTTTGTTTGTTTCTCTGTTAGCAACGTCACTCAAAAGCTATGGATGGATTTAGATAAAATGTCTGGATTGAAACAAGGAACAAAGGATTAGATTTTTAGTATGATTCAAATCACCATCTGAATCCACCATGAGGAAAAATAAATAACTGCTGATTAAATTTGATATCATTATAAATCCAGTTGCTAATGTTTGTTTTCATGGTCAATGAATCTAAATATTTGCATGAAATAAAGGTAAGAATAATATTTATGGTAAAAATCAATAGGGGTGAGGCCTGTGGTGCTGGTGGGGGTCGACGCTCTCCAAGTGCTTTTCTAGTTATTATGTTGAAATACTGAGTCAGCATTTCAACATATTGTTATTCCTAAAATTTATTATGTTGAAATGCTAAATGAGCATTTCAACATATTGTTATCCAACACATTTCTTCTTCTTCTTCCTCTTTTTCTTCTCAGATTTTTTGGCAACTTTCACAGGCTTCAAATTTGCACAGATTTTCACAGAAATAAAGGACAGATGCAGCATGTTCAAGAGAAGTGAGCTTGTATTTTTCTCAGCCTAAACAGTTATACTTTTCACAGTAAAAATAATTTCTGCATATGTTTTTACATTGAAATCAATGGGACATTTGTGCAGCTCTGATGAAAACTTCAGCAACTTTGAAGCTCCACAGATTGGGCGTGCTTCCACCTACAGACTTCATTCATGCTTTAAAAGCTATACTGACTTCTCAATTATTTTTTTACATATCTTCAGCTTTTGCTGTCTTCTACAGTTTTAAATATGAACTTTTAAGAAACACCAAGTTTGGAGGAAATCTCTGTTCTTATAGCGTATCACGTGACCCGTCAGACCAAAGCACTTGCTGCATACAGACAAAAAGTTCAGCAGAATTATCCTGTTATAACTTTGTCAAACTGTCCTCCACAGACATGATTTACACATCAAAACGTTGCTACCCTTCTCCTCTTGCACGTGAAATCTGCTTCAAAGTCTAACCAGACATCGTTTTGTCTCAGTGAGCTTCAGCTTTTGCAGTATGCCGCAAAATCCTCCATCAACTGTAATGCAATCTTCAACTCCGGACAACTGAGTGCTTCACTTTGAAGCCAGTTTTTAACTTGCTGCTGTGTCAACATTTTCTACAGTATGGACATAAAAGTTACATCCATAGCTTCAGTATGTTCTTGGGATGCTCACAGTGCAATGCCTTTTCTGATATCTATCACAGTTTTGGCACAGCAAGTGTTCATTTACTTGGAAGTACCCAGCTTTTTTCCCTGCTCCGTACAGTATAACAGTGTGATGAAACAATCAGCTCCTTGATACAATGACTGTGAGAGGTGGAGCTTAGCTTAGCATAGCGCTAGCGGCTTCCGCTCAACACTGAGGAACAGACCTGCAGCTGATGTACAAAGCCTTTGTGAAACCGAGACATTTAGTGGAGGTTTTGGTGAGACATGGCGCGAGGATGATGACAGCTCTGTGCTCGCTACATGCGCGAAAAGGTCTATTTCCAGTGCGGCCGCTTCCAAACCTCTTAAATTCACTGTCGTTAAGAAAGCACCAGACAGGAAGTCACCGTGTGGAGTAAACGGAAGTTCTAAATAAAACACAATGCACTGACTCTTGCGTAATGTTCAGAGAAAAAATTGCACAAATCAGAATGCTAAACGGAAGTCTTCTGGTGTTTTTTCAAATGTAACTGTAATACTTTTAAAGGACAAAAATACTTTGGACTGAATTTTTCACATTTAAACGAATTTGACATTTAAGCAGTTCTGCTGAACCTGCTACATCTTTCAAGCTCTACACATTTGGCATACTTACATCTCCAGACTCCATATTTGCTTGAACAAATGCATTCATCTCTCACTCATTTTACAGATGCATAATACATACATACATAAATATGCATCATTTTATACAGACATACACACATCAACAGAAATATACTCATAATGAAATCTACCTTTTCATTTATTCACATACTCTTATAAATACATAAACATCACACAAATATACCTGCACAAATGCGTTTCAAGAATAATGGCCATAAGTATTTATCCACACATATGCAAACAGAAATGTATCAATACTCAATGTCTTTCTTTAGAATGCTTTTTTGAACATTTTTAACTCTTCTGCTGATGTTTTACATTGACATAAATGGGAGATTTATACGGTTCTGCTAAAACTGCTTTAACTTCTGAGCTCTACACATTTGGCATAGTTAAACCTACAATCGGCATTTTTGCTTTAACACATTAATTTCTCGGTTATTTTACAGATGCATACATATATACATATGCATCATTTTATTCAGACATACACACTCTTTCTTTAGAAAGTCTTTAGAATGCTTATTTCAGAACATATTCAAAACTTCTGCTCCTGATTAAAGTCTGTCTTTTTACCTCTTTTAACAATTGTAACTCCTTCAGGGTGGGCAGACAAATCAGCGGCTTTATGCAATTTTGTTTCACCTTTATTCATTTTTAGCTTTCTTTCACAACTTTCAACATGTTTATTCAGCATAGTCCAGTTGTAAGCTTTGTTTTACTGTTTCCAACTTCTTATGTCACATTTTCAGCATTATTTGCACCGGCTTTAGAAATGTCATTTCACATCTCCAGCATTCAGACTCAGCATTTCAACACATTTGCAGCAAGGAAATGCAAATTCACTAGTTATTATTATTATTATCCTTTTTTGTTTTTTAAATAAGCATTCTGTGGGCCTGTTACCCCAGCGTCATTTGGAAATTAGCGGGTTGACCTGCGTGTGATGTTCTCACTGAATCCAATCAGAGCCGATAGTTTCAGTTTCTGTCTCTGATTCTGTTTTATTTAATGTAATGTCAAAGGAAACCTGATGGCTAAAATTCAGCCTCTTCTGTCCGAGTGTTTAGCAAAACAGCTGAATCTGAATCTGATCTGTTTCCTTTAGATTGGATAGTCTCAGCAGAAGTTGGGGGAACTGCCATCCTGCCTGTGAATCTCAATTTACCTGAAGATTCAGAGCTGTCAGAACCCTGGATAAAGTGGATGAATGAGAGGGGAGGTATTGTTCATGAGTATCGGGCCGTTGAAGACTACGATGAAAATCAAGACAAACACTTTAAGGGCAGAACATCTCTGTTCAAGGAGAAAATTAAAAAAGGCAACGTTTCACTGAAGATCAGGGACATAGCTATAAGTGATGCAGGAATTTACATCTGTGAAGTTCGTCACAACCTCTTCTCTCCTCCAGAAAGGTTCTTTGTTTTTCTGTGTAAGTACAGCAAACCAGTTTCATCATCCCATCACTGTGATGTTCTCAAATCTCTCTACTCTTAAAAACATGTTTACACCTGAATGATCACACGCTATGTCTGAACAGGTGTGATGGAGACGAGCCGATAGTTTCAGTGTTTGTCTCTGATTCTGTTTTATTTAACATCATTTAGAAGGAAACCTGACGACTGAACTTCAGCCTCTTCTGTCTGAGTGTTTAACAAAACAGCTGAATCTTAATCTGATCTGTTTCCTTTAGATTGTTCAGTCACAGTAAAAGAAGGAGCAACTGTCATCCTGCCTGTGAAATTTGATTTACCTGAAAATTCAAAGCTGTCAAACCCCACCATAAAGTGGAAGACTGATAAGAACATAGTTGTTCACCAGTATCAGAGAAATAAAGACTTTAATGAAAACCAGGACCAACGTTTTAAGGGCAGATCGTCTCTTCAAGGAGGAAATTAGAGAAGGCAATGTTTCACTGAAGATCTGGGACGTAACTAAAAATGATGAAGGAATATACGTCTATGAGGTTCATCACCAAAACCCTAAATTAAACGAGACTGGGACTGTTTCTCTGCGTAAGTACAGCAAACCAGTTTCATCATCTCTTTACTGTGATGTTCTCAAATCTCTCTGCTCTTAAAACACGTTTACATCTGTATGATCACACTCTATGTCTGAACAGGGGTGACAAAGAAAAGAGGAGACCATGTGAGTAAACATTTGATTTTCATGATTTCATTGTAAAATTCTCCCTCCAGAGGTCAGAACTTTAACATCAACTTTTATTTTTTCTGTTTTTTTATCTTCAAATGGACATCCCAAACCTAAAGCATCTCAGCGAAACCTTGGTAAGTGCAAACAGTCTATGGAAATGGAGTCATTGCGTCAGGGGTTAAACGATATGCCGTGTTGTGTCAGGATGCTCCATTAAGACTGGATAAGGACACACAGCTCAGAGTCTGGATCAGAGGGACAGCAGAGGGTCTTTAGAGATCTGATGATTCAGAAACACAAACATGTGTGAGCTCTCACTCTGATGTCTGTGGATGCTGTTGATGCTCCACTTTCAGAGTGAATTAACCTCAAAATAACTAAAAAACAACACACAGAAGTCCTGACCTGGAATCTGGGGGTTCCTGCTGGTAAGTCAGACTAAAGAGGTTGGTGCAGTTTAAATAAACTCAACTGATCTTATCCAATAAAACAAACAGCATGAAGATGATTCATGTGTTTGGTGTGTTTCTAGTTGTAGTCAAAAGTAGGAATTTCTGAGTTCGAGAAGGAAACTAAAACTGAACGTCCCCTCAAGTCGAATTTCCTCCTGGGAACTCGGTGAAACCTCACCACCCCGAGTTGACAATCGAAGATGGATGCCCCAGTGTGGACAGTTATTTAGCTCCTGTAATAATCAATTTATTTGCTCTTCTGACTGGGGTGTGTCGCTCTAGATCAGCTGTATACATAGTATTGTTGGACTTATATTTACAAAAATGCTGCCATAGTGATAATCACATTCTTCATAAAACAACGCAGGCCTGCTAACAATAGCCTGGAAGATCGACATGTTTTTTTTCCAACTTTGTAACTGGAACACTGATAACTCAGAGATGATATCACTCCCAGTTCTTCTCAGTTCTGAAGTTAATGTAAAGCAGCATCTCTCTCAAAATTTGATTTTGATGTTTATTAAAGCAAAATCAAGTGAAACTCTTAATTTTACAGAAGAGCTAACTTTTATAAACCTCTCTGAAGATCAAAGCGTTGCCCATGGCCAAATGCAGAGGGATTACATTGACATCATAGTTTATGTGTTGGTCTGTTGGCAGTTCAGCAGCTGAGGGGCAGAGATCAACGTCTGGTTGTTGATGTGAGAAACAGGGAAACTCTGTCATGCACCTGAAACAGGCAGAGTTGTTGGTAATCTGCAGGTCTGATTATTTTTGATGATGTCCATGACAGAAAATGTAGATTCTAGTCTTATTCAATAATAACAACTAGATTTTAATCTAATTCATTTCAGAATAATGTCATATTAAAGACAGAGTTGTATTTATTTGATTGCAGTCAGAACTACGTTCTTGACTTACAGTGCTTGCTGTGCGGAGTGATCCCAAACTGCATGAAGAAAACAGCTTCAATTATTTGCTTCATGTGTCGTCATGTTTCATAATTATGCATTATTTTTTCATAACTTGGTGAATGTGCAAGCTACAAGTTATCCACATGAGCGAATTGGAGTCATCTGATGGTGTATTTGATTAGTGTGAAGGGAGAGAGAGGAGCTGTCCTGTTCACTGCCATGCTCAGCATAACAACAGGTTCTGACGTGTAACCGCCTCGTATGACTATAGGGAGTACAGCAATAGGCCCATTTGACAACTTGGTCGACTATATCCATTTAACCCACCTTTCGTTCACGATTATTGAGCGAGACCTCACTTTGACTGTGCACGACTTTTTAATGACTCCCTTGGCAAAACGTGTCCACAAAGCCCTGAGTGTAGATAGAATTTGGTCCTTGGAAAAGAAATGCTGTCCTTATGTGGCAAACGAGCAGTACATGTACACAAAAAAATGACAACGCCACCTGAGGACTCACACCCCAAGATTTAGAAAATAACCTCACTCTAATGAGACCAACAAGGACCCGCAGTTCATAAAAATTCACAGGACAGAGACGGTGATTTCAATTAGCAAAAATACTTTATTTAATACTTTTTAAAAGGAGCAGACTAAATAATAAGAAGGGAGGTATGGGACCTGCCACTGTAACTAAACCAGGACAGGGCTGGGTTTACCACGACAGCGGCAACTAAGGAGGGGAGGATCCAAACTACACAACACCCGTGAAACTGCAAACAAAAAGTGAATAAAAGGACCACCACCTGGGGACCGCTGCGCTCGAGGCCCAGCACCTGTCAAACAAAGAAAAACAGAATTAAAACCATGCAAAAAGGGCAGTTCCCATACCTCATTAACTAAATCCCAAAAAGAAACCCAATTAAGTAACGATTTATCACAAATAAGAACACTCAAACAAATCAATACTTGCCCCCAACCCCCCAAAAAGAAATAATTACTGAAAAAGAACTGTCAACGTAAGAAAAACTAAATTAATTCAAACAGTCAATTAAATTAATTAGAAGTATAATACCCAAATATAATTAATTAGAAAAAGAATACATAAACAAACTTAATGCTGGTCAGAAAGGCAAATGTGTAAAAGTAAATTAATTAAAGGCGTCTGCATTAGTTCATTTAAAAGCAAGCAGTGTGCACGTGCTCTCCAGTGGGGATAGCGTCTGTATGAGAGTCCCTTGGAGTGCGACCACTCGCCCACACACACTGGGGATACACGAACAGTGGGGCCGAAATCACAGCTCCCAAACCCTAGAAGCAGCAGTAGCAGACTCACAAGACCCAGCCCGAAGCAGAGCAGCAGAGAAGACGAGGCAGTCGAGCAGCAGAGGAGAGCCAACGAAAGGCAGACGAGCAGCAGAGGAGAGCCAAAACAGCAGCACAGCGACAGCAGGTGATGGCTAACAGAGCAGGAGAACCAACGTCAACAGCGGGAGGAGCACGTGCAGGCCAGACCCGATAGGTATGGCCGGAGAAAGCACACTGCGCCCCCACGGACTCCGACGCAGCCCAGCTCCCGCTCACACCACACTGCTTTGTAGAAAACCAGCCACCGCTCCGCGCTTTGAAAAAGGACGCCGTCAGCGCAACACCAGCACGTCTGTCGGTTCCATGAAGGAGAAAGAGGGAGAGGAGGAGGCGGACCGGATATATTTATAGAATATCCGTTGAGCACGACCACACTGCCCCTAGTGGGAGAGTGTAACTCTCCACCTTGCCACACTTAGAAAAGTGGACAGGATGAAGATGGAAAACTGATTTTTACTGCATACCGGTACATTGCTAATGGGGACTTCCTTCGTCTTGAGAGAGACTCGTCATCGGTGTCACTCAAACATGCCTGACCAATGGGGAAGCATCTGTCGACTGCAGGATGTTCATGTCAGAATGATCCATTAAAAAAACCCAAACTTTTTCCCTTAAAAAAGTGTCTGAATGCAAAAACAAAGTAGAAGCCCCCAAAAAATGTGTTTGCAGCCTTTTTTTTCTTTGTAAATATTTTTTGGGATTGAAAATAAAGACACATTTGTTGTACCCATAATATGGCTCAAATACAAAAAAAGAGTTCAGTCAAAAAACAAAATGCTCAAATGAAATTTTTTGGTCTTAAATATTTTTTGCATTCAAGCACTTTTTCTTTTAATTGAAAATGTTTTTTTGTTTGTTTAAAATAATAATGAAACTATCATATGGGAATAAAACTTTCTGATTGAAAAATAAAGACATATCAAACTTATCATCACTGAGCAGACAGCTGTTACGTCACTTTAACTGTCAGGGTCTCACATTTCTGATTAATGCTACAATGAACTTGTCAGGAACCCAAAATATGAAAATGACCATTCAGTACGTGTCTGAATAAAGGTCATACTTTTTATTATTGATTATTTCATCAATCTGAGGTTTGATCTTGGGCTCAACTTTAAGTATTTTTGAAGAGTTGTCATCAAACCTGGCTCTTCATCTAAGACACTGATTTAGGATTTTGGGAGAGATTTGCTGAAATCGAACATCATGAAGTTTCTTCAAGATAAAAAACGAGAGGAAAGACAAAGAGGGAAAAGTTCATGTTCATCAGTGAAATGACTCCAGCTGCTGTTATTAACCTGACCTCACAGCTCCAGATGTTTTCATAACATCAGCTGAGGACGTCTGAACATCATCAGATCAGTAACTCAAACTTTTCTGCTGAACTGGAGTCTGACTGCTCACTTCACTCCAGTTACTGACCACAGTCTGACCCTCTTTGCCTCTCAGGGACTGTACCAGAGCTGCAGGTTTTAGTTTCTACCAGAGGATGTCCAGACCTGCTCTGATTTAGACCTCCAACAAAACTGCACACATGTTCACGCCCGACTCTCATGTCTTACCAGAAAACAGTTAGATGATACAAAGGTTTAAAAGAGGCCACGTGGTTCAAACATGTGAAAACTCTTAAAACAAACCAAAATTCAGCAACTAGGATATGACCAAGAAACTACTGAGGCCATTCAAACTCCCATCAACAACATGTTCCTCATTAAAGAATTCAAATGTTTCGTAAAAATCAGAAACAGCAGAGAGTTCAGTTCACCTGGACCAGAAACAAAGAGCCAAGAAAAGTAGACTGCATCTTCACCCCCCTCCAAAAGTCCACTGTGGGCCAGTCCAGACTGGAGACAGATTGGTCAAGAGGAGAATTAAGGAGAGATCATTAAAAAAGTTTTATTGAACAATCTGACCGTGAAGAACAACCCTGAATTACCTATTTGTTTTTCCACAGGATCCATTCATTGGAACTGTCTTCGCAGTTTCCTTCGTTTTGGCTCTTGTTGTTCTCAGAGTTTATCTTTGCAAAATCAGTAAGTCACAAACATTTTCCGCATTTCAGAAATTACAATACAAAGACATATTTCCATAGAATCTGGTGTGAAAATATAACATCAGGAACAGATTTGAATGTGTGGATGAAAAAGCTTCTTTAAGTCAGAATTCAGACTTTAACCCTTCAAAAACAACAGCAGCTGATGATTGGATGAGCGACCTGTCAATCACATTCTTCACAGACCAATCATATCAGGCGACACAGAGTGACGGAGCAGCTTCCACCTCTCTTCCCTGATTCAGTTGTCCAGTTTTTGGCTGTGAAGTTTTAGGAGATTGGAGCTTAATAAGATGATCTGTGTGATTTCAGACATGAATCAGGTCCATCTGCTCTGCAAAGTTCAAAACTCTGCCCTTAATTTTTTAAATGTCACTTTTATCATGAAATTCTCCCTCATTTTTCAAATTAAAAAAAACCTGGAAGCTCAACTTAAACTCATAATGTCATTTTCAGGATGAATTTACAGAGCATTTTGACCTTAATCACAAGATCCATGCTCACTTTTTAAGATTTTGATCCATATTCAGGGACCAGGCACTGCCATATCAGAGCGGCATACTGGAAGGACACACCACCCTCGAGTCTTAACGACTGACGGATAAATTAGGCAGATGTCCTAAGGTTAGGTTTAGGGCAAGTGTTAAGGGAAGGTCTTTTCCTTGTGACCACACTGTCCTCATCGTAGCACCAAATAATAAGAAAATACTTGAAGACCAGCTTCAGCTGTGCCCTTCCGGTATGCCATGCTGATATGGCGGCTCCCGGGCCCTGTAGATGGGTGCCTCTCTAAATTTCTAACAGTAACTTTGACTTTCTGACTTGAGGAAATCACTGATTTGAAATCATGCGGTTGGACCAAATGAAATAAAATCATGAATTAAATTAGAGAGAATATAATGACAAAGATAACTCTTCAAACTTGTAAAAAAAAAACATCCAATGTTTTAATGATTTTTAAACATTTCTTCCCTTTGACTCACAGCACAAGCATTCCAAAGAACAGAGAGTGTGACATATATCATAGTTCAGTAGCAGATATTTGGGTGATAAAGACGCTGAGAGGAGGAGACCCAGAGAGGAAAATGAGACCAGCAATGGTGTCGGACAAGGAAGTGGATAGCCCAACAAGGCGCCCATGAAGCTGTTGATTATCATGTCAAATATTAACATTTACAAATGTTTTTTTTTACTGTTGATTATCATGTCAAATATTAACATTTACAAATGTTTTTTTTTACTGTTGATTATCATGTCAAATATTAACATTTACAAATGTTTTTTTTTACTGTTGATTATCATGTCAAATATTAACATTTACAAATGTTTTTTTTACTGTTGATTATCATGTTAAATAGATAACATTTACAAATATGTCCATTTTTTTTTTTTTTAGAAATTTCCGTTTCTTTGTTGTTTCCTTAAGGCACAAATATAAACATTTCAAGTGTTACATTGGCCTCTTGTTTCCAAAAAAACAAACAAGGGTAGTACAGTTATGTCAGCTGACATTCTTACCCAATATTTACTGGAAAATACTTTCAAAGAAAAGTTTGGTTGACCATAATTGTAGATATATACATATATCATAAAATAATTGGATGAATAAATAGATAAATATTAATAGATAAAATCATTAGCAGTAATTCAATTACTTAATTTCACCCCAAATTAATGCATGATAAAAATGAATCCCAGGATGAATCATAGCACACAAACATTTTGATATTGTCCATCTGGAGGACCTGTACATGGCAGATGCACGTCACTTCACACATGCATCTCTAGTCAAACCAAACAAAGCCCAGGTAACAACAGGAATGGCCTATTTAAGACTTAGTCTTATTTTAGTTTGGAATTTATTTATATTTACTGAATTCTTTCATAATGTATCAGGTCTAATTGGTTTGCTGGATGTCCTCAACCTTTTTTTTATTCTGAATTTGATTTATGAAACACACTTAAAGTGTAATTTGAGTTGTCTGATTGAGTTTAGAATTTTCTGGACAAGTTGCCCTGACTTTGGTTTTATTCTGTCACCAATAAAAATGTGGATTTACAAATCTTCACTTCTTTGTGTATTCATTTAATTAGTCCTGAACTACAATTTTATAATATCCTACAATTCAGATTCTTTATTTGGGTACTTTAAGCAGATATGAGATTAAAATGAGATTAATTAGATTAATTATAAATCCGTTAATTAGATTAATTTTTTTAATCATCTGACAGCACTAAAAAATACAAATTCATACACAAAACCTGTAAACATGGATTTATAAACATAAAAGATAACAGAATAGAAAATTCAAGAGACCATGCAGTAATAACTCAAAAATAAAAGAGAATCACCTAAGAAAATACTTATTGATCAGATTTGTTTTGGAAAATGTATACATAATAAACAATTACATTAATAGAGACAAGGAAAGGAGAGGAGAGTAAAAAAAATCTCATATATGATTAAATGACTGGATATTACAGCAGAGATCTTGCTGGAGACACAGTGGTGTCGTAGATACCCAGTGGACCCTCTTGATGACCTAGATGATCACTCTGCTGTCCTTAAACAAACCCCAAAGCAGCTCCTCCACACAATCCACCAGTTTCCTTCAACTTTCCCAGTCTTTTGTTGGCCCTGTCCCGGCTTATTTATAATAATACATTTTATTTAGAAGCGCCTTTCAAAACACCCAAGGACACTGTACAGGATAAAACAACAATAAAATCAATCAAATCATCAAAAAACAATACAAGTATAAAATCAGCTAAATAAAACAGAATGTGATGAAAGTGGATGAGAGTGGAATATTCAAAGTAAGGAGTATGCAGTCCTGAACAGGAGAGTTTTGAGTCTTGATTTAAAAAGAGACAGGGAGGTCAGATTCCTGAGGTCCGGAGGGAGAGAGTTCCAGAGCTGGGGAGCAGAGCGACTGAAAGCCCTGCTGCCCATGGTGCTGAGGTGAGCAGTGGGCACAGTGAGGTGGGTTGAGGAGGAGGATCTGAGGGAGCGGGCTGGAGTGGCGATGTGGAGGAGGTAAGACAGATATGGAGGGGCGAGGTTGTGGATAGCCTTAAAGGTGTACAGGAGCAGTTTGAATTCTATCCCATGCTTGACCGGGAGCCAGTGGAGCTGCTGCAGGATGGGGGTTATGTGATGGTGGGGGGGGGGGGGTTCTGGCGATGATGCAGGCAGCTGAATTCTGGACTCAGTTGAAGTTTTTGGAGTGACTTTTGGGGGAGACCGAAGAGGAGTGAATTACAGAAATCTAGGCGGGAGGTGACAAGGCTGTGAACAAGGATGGAGGTGCTGTGAGGAGTGAGGGAGGGGCGAAGGCGGTTAATATTTCGGAGGTGGAAGAAGGCGGACCGAGTGATACTGTTGATGTGAGACTGAAAAGAGAGAGTGCTGTCGAGGATGACACCCAGACTCTTAACCTGAGGGGAGGGGAAGACCAAGGTGCTGTCAATGGAGATGGGGAGGGTGTCTATTTTTGAGTGTGTGGATTTGGTGCCGATTAAAAGGAGTTCAGATTTGTCACAGTTTAGTTTTAGGAAATTTGAGGTGAACCAGTAATTTATTTTAGATAGATCGTGAGAGAAGTGGGTGGGAGTGTGAAATTAGGATTACAAGAAAGGTAGAGCTGGGTGTCATCCGCGTAGCAGTGGAAGCTAATGTTAAATTTACGGAAAATATGGCCAAGGGGCAGGAGGTAAGTGATGAAAAGGAGGGGCCCCAGGACGGAGCCCTGGGGCACACCTGTGGAAACTGGGGAGGGATCAGAATGGAAGGACTGTAACTGTATGAACTGAGTGCGGCCTTTGAGATAGGACTGGAACCAGCTGAGGGGGGTGTGAGTGATACCAATGGAGGAGAATCGACTGAGCAGGATGGGGTGTGAGATGGTGTCAAAGGCGCACTCAGGTCAAGGAGGATGAGGATCGAGTGAACCAGAATCAGCTGCCATGAGGAGGTCATTAGTGATTAGTGATTTAATGTGTTGCAGGCGTTAGATTAAAAACAAGAGAATATTCCCAGTCAGTTCATCGGTTTGTACATTAACTATTTTGTCTTTGCAGAGTATTTAATTGATTATAGGTTCAAAGGGATTCGTAATTTAATGTTTACCCTATTTATTTACATCTTACAAAATGTCCTAACTTTCTTGGAATTTGAGTTTGTACTTGTTTGAACGCGTTTATTTGAGTTGGTTACAGATAAGTCTAAATAATTGTGGGAACTTGCATCGCAAGTTGAGGTCAAGTGTGACCTCTGCTGGCCAAAAACTGACATCATAAAAAAGGAAAAAATGATGCTGTACTGTCATAACGTTCCAATAAAACATAAAGATATAATTTACATACTTATATGAGAGATGATTATTAATCACATCAAAAACATGTTTATAGAAATTCATCTATTAGCTAGCCAATCACAGGGTTGACATATAGAGACTATTTCTGAAATTGCCTCCAATACTCTTAACTAATAACTCACTCACAATGTTGATCTCAATCTCATATCACTGAAATAAGGGTTATGTTGGATCAGCTGTCAACAGAGCTTCTACAACTAATTATTAAAATTGAGTTTATCATACAAATTTCAACATTGCAGCCTTTTGGCAACGTGGACAAAAGAAAGGCAAAATATGCAAATGTATAAACTCTGAAATAATTAAAATGACTGAATTCTTTATACTCTTCCTGGAGAACAAATACAAACACTTTAAAAAAAACACTTAAATAGTTTCCATTTCTTGAGAGAGATAAAAATTTATTAAGCTTTAGGACATAAATGTAATTACACACATCTGTTTACTGAAGGTATTTTGAGCTTGTATTATACTGTATCTGGCATACATATTGATTTTGTTTTTTCCTTATTTTGATTAAGATATCGTCAGAATATATGAATGTATCGTAACACTGCCCCTCATTATCACTGACTGTCTGTGTGAAATCAAAAAAAGAAATATATATATACATAAAAAACCAAAAGTTTCTGCATGATGCAGAAAAGACATTAGTAATGACTAAAGATGCTATGAGGAGTTTCTAAGTAACTACAAAACGTCTCACTTTTAGATACATGCCTGATGGAAATACACACTTTAAGATGAGTTTTATAGAATTAAAATATAATAAAAGTTATCTATAAATGCTATTCCTTAGCTTTGCATGGGTGGACTGGCCAGGATAATTAACTTCAGGGACAAGACAATTAAAACTAGAGCAAATTCATATTATTGGGACACTTCTTAGAGCACCGGGCTATCATTAAGCCTTTCTACTGCCAACGATCATCCACATCACGGTAAGGCTGTTTCATTTTATCTCTGAACAGTTAAAGTTCTCAGGTTGTCCAAAGCTCTTTAAAAATTATTTTTTTAAAAAAAGGATCATTTTTTAGATCTAAAATAGATTTGACGACATTTATCAAACTGTTTCCCTCCGTTGATCTATTTTATGCCTTTAACTTCACTGATTTCTTTTGATATATAACTCTTGATCATATTTCGTCAGTGCTTAAAGTCTTACACTCTTAACATCACTTTTGTTTCTTCATGTTCTTTAAATCCAGTCCTGTCTCCATCTTACTCTGGTTCATGTCCAGTGAATAACATGTTAATGGAGATTTTCCATTGTTATTGATCACTTCCTCATCGTTCTATCTGCCTTTACTCAGAGACACAAGTTAAAGCAGTCGGTGCCTAGGGTCAGGCATTTTTTAAAACACAACACATGAAATAAAGGGAGGGTGAGACTGTTCAGGATCCATTTTGATGAACATCAGCTCTACAGGAAACTTCAATGAGGCTTTAAAGAGTGGAGGGATAACACCAGAAGGTCTTTCTACACAGTTAGAGGAAATATGAAACCTGACTCAGCGTTTTTCAGTCATATAGAATCAATTATCCTAGATGGCAGTGAAATCTGCAGATAAAGTGAAAGCAGGACTTGGACAGACCCTCTGAAAGACCCTCTTACTGTGTGAACAGTTTTCAGCTGAGCTAGTCTGTGAGTGACCCCCACAGATCCAAAGACCAAAGTCTACGGGCCCTGTTCTGTCCTGGCCAACAAAAACTGAATAAAGATGATTGAACCTCCAGCTCGAGTTTCACTTCAAGTTTGAGTTAAAGCGACACCACAAGATGTTGTCATCAGTCAATCTGCTGATAAAACCACTGGCTGATATGAACACCAGATGGTCAGCAGTGGACCGTGAATTATCTGTTAATTATAAATATATTATTTATTCATTTGATTAGGACAGTGCACATCAACCAACAATTTCAAAACACACGTAACTGTAAATATTTTTTCACCTGCCCACCGGCGGCAGGATTGTTGTAAACAGCTGAGCAGCACTGTGGTGACATTATTTTGAGTGCAACACAACAATCGCAAGCTTTTTGTCACAAACCGAGTAAAAGAGGAGACAAGGCGTGAGGAAAAATATCCTTGAGAAGCACAGCAGAGTTTTGGAAGCTTCACAACAGTATGAAGTTGAGGACTAGAGCAAGTGAGCTGCAAAGAAAAGACGTATGAGGATAAGCTAATGGTAGCTACTGCTAGCATGCTAGCTTGTCGCGCTCATGACTCATCGGTGACGACACTCTGACCAATCAGTAGCCGGCCGCTGGTTGATGTCACTTTTAAGTATCGACTTAGCTTGCTTATAACCAGAGCAGAGTAGGTACGGGGGGCCAGTGGAAACACGACGCAAACCGGATAGAGCCAAGTAGAGTAGTGTCATAGCAGAATATAGTATAGCTGCAGCCTCTTGTTCTGCTTTTCCAGAAATGAAAAAAAAAGTGTCATTGGCACATTTGCACTTCTACATTCAAACCGACAATTAGCAGATTATAAACATAAAGACTAAAAAAGATTGGCCCTAAGATGGAGCCTTGTGGTACTCCAGCTGAACAATTAGTAATGATGATTTTAACTCTCCAATGTGTACAGTTTGGTTTCAGTTTGATAAATATGATTTCATCCAGCAGATTACAGAACTGGTTTCCTGTTGTTTCTGCTGTTAAAGGTCTTTCAGCACAAATTTTCCTCAATGCACAAATACAATGTCAAAAACATGTATTTCTGTAAATCTGAATCTATGATCTCCTCTCAATTAATCCCACTGAACATGTTGGTGCATTATTAATAAAGTCAGTTTATCAGGCGCCATAAAACCAAATGTGAAGAGAATGATCTCTGCATTTAAATACATCTTGTCTCATATTCTGTGATTTATTGAACGTCATTTAGAAGCAAACCTGACGGCTGAACTTCAGTCTCTTCTGTCTGTTTAATCAAACAGCTGAATCTTAATCTGATCTGTTTCCTTTAGGTTGGTCAGTCTCAGCAAAAGAAGGAGAAACTGTCATCCTGGCGGTGAATCTGAATTCAACTCAGGATTCAAAGCTGGTATACTCCACCATAAAGTGGAAGAACAAGGTGGGAGCTATTGTTCACCAGTACTGGGCCACCCAAGACTCCTTGTGGCTCCGTTATGTAACACAGCCATGAATTCTGACCCGCCCATTAAATCTTGAACACAGAAATAAAAAAAACAGCTTGTGACGCCTCGCTCCACATTTAAACAACAGACTAAATGAAGGGTGTCATGCTCCTTTAATGGCACCTTTCATCACTAAACTTTCACACAGGCAGCCAGAGAATTTCACCAATCACTAAAAATTAACTTTTCTGGTCTTTGCATTGAAACACAAAAATATCAATTAAATGTGATAATTTACCAGAAAATAAAAATGCAGGAAAACTCTCTCAAAGTGAAAAGTGAATTTAGATTAAAAGCGAATTATTTTCTAATGTGCATAAACTCGTTCTTCAGTTGTTTTGGCATAGCTTTCCACACAGTTACTACTCCACAGTCCAAGTGCACTTGCATTAGCTTCTGTTCGCATGCAGCATCAAGTCACTGTTTGTACACATTTCATCTCAAAAACCTTTTCAGTTCTTCATTTAAACAAACAGTCTGATAAGCAGTATATCCTCCTGTGAGTAGGGATGGGAATTGATAAGATTTTATCAATATCAATGCTGTTAACAATACTGCTAATCGATCCAATTCTTTAACGAATTCCTTATCGATTCCAGTGAAAAAAATGGGGGGGGGGGGGTCTGTTTTTGTGCAGTTTTTAGCCTCTGTGAGGCACTTTATGTTGCTTCCTAGTATGAAAAGTGCTATATAGATAAAGTTTGATTTGATTTGAAATTTTGTTGTGCAGTAGGTGTAATTAAAATTAAGCCAGAATTGACGCTTCTGAACCCTGTCAACTGAATGGAATTGATAAGGGAATTGATTAGCAAAAAGACTTATGATATCGAATCTTTGATGGGGCTGTTGACGATTCTCAACTGGAATTGGTTTTCGTTTCCATCCCTACCTGTGAGCCACTGCCTTCTACAAACAACAAGATGTGTTTTTACTGACCTGTTACAAAGAAGGAGCACAACAGTTATCCTCCCCACAGGAGGGTTTGTTCTTCCTCAGTATGTGCACACTTCTCTATGTCACCAGCTCAGTGCACCATCTAGTGTCTGGATGTGGAATAGCACTATGGAAACAGAAACAAAAATCCACAAGAGTGATTATATTAACAAAATAAAATATGAAAAAATGTATGGGGGGCTGATTTATTGGTATATTTGACCTTCGTTTTACTCGGTTCCCACTTCATTTCTTGACAGTCGTTTTCTCCTCTCTACACTGGACTTGAACATCTCATAAGAGTGTGAAAAGAGAAGAGGAGTGTTTTAGCAATCACTTAAAATGATGATTGCCAGAGAAAAAAAGAAAATACTCACAGATGCATGTTGTCCATTGTGCATGTATAATATATAAGGTATTTTTTCTGATATGCACATTGAGTTAAAAATATTAATGACAATAATAATGTGAACATAAACATTAAAGTTAAGTGTAAAAAAATTAACATGCTTTAGACAATATGAACAATAACACCAGAAACAACTCGGGTTAAAAATCTGATAAAGGGTTTAAAAAGGATTAGCATTTTGACTGACTATTTAAGGAAGGAAAATTATTGGCTAGGCAGATATAAATAAAACAATAAAACGCAGACTATATAAGGCCAATGTGACACCTACTGAGTAGGTTTAGTAACTACAAATGATCCTAAACAGTAACGACCACTTCATACCCTCGAGCTGCAGAAATATAAAGCTGCTTATTTACTGATTAGCATAACATGTCGCGGCTAATCACTTGGAAGCAACTGAACAGAACACTGTGAAAGATAACTGATCATAATTTAAGTACTGAATCTGTACTTTACCTCTTTCTTTCTCCTTTTTTCTTTCTTGTGCTCTGGACATTTTGGATTGTTTTGACAACTTTATAAAATTCTTCGGGGTCACGTCAATAAATTCTTCCCTCTCCCCACAGAGAACGAGCAGGTACCAATCAGCAGGAGGAGGAGGAGGAGGAGAGGGAGGTCTCACAGCCATCTAAAAGTGCAGTTAGTCATATAATATGTTTTCTGTGTTTATTAGATCAAATAAAAAATAGGGATGTTTGAAATTTTAAAATCATGATTACTGTGACCAAAATCATCACCGTTATCATCCACACAGCTGTACTTGATGATAAAAAACTAAGCGGAGCAGGGCTGTAAAGTCCTAGTCTACAGGCCAACTAATTTGTCAATGCGTGCTCATTCAACCAAAATTCTGATTGGTCGACCAAATGTGTCAATTTATTTTTCCCCTGCAGTTCATTTCATCAGGAGAAACGTATCAAGTGAAATGTGGGTCTTTTCTGAGCACCCCCATCATGTCTCAGAACACCATTTTAATGTATTTATCGTTCATTTCAATATTTTATTTAAGAACATTTCAATATTCTAGTCTAATAGTTTATTCGTTTTATAACTGCATGCGCACCTGCCTGCTGCAACAGCGGCATCCCTCATCCAGTCCACGCTGGATTTTATGCCTCATATGAACATCCAAATGCAAAAACGACATCACAGAATGAGGCCCATTGGTGTCGTGGAAGGCCAAGAACGTTGAAACCTGAATATTCAGTGCCAGCACGCCAGACCATTATGCATGCACTAACGGTAAAATACGAGGGAGTAAAAAAGAGAAAGTTTCTGAGTTAATAGATAAAGATAACAGATGTGTACGTCTCTTTGAATGGACCCCTAAATGACAGTGACTGCCCATTTCATTGATGAAGACTGGAAAGCAAAGAGTCTTGTGCTTTAGAGAAAAAAAAGGAGAGGCCCCCAACATCGCTGCGCGGCTGTATGAAGTTGTAGATGCCTTCAAAGTTTCAGCAGAAAACAAAGTGTCGTGTAGTGAACAACGTGGTTAATGTGAAACTCTGTGTGGAAACACTAAAGGAGTCCCATGAATGTTTTAAGATACAGGACTTCAAGAGGTGCACCGGGCACACTTTGCAGCTCTGGATGCGGCGCTCAAACAAGAGCCAGTTTGTTGTGCCGTGGCTGCAGCACGCCGTGATGTGGCACTTTTAAAAGGGCACAAAGCAAAAACTGGGCTAAAACAGAAGCCAGGTGCTGATATCAGTTTCATCCAGCAGAGCTGCGCCATAAAATGAGCCATATTTAAGAATCCTGACAATTTTTTAAATTAATTCTTACTTATACTCCAGGACTGCGGTTCGCCTTCAACCATTCTGTTGGACAGAATGAAATGAATCAATCAATTAAATCTGAGAGAATAAAAACTGTGCAGGCCTCACTAGCTTCCAAAGCCAACCATCTCACCTTAAAAGTCTCCAAAGAGCTCCACAACAAGATGATGACGTTCATGAAGTTTACTCTGCTGCTTCACAGTTCAACTATAAAAACAACAACAAGAAAAAACAGTTCCATTAACATTTAACATAAAAATAAAATAAGGCACATCTAAACTTACGCCAACACTACAGTGATCATATTCTGAAAACCCAAAAAGAGGAACCTCGGCTGTATGTGTCATTTGTCATGTTGGGATAATGTCAGTGGTCCAGTGCAGCGCTTTATTATAAATATTTACCCCTTTTACAATTATGAATATAAATGGGTGCCTGGTCTTTTATGAATTTATGTCATTTCATTTGTGAGAAAGTGCCCTTTGAGAAAATACATTTGCACCTTTTTGGAAGGAAAAAAAAACATTCCAGCAAGTATTTGTCATTATTAAAGCTCGGGTCTACGATTTCAAACCACATCCTGCCCCCCCTCCTCCCTCACCTCTCCGCTCCTGTTCTAAGATCCCGCCCCCAGCTCGTGTTGCCTCATATAAGCCCCCTCGGGCAGCGCTACGAGCGACTAGCACAATATATCAGCAGCAAACTCAATCAAAAACAGCTCAGCTCAACTGAAAGTATCAAACACAACATACATCTCCCTTATAACACACAGCAGTAGCTGAAATCCATTAAACACCATTATGAAAAAGATGCTGCCAAAAAAGATAAACTAAGGGAAGATATGGCAAAAGAACTCCAGAATTATACTGAAATTATTTATAATATTTTACATTACTTACACAGAAAATGCCAATAAACCACCAAGAAATGACTTATGTTTGTCTCTACATCCTCTCTCTGCTCGCTGGCTCAGTCAGCTCACTTCCTGTACCTCCCCCTCAGGCAATAAAATCTTCGGATAGCTTGGAAACTTGAGGAGTTACAGTAGTTTGAATAATGCATGTCTGTCAAGCTTTGTCCACAGAAAAAGTCGAGCAAAACATGCACATTTTAGGGAATATTATCAAATTCCCCCGACACAATTTACAACCAAAATGTAGGACATCACGTCCAGGCAACAGAGGACATCTGGTCACCCCAACACAGGATTAGTCTATAAACAGGGTTCCTTCAGGTTTCTTCAAGTTAAATTCAAGTCTTTTTAAGACCGTTTTACGACCATGTAGATCAAAAATCAATAACTATTCCTCTGCCTATGTCATAGTCTCACTGGCAAAGAAAGTCTCAAAAATGCTGTCCAGGATTGGTTTTAACCAATGTCAGAAAGTCATTTTATCCATCCAAGCTGCAATAAATTTACATTTTCCCATGGTATCAGTGTGAATTTGGATGCAGCTTGCCTTGTTTGTGGTCTCTCTGTGTTGTGATGCTGTTGTATTGTGGTTTAGCTGCTCTTTATTTACATTATGTACATTATTTACTGTATTTATATAATGGCGATACAGAGAAGTTACATACAGCACATTTTTAAGGCACAGATATTAAAATAAAAGAGTTTTCAAGTCTTTTTAAGGTATTTATTCCAAATTCATAAATTCAATGCTTTGAAGAGTTTTTAAGACCCTGCAGGAACCCTGTACAAAGTGGGAAGTACCAGTTTATTAGAAAGTAAGTGTAGCCAGTCAGTGGACAAAAGCTCATGAATCTGACCTCCAACAGCACACTTCTCTCCTCATCATGTCCTTAGGGCATCTGACTTTTTCTACTCCAGTATATATTCATATATCTAATGAATAAACTATTTAAAACACATAAAATTAACATGCAATGTAACACAGAAATTAAAAAAGACAAATACACAATAAATTAGAACTAAGAACAAAAAAGGGCTCACATACCTGTACTTTATAAATCACATTTCCAGTGGATCAATCTTCATCCATCTGATCTCCACCAGCAAACTTCTACAGAGGAGCAGAGAGCAGAGCAGAGTGATATAGCCTAGCTTGACATCGGTAAATTAGCTGTTAAAATTACTGCTGCACGTCACTTCAGACACTTCAAAAATACACTTTCAGACGTTCATAATGTTTTTATACGATCTGTGAACCGAACAACATCAATATGAACAACTTTAGAACACGTTAACTGCGTTTCAGCTCTAATTAAACAGCATCCAACCTGTAAACCACCTTTCTTCATGTTCTTCTCAGGGCATCTGAGGACAGGAGCGCGAACGGTGCCGGAAATGACCCATCAAAATAAAACAAAATACATAAACTAAATATATGAAAAATGAATATTTATACACGTAACAAAAATAATTTAACATAACTGATAACTGAGGTTGGACTGTTGGTGAATTATAAACATATAAAACACTTGTTACATTAACATAAGAATATCCGTTAGCTGCAAGTTGCCTCTATTAACATCACCTAAACTTAATGAAACTTAAAAACACAGCAGCTGTGTTGACAGAAACATTGTTTACAATGGTCACACTTACAAACATTGCTCTAGCATGTTGAAAGAAAGAGTCAAAGCTCAACTTCGCAGTCAGAAATCGCCGAATAAGGCTATTTCCGGTTTAGGCCGGAAATGAAGGTTAATATGACCTGACTGCCACAAGATGGGGCAGATGGGCAGAACAAAATTGCAAAGAAAAACTTGAGTGTTTAAACTTGTCCAAACAAAATGGCTTTGTTGTTTTTCATGTTAAACTCTCACAAAAGAAAAACCTGAAAGAAAAGAAAATATTAAGCTAGAGGACCACAGATGGTGAAGATTCAGACCCTTGGAGATTAGCTAACAAACCATTCAGCCTCCAGAAGATGAGAACAGTGCAAAAATAGAGACGACACTGATACTACAGGAAAACGAGGAATAAAAGAACAAGCCACTCATAGTTTTAAAAAATGACGAAAAACAGGAAATAAATGCATTTTTCCCTATTTCACTGTTTTATTGTTTCCTGAGGGCACAGATAAAAATAAAGTGTCACATTAACCTCTTGTTGCTTGGAAACAACCAGAAAAACAGGGGCAGTACAGTTATGTGAGGTGAAACTTTAATCCAATACAGCCTACAGATTCAGCCCCCTGTCTGATAAGACAGACATTTGAAATAGTTTTAATGACTATTTAGAGCACAAGTCTGAATTATCTACAGGAGGAAATACTGTTCTCACTCAACCAGTCCAGCTTTCTTGTTTATGTGATCTGTATGTTGTGGTTGAAAATATTAAGATGAGTTGTAATGAAACCAAAAGTGTTTTTAAGATGTCAGTGGACAGTCTTTCTCTAACAGCTCAGCTGTATTTGATCAATTTTCTCTATTTTTTTAATCTTAACTGAAAGGTTATGACTTAGGACACTATTTAATTCATTCCTATACAGTAGATTAGCTTAATTAAAGGAACACAACACCCAAACAACAATTTGGCCTTATTTTCAACTCACCCTCATGCTGAACAACACGGTGGAGTAGTTTTGGAACATCTAGGATGCAGCCGGAGATCTGGGGGGATCCTCGCTGTCCACTGACATTGATATCATGACTTAGATAAGAGCCTGAACAAACAGTGTCCTTAAGAGTCCACAAAAAGTCGGCAATATTCCTCCATACTGTACGTGCGCTGTAATCCAAGTGTCCAGAATGTGGGATTTCTTGTGTTCTTGTTTCTTGTTCTACGCTCCTAGTTATAGCAGAGTGCGCATTCGTTTGGTTTTGTCATCCGCGGCTCCCGTAGGCACCCGTAAGTGTATCATAGAAATGCGAAGTAGTACTGTTTAGGCTATAAACATGTGCTACATGATGTCGTTTCGAGTAAATGGTGGACGTTATCCGCTCAGGACACTTGGATTACAGCGCACAGGCAGTATGGAGGAATATTGCAGACTTTTTGTGGACTTTTTGTGGACTTCTAAGGACACTGTTTGTTCGGGCTCTTACCGAAGTCCTGATATCAATGTCAGTGGACAGCGAGGATCCCCACAGATCTCCAGCTGCATCCTAGATGTTCCAAAACTACTACACAGTGTTGTTCAGCATGAGGGTGAGTAGAAAATGAGGCCAAATCGTTGTTTGGGTGTAGTGTTCCTTTAAGAAGAGATCATTAAAAAAGTTTTATTGAACAATCTGACTGAAGAACAAACCTGACTTTCTTATTTGTTTTCCACAGGGTCAAATCATTGGAGTTGTCTTGGCAGTTCCCTCCGTTATTGCTCTTGTTGCTCTCAGAGTTTATCTTTACACCAAATGCAGTAAGTCACAAACATTTTCTGCGTTTCAGAAATTACAATACAAAGACATATTTCCATAGAATCTGGTGTGAAAATATAACATCAGGAACAGATTTGAATGTGGGAAAGAAAAAGCTTCTTTAAGTCAGAATTCAGACTTTAACCCTTCAAAAACAACAGCAGCTGGTGATTGGATGATACATCTGTCAGTCACACTCTTCACAGACCAATCATATCAGGCCACAGAGTGACGGAGCAGCTTCCACCTCTCTTCCCTGATTCAGTTGTCCAGTTTTTGGCTGTGAAGTTTTAGGAGATTGGAGCTTAATAAGATGATCTGTGTGATTTCAGACATGAATCAGGTCCATCTGCTCTGCAAAGTTCAAAACTCTGCCCTTAATTTATAAAATGTCACTTTTATCATGAAATTTTCATTTTCAATTCTCAATTTACTGAGAATTTTGACCTTAATCCCAGGATCCCTGCTCACTATTTAAGTTTTTGACCCACATCTCAGATTTCTAACAGTAACCTTAAAATTCTTACTGAAGGAAAACACTGATTCAAAATCATCCAGCTGGACCCAATGAAATGAAATCATGAAATAAATCAGAGAGAATAAACAGAGAAAGATTAACATTTATTTTTAAACCTGTAAAAATAAAATTACATTTTCTCTATCAAATATTTTAATGTTTTTTTAAACTTTTCTTTCGCTCAGCTCTCACAGAGAAAGACCCCAAAGGAATATATGGTGATGTTTGAGCAGAAACTGAGAGGAGAAGACCCCAAACCTGGCTTATTCCTCTGAAAAGGAGACAAGCAATGGCGTCCAACAACAAAATGAAGGATACACAAACAAGACACCCATAGAGCTGCTAACGATCATGTAAAATATGTTTAGTTTTAATTTTTATTTTTTTATTGTTTCCTTCAGACACTGATATAAACACTTGAACTGTGTTACATTGGCCTCTTGTTTCTAAAAAACAAAACGAGGGCAGTACAGTTATGTGAGCTGAAATATTCATCCAATATGAAGTGGAAAATAGTTACAAATAAATGTCTGGATGAATATGATTATATATAGACATGTAAAGATTTGTTTAAATGTCCATTGAAACACAACTTAAAAAAAATAATTTGTAAAGAAATAAAATAAATGGATGATTAAAAATAATAATATTAGATAAAAATACATATTCATCCACACAGAATCTGTATACATGTGAATATAAATACAGAATCACAGGATGGAAAATTTAAAGAGACTATACTATTTTAACTAAAAAAATTAAAGAGGATCATCTTAGAAAATACTTGTACTGATCTATGAAATGAGGAAAGGAGAGGAGATCTTTATTGAGACCCAGTAAAATATGTAGTTTTGAAAAGTCCATTAAAACATGATCTGTGTTGTAGCATTACCTCACACTTGGCCCATATTATACTCAGATATGTTTGAAATCTAATTTACTGAGTCCAGCGTCATAGTTAATGATCCTTATGGATCTGACAGTGAGACAAAAACAGCATCAGCAAACACAACATTATTTCCTGTTCCTCATTTTAGTACCGTTTATTACTGATTCAGTCTCATGGCTTCAGTCAGAGGTTTTAGAGCAGTGATAAATTAAAGTGGAGATAATGAGAGTTGATGTTTTGTTCCACGTCCCACAGGAGAGCCGATGATCTCACACTGTTTGGAGTTACTATTTATTTGAGTGGTCATATAGTATTTTGAAAAATGTTACTAAATCCAAATACACCAAGGGGGAAATCTAACAGCTCCAAAGGACAAAGTCAGACACTTCTCAGCATCTCAGATCAGGACAGTAACTGGATTATTAAAGTCTTTAGCTCTGCAGGTCAAAAGCAGGAGGACCTGAGACCATCTGAGGAAGTCCTGCTGTAACTGAAGGGGGAGCAGTTTGTTGATAACTGAAACACTGAATGTATTTTAGATCTCAAGACCAAAGACAGTTAACTTTTTATTAAATTTGTTTTGTATTACATCTAAACAAGGTACTTTTCCACTGAGTAGCCACACGAAACAGCTGCACTTTACTCCCATCAGTTGTAAATGTTCATGGATGTTTGTTCCTGATGTACATTTCATATATAAACAACATTTGTTAAGAATTATTTCCATTTAAATTTCATCTTAGATTTATTCTACATGGTGGGTCATCTGTTTCTATACACAGGAAAATAATCATTCATGTTGGACAGCAGTTTTTATTTGTGCTCTATATGATAATCTCTGCCAAGGAGGTTATGTTATTTCCTGTGTCTGTTTATTTGTTTCTCTGTTAGCAGCATAACGCAAAAAGTTCTGGACAGATTTCAATGAAATTTTCAGGAATTGGGACAAGAGACAAATGATTAGGTTTTGGGAGTGATCCAGATCACTGTCTGGATCCACCATGATGAAAAATGTGATTTTTGTGAATAACTACTGAACTAAATTAGATATCATTATGAATCCAATTGCTAATGGTATGTTTTCATGTGGAAGGAATCTAAATATTTATATGAAATAAAAGTAGGGCCAATATTTATGGTTAAAATCACAATATGGGTGAGGACTGTGGTGGAGGTCTGTGCTCTCTGAGTGCTTTTCTAGTCTCCATTGTTTAAAAAAACACATTAATATGAGATTTCTACCATTGATGAACTACATCACTATAACATAAAAAAAATATATTCTACCTTTTCATGTACATGGAAACTTATGACCCACCCTTTATGTCTTTATATTACTGTATTTTTTTTTACTTTTGGGTTTAAGATTCTTATAAATCCACTTCTGAGAGAAACAGAGATGATTACAAATGCTCTTGTTTTGTTGGATCTTTTCTCTAACATAAGAATCTTACTGTCTGTTATCACGTACAGCAGAGCATCCTGCAGGGCTGAACCTAACCAATGTGCCTGTCATGGATCAGCTAGTTCTGATTTTTACTGTTTTCCTTTAGTTCTTTGTTTGGTATGTCTTTGTTTTGAATATTTACATTTTTGATGCAAAGAATTACATCTTGTTTCTGATCATTTTAATGATAATAAAGCCTTTTGGTTTATCTGCAATCGGGTCCTTCTTATTTTTTGTTTAATTTTAAACGTATCCTCACAGTGACGCCCAAGGCGAGATTTATGTGCCCCACCCCCCAAATCAGGGATCTACATATTCTGACAAAAGAAGGTCAAATGGCTTTTTTGTTTTTTTACAACTGTCCTTGAATTATTAGATGACATGGCACCTAATTCACATGCTTGACAAATATATCATATTCCCTTATCACATGTGAAAATCCTGTAAATAAGTGAATAACAATAATAATAATAAATTACAAATACACAAACATCAATCATCAATCAATCAATCATCAATCATTTCTTTATTGTCAAACTAAATAACCACACACTTTACACACAGTAACTGTAAACATAAGCTACATTCACACTATACAACAACTATATACAAAAACTAAATAAAAGGCCTATATTCAAAGTATACAAAATAGCTATACAAAAAGCTTTATTTAATATCTACACACAACTTTATGCAAAACTACACACTTTAGTTTTGAATGCAGTTGTTGTTAAAGAAGAGCATTCTCTAGTGACCTCTAGTGGAATTTTTTATTACCACAGCCATTAGACTGATGAACGAGGCCACAACTCATCCTCACCTACCTGTATCTTCTCCTGGCAAAGTCATCTGGGAGATGAAAATAATAATAATGATAATAATAATAATAATAATGATGATAGTAAAAGTAACTTTTAAAAACACAGGTTTTCAACGTGCTTTGACAAAAAGACAAGAACATACAGACAGTAATTACAAGAGCTTTAAACAAAAGAAAATAAAAACAAAAAGCCCAGTTTAAATCAAGACACTGTTACAGAAAAACACCTCTTGACATGAAGACACTACAAGAGCCATGCAACATAAAATGAGAGAATGAGGATTGAAAAAAGAGCTAAATACATAAAACCAGTAAAAAATAAAATAGCAATGATAGAATAAAACAGGCATGAAAAAGGTTATCTAAAAAAGGATTAAAAGTGTAGCAAGTGTAATTTGACAAAATCTGAATTAGGAGTAAGTCATGGCATTAATTTAAAATATAACATAGAAGATGTGATTAAAAGAAGGACTCAAAAGAAGGAGGTCAAATGACCAGAGCAATGCTGATGGAGAAAAGCTTAAAGACAGTAAAGCAGAAAATAAGATGAGAAAGAAAAGAGATAAAAGATTATCATCATGTGACACTTGATGAAAGATCATAACAAGAACATCTTTCAGCTTTTCAGGTCTCTGCATTAGCTTCCTGCATATTTTAGAATTAATTTTAAGGATCTTTTGCTTTTAAATCCTTTCATGGACTTACTCCTTTTTATCTATCTGATTTGTTTTGAACCTATCAGCCTGGTAGAGCCCTCAGGTTTTTTAACAATTCCCAAAGTAAGATCTAAAACATACATGACACATCATTTCATAACTGTAAAATGTCTGCCTGAGGGGCGCCACCTGCTGTTCATATTTTTTAAAGGACATGCAAGACCCACCTTTCAGTCTGGCTTTTCGCTGTTTTTTTAGTTGTTTTTTTTACTGGCAACAAGATGCCAGTAAATGACTGTAAATGTTTTTACAGTAGTATTACTCTGTTTTAAATTAACAGGGATATTATTGTAATTTTGATGATTGTTTGAGTCCTGTATTTTCATTCAAGGAATCATTACTGTCTTTCAATTTACAGAATTATTACTGTATTACTAAAAACTCCCTACTTACTGTGATTTACACCAACATTTAAAATGAATATACAAAAGTATGTGAAATATGATATATTTCACATACTTTTGTATTTTCAATGTTTTACTGGCATAACACCCAATTTGTCCATCCTTGGGTATTTTGGATTTATGATGCAATATCACAATATGGTAAAAATGTTCAAAGGTAATATTTTTATGAAACTTAGAACAGGGTTGGGGATGTACCACCTGGTAGTTGGACATGGTACTGCAACCTATAGGGTAGAAAGATTCTGTCTACTGTAGTGGACACCGTGCATGAAAGGGTTAAATGATAAAAAGCCTTTTTGGTAACATCTCTGATATGTGACTCAAAATGTTAAATTCAAATGTTGCACACAAATTTGTAACTTGTTTGCAGGGATTAAAAGACAGAGTTTTGAGTTTGCTCTCCAGTTTCTCTTCTCCTCCATGAAGCCCAGCTACAGAAATACAAACTGATTATTTACTTATTAACATAACATGTCGAGGCTAATCGCTCAGAAGTCAACTGAACAGTACTGTGATATAACTGATGTGTCATTTCATCACCTTTTCTGTCTCTCGTTTTTGCCTGGTAAAGTCCACACTGTCTGTAAATCCCAACAAAACGAAAGGGTTTTTAAGTTTACACCGGGAGAGTCTGCCTCAAACAGTACAGCTGCATTTGATCAATTTTTCTCTTTTTTAATCTTAATTGAAAACTTTAGAACTTCAAATTGGTCCTAAAGATCAAATGTTGAGCTACAATGGAGCTCCTACTCATGATTCTTCTTTCATTAAGCCTTTGTACAGCTGATGATCTTCTGTTTCCAGGTAAGGCTGTTTTCTCTTATTGCTGAAATGTGAAAGTTCTTTAGTCAATGTTTTATTGTTTGAATGTTTAAGGAAAAAATAAGTTTCTAGAACCAAAATATATTTGACTTCATTCACCAAACTGTTTAAACTTTGATTTTACCATTTTATCTTCAACTAGAAAAGCACTTGGAGAGTGTATATTAGTCCTAGTTAGATTCCTTGACTATGAAAACATACCATTAGCAATTGGACTCATCATATCTTTTTTAGTTTAGTAGAGAATCATATTTTCGTCATGGTGGATCCAGACGGTGATCCGGATCACTCCCAAAATCAAATCATTTGTTCCTTGCCCCAATCCGAACATTCCCTGAAAATTTCATTGAAATCCGTCCATAACTTTTTGAGTTATGTTGCTAACCAACCATTTCCAACCATCTTAACATAACATTTTGTTTCTTCACTTGCTTTAAATCCAGTCCGTCTCCATCATGTCCGGTGAATAAAATGTTAAACAGGACTTAACGTTGTGAATGATTGGATGTCTGCCATGGTTTTACAACATCCTTATTGCCTCTGTCTGTAGAAGCAATAATGATGATAAGGAGGCACATGTCAGCCAAGTTGGAGCAGTCAGTGCTTATGGCAGCCATTTTTTTTTTAAAACAATACAATTCATGAAATAAAAAGTTTCTTTTTCAGTTGTATAGAATCAACTCTCTTGTAACTCTCCTGTAGCCCAGGTAGGAACACTCTGCTCCTCCTGCCCTCTCTTGTGCTTTAGTGCCACATGATCCAGGTTAACAAGCAGAGGGGCTGCCGGCCACTACTCATCTGTATTTTACTTTAAAAAAAGAATTTGTACATAATATTTCTTATCCAGTGATAATTTGCACTTTATTTAAGAAAAGAAGTGCACCAAAGGGCAGCAATTTGGCCTTATTTTTGTATTCTACAAAATGTAGAATACAAAATGTTCTGTTAAACTATTTTATTTACAAACTGTCCTGCATGGATTACTATGACTAATAAATAACAAATGGATAATCCAAACAAAAGGATGGAGCAGAGTGAAAGGAGCGCCGTAAGCATCAGTGTGGACAATACTGACTGGTGTCAGATCAATCTTAAATCTTAAAGTATCACCCACCACTAGAGGCCAAGCAATTAGCCACACCTGCATATACAGACAAAGCAAACAGCACACAGTGCCAACAGTGACCAGTGGAGACAAACACACCTGATGGCTGAACTTCAGCCTCTTCTGTCTGAGTGTTTAATAAAACAGCTGAATCTTAATCTGATTTGTTTCCTTTAGGTTGTTCAGTCTCAGCAGAAGAAGGAGAAACTGTCATCCTGCCTGTGAAAGTGGATTTAACTCAAGATTCAGAGTTTTCCAAACCCTGGATAATGTGGATGAATGAGAGGGGAGGTATTGTTCATGAGTATCAGGCCGTTCAAGACAACAATGAATATCAAGATGAACACTTTAAGGGCAGAACATCTCTGTTTGAGGAGGAAATTAAAAAAGGCAACTTTTCTCTGAAGATCATCAACATAACTATAAATGATGAAGGAATTTACACCTGTGAAGTTCATCACAACCCCATTTCTCCTCCAGAAAGTTTCTATGTTTCTCTGTGTAAGTACAGCAAACCAGTTTGATCATCCCATCACTGTGATGTTCTCAAATCTCTCTGCTCTTAAAAACATGTTTACACCTGTTTGACCACACTCTATGTCTGAACAGGTGTGCTGAAGACAAGCTGATAGCTTCAATATCTGTCTCTGATTCTGTTTTATTTAACATCATTTAGAAGTAAACCTGACAGCTGAACTTCAGCCTCTTCTGTCTGAGTGTTTAATAAAACAGCTGAATCTTAATCTGATCTGTTTCCTTTAGGTTTTACAGTCACAGCAGAAGTTGGAGAAACTGTCATCCTGCCTGTTAAAGTACATTTAACTGATGATTCAGAGCTGTCAAAGCCCTACATAAGGTGGTTGACTGAGAATAGAGAAAAAGTTCACCAGTATCGGGACAATAAAGACAACAATGAATACCAGATCCAACGCTTTAAGAACAGAACATCTCTCTTTAAGGAGGAAATAAAAAAAGGCAACTTTTCACTGAAGATCAGTAATGTAACTAAAAATGATGAAGGAAAATACACCTGTGAGGCTCATCATAAAGACCCTGAAATTCACAAGACCTTCGTCGTTTCTCTGTGTAAGTACAGTAAACCATTCATCCTATAACTGTGATGTTCTCAAATCTCTCTGCTCCTAAAAACACGTTTACAACTGTTTGATCACTCTCTGTCTGAACAGATGTGAAGGAGGAAGGAGGAGGCCCTGTGAGTAAACATTTGATTTTCATGATTTAACTCTAAAATCCTTCCTCCAGAGGTCAGAATTTTAACACCAAGTTTTATTTTTTCTATTTTTTTTTCTTCTTAAGGAGAGCCAAAACCCAGAGCATCCTGGCCTGACCTCGGTAAGTGAAAACAGTCATTGGTAAATGGAGTCGGAGCGTCAGGGGTTAAATGATATGTCATGTTGTGTCAGGAAGAGTCAGGATGCTCCATTAAGACTGGATCAGGACACACAGCTCAGAGTCTGGATCAGTAAATATGGTCCCACAGTGCAGCTCAGTGCTGGAGCAGTTTCCAAACAAAAGGACAGAGATATTTTCCATCACTCAGATGTTTGTTAGTTTAAAACAGAGCGGGCTGATCTCTGACAGAGTGAGCAGAGTCTGGATCAGAGGGACAGCAGAGGATCTTTAGAGATCTGATGATTCAGAAACACAAACATGTGTGAGCCCTCACTCTGAGGTCTGTGGCTGCTGTTGATGCTCCACTTTCAGAGTGAATGAACCTCAAAATGACTAAAAAACAACATACAGAAGTCCTGACCTGGAATCTGGGGTTTCCTGATGATAAATCAGACTAAAGAGGTTTGTGCAGTTTAAATAAACTCAGTTCATCTGATTCAATAAAACAAACAGCATGAAGATGATTCATGTGTTTGGTGAAGTTTTCTCTCTTATTTTGCTCTCTTGGTGCGTTCCAGTTGTAGTCAGAAGTACGAATTTCCGAGTTCCGAGTAGGAAACTGCAACTGGAATGTCCCCTGAAGTCGGAATTTCCTCCTGGGAACTCGGTGAAACCTCACCACCCCTGAGTTGACAATTGAAGATGGATGCCCCCAGTGTGAACAGTTATTTAGCTCCTGTAATAATCCATTTATTTGCACTTCTGACTGGGGTGTGTCGCTCTAGATCAGCTGTATACATAGTATTGTTAGACTTATATTTACAAAAATGCTGCCATAGTGATAATCACATTTTTCATACAACAACACAGGGCGTGCTAACAACAGCTAACAATAGCCTGGTAGATCGGCATGTTTTTTTCTGACTTCAACTGAAACACTGATAACTCAGAGATAATATCACTCCCAGTTCTTCTCAGTTCTGAAGTTAATGTAAAGCAGTATCTCTCTAAGGATTTGATTTTTGATGTTTATTAAAGCAAAATCAAGTGAAACTCTGAATTTTACAAAAGAGCTAACTTTTATAAACCTCTCTGCAGATCAAACGTTGCCCATGGCCAAATGCAGAGGGATTACATTGACATCATAGTTTATGTGTTGGTCTGTTGGCAGTTCAGCAGCTGAGGGGCAGAGATCAACGTCTGGTTGTTGATGTCAGAAACAGGAAAACTCTGTCATGCACCTGAAACAGGCAGAGTTGTCAGTAATCTGCAGGTCTGATTATTTTTGATGATGTCCATGACAG
Organism: Scarus forsteni; assembly: GCA_036419115.1. Classification (NCBI taxonomy): domain Eukaryota; kingdom Metazoa; phylum Chordata; class Actinopteri; order Labriformes; family Labridae; genus Scarus; species Scarus forsteni. The sequence goes on from JAZDUH010000290.1 coordinate 186,590, forward strand.
AAAATTTAGATTCTAGTCTTATTCAATGATAACAACTAGATTATAATCTAATTATTTTCCAAATCATGTCATTTTAAAGACAGTTGTTTTTAACTGAATTTACAGTCACCACAATGCTAAGCATGCCCTGCAACCCCCCCCCCCCCCCAAAAAAAAGTGTTTGAATGCAAAAACAAAGTAGAAACCCCAGAAAAATAAATAAATAAAAAACATAAAGACATATTTGTTGTACCGATAATATGGCTCAAATACAAAAAAAAAGTTCAGTCAAAAAACAAAGTGCTTAAATGAAATTTTTTTGGGTCTCATAAAGACATGGAGGCCTATCAAACTCTATAGTCTCTGAGCAGACAGCTGTTACGTCACTTTAACTGTCATGGTCTCACATTACTGTTTAATGTTACACTGAACTGGTCTGAAACCCATAACATGAAAATAACCATTCAATAATTGTCTAATTGGAGGTCATACTGATGTGATTATTTCATCAATTTATGATTTGATCTTGGGCTCAACTTTAAGTGTTTTTGAAGAGTTGTCATCAAATCTGCCTCTATATCGAAGACACTGATTTAGGATTTTGGGAAAGTTTTGGACATGTGGATGATGAAGGACAAGGACACTATTATCACCACACTCAAGCGGAAGGAGACGAACACAAATACTCTCCTGCTGGCTTCCAGTTTTCACCCCGCTCCTCTTAAAAAGGGTCTCCCCATCAGCTAGTTTTTCTGTCTGAGGAGAATATGTCACTCTACAGAGGATTTTAAGGAAAAAGCTGTTGATATGAAAAACAGATTTGCACAGTGAGGATACCCCTCATTATGGATTAATGAAGTATATGAACTGGTCCTTAAAACAAACACGGTCAGATTTATTAAAAAAGTGTGAAAAGGGAAAAGAAATTCTCTGTGACATGTATCACACAGCACTCAACACACTCTAGCACTATCAGATCTATCTTCAAGAAACATTAGTTTATCATCAGACAGTGAACTCTCCTCTGTTTTTAAAGACCCTCCCCTATTTGTCAACAAAAGAGGGAAAAACATCTGGGACCTTTTGGTCCATGCAATATTCCATTGTGAGTTAAGTTCAGATACACACACAAGCCTGCCTAATGGGGACTATCGCTGTGGCTGCTGTGCACAGTGCCACAACACTCATAAAACTGATCACTTTACTCATCCTCAGATTGGTAAAAAGTATTTCATTAAAAGCATCATCACCTGTGCATCATGTCATGTCTGTTGTGGTTTGAATTTTGTGTTTAGTTATTTATTGAAATGGTTTAGTTGTGCTGTTCACCTTCTCTTTTCTTTCTGCAGTGCAGGCTGTGGCTGGGGGGCGTGGCTGACCTACTTTCTGGCAGAGTGCAGCAGGGCACACCTGAAGGCATTTCCCAATCAACTCACCTCTCCATAAAGACTGGCTGAATCCTCACTCCTCTGCCAGATAATTCCGTCTCACTCGGTAGTGCCAGGCTAAGAACTCCATGTTAAATTCTGCTCTGATTTTTGGAAAGCTTTTCGCATTGTTTCTTGACAATCTTTTCCTGTTTCCAGGTTGGTGCCCTGCTGCCTCTTGTTTGGTTTTCTGGTCAGTCGGCAGCCAGCCTCCAGCGGTCACAGCCTGCAGAGACTTAGCTCTATATTGTCTTTTTGTGTTTGACCCTTTCTTGTGAGTCTCCTTTTTGAGACAATAAAAGACTTTAATTTTGGAACTTCTGACAGTCTCCTGCTCTTTTGGTCCACTTGAACATCAGGCCCTAACAGAATTATCTGGCCGAAAATATGGACCAAGCAGAGACTGATCAGTTTTGAACCTTGACTCATCAAGGATCCATTTTGGGCCAACATGACTCCACCTTAAAACTCGTTATGGACAACCTGCAGCAGCTAACCACCAGCATGGCGCAGCTCGGCGGTAGGATGGATTCAATTTCTAACCAGCTCACCAGCCTCACCTCACCTACAGATCCATCACCTCCTTCACCAGCGGAGCCTGTTGCAGCGCCACCAGCCACACCAGCCATCCACCGAGAACCCTCATCCCCACACCTGCTAGATATTCAGGTAATTTAGGGACATGTGCTCAGTTTTTACACCAGTGCTCTCTAGTCTTCAGTCAACAGCCTCTCAGTTATGCCACAGACCAGTCTAAAACCGCCTTTATCATGAGTTTGCTAACCGATAAAGCCTCAGCCTGGGCAGTAGCCATTTCTACTCACACCCCAGCTCTTTGCCATGACTATCATCAATTCACTCAGGAAATGAGGAAAATTTTGATCACCCCGTTAAAGGGAGAGAAGCAACTTCTCGATTACTTCAACTAAAACAAGGATCACAACCAGTAGCCCAATTTGCTATAGATTTTCGCATCCTAGCAGTTGAGAGCGGGTGGAATGATTCAGCTCTTCAAGGGGTTTTCCTCAAAGGGTTATCAGATGAAATAAAAGATGAACTAGCTGCGGGATGACACCACTAACTTAGAGGAATTAATTAACTTAGCAGTCAGGCTAGATAACAGGCTGAGGAAAGAGCGCAGGAAAGGGCCCAGGGGAGGACTCAGCCTTTCATCTCCTCCACATCCCACTCCATGGTTTCCAGTTCCACATCTTCAACACCACCCTCCAGCACCACCAGGTTGAACTCCTCTTCACCAGCTCCAGCAGACTCTGAAGAACCCATGCAATTAGGTCGGGCTAGGCTTACACCTGAAGAAAGGCAACGGCGACTGAACAACCGCCTCTGCATCTACTGTGCGAGAAGGGCCATTACCTTGCCCAATGCCCAGCGGTGCCAAAGGCCAGGCTCATCAGCAGGCAGGCGCTGGTGAGCCGAACCTCCTCCACTTCTTCTCCCTCTAACCGCATCCAGGCTAAAGGTATGCTGCACTTCTCACAACAAGCTCTGCCTGTTCAAGTTTTAATAGACTCTGGAGCTGATGACAATTTTATTGACTCCAACTTAGTGAAACTTAACGATCTTCCAGTGTATAAACTTGAGACCCTAAGAAAGTATTGGCTATTGATGGAAATCTTATTGAGCAAGTCACACACAAAACTCAACCACTGAAACTCCTGTTATCTGGCAACCACCATGAACACCTGGAACTTTATGTTATTTCATCCCCTCTCACTCCCATAGTCCTTGGATTACCATGGCTACAAACTCATAACCCACACATAGACTGGTCAACATTCACCATCCGCAATTGGAGTGATCACTGCCATCAAAATTGTTTGCTAGCAGCTATTCCAACACACACTTCCCAAACTCCTGCCCCAACTGAAGACATTGATCTATCAAACATACCCAGTGAATACCATAACTTAAAACAAGCTTTCAGCAAGGACAGAGCACTCTCTCTACCACCACACCGGCCCTATGATTGTTCCATAGACTTACTTCCTGGTTCTTCACTACCCACTAAGAGACTCTATAACCTCTCTAAACCTGAAAAAGAGGCCATGGAAGCCTACATCACTGACTCTCTTGCTGCAGGTCTCATCAGACCCTCCTCATCTCCTCTAGGAGCAGGTTTTTTCTTTGTGGAAAAGAAAGATAAGACTCTTCGACCCTGCATAGACTACACTGGACTTAATGATATCACTGTTAAAAACAAATACCCTCTCCCCCTCATTGACTCAGCTTTCGCTCCTCTCCATGATGCCATTATATTTTCTAAACTGGACTTAACGCATATCACTTGGTCAGGATCCGTGAAGGTGACGAATGGAAGACTGCTTTTAACACTCCATTAGGTCATTTTGAGTATCTTGTTCTTCCTTTTGGGTTAACCAACGCTCCAGCTGTATTTCAAGCTTTAGTGAATGATGTTCTGAGAGACATGTTGAACAGATTTGTATTTGTCTATTTAGATGACATACTAATCTTTTCCAGGAGTTATGAGGAGCATGTTCAACATGTAAAATTGGTGTTACAAAGACTCCTAGAAAACAAGCTGTATGTTAAGGCAGAAAAATGTGAATTTCATGTTTCTAGTGTGTCTTTTCTAGGTTATGTGGTTGAGAAGGGACAGCTGAAAGCTGACCCAGAAAAGGTCAGAGCTGTTGCAGAATGGCCAGTTCCTGCATCTGAAACAACTGCAGAGGTTTCTGGGATTTGCTAATTTTTACAGGAGGTTCATTCGTGATTATAGCCGCATAGCGGCCCCTCTCACACAATTAACTTCAGTAAAGAAATTGTTTGAATGGTCTCCTGTTGCCCAGGCAGCTTTTGAAAAGCTGAAAATTAAGTTTGTTAATGCTCCTGTCTTGATCCACCCAGATCCTGCCCTGCAGTTTATTGTGGAAGTTGATGCATCAGATTCAGGAGTGGGGGCCGTCCTCTCCCAGCGCTCCCCTGCGGACCAGAAACTCCACCCCTGCGCTTTCTTCTCTCGCCGCCTCACCCCTGCAGAGAGAAACTATGACGTGGGAAACCGAGAGTTGCTGGCAGTTGTTTTGGCACTCCAAGAATGGCGGCACTGGTTGGAGGGAGCCACGCACCCTTTCATCATCTGGACAGACCATAAAAACCTCTCCTATCTCCGTTCAGCCAGGAGGTTAAACTCCCGACAAGCTCGTTGGGCCCTGTACCTGGGGCGATTCAACTTCACCCTCACTTACCGTCCAGGCTCAAGAAATGTCAAACCAGATGCACTCTCCCGACAGTTTTCTCCAGGAGAAGAACAGGCAGCCACGGAGCCCATCTTACCTTCCTCCTGTGTCGTGGGGGCAACCAGCTGGGAAGTGGAGCAGCTGGTCCAAGAAGCCCAGCAGGAACCCAGAACCTAAGAGTGCCCACAGGGCGGCTGTATGTGCCACCCTCTGCAAGATCACCAGTACTCCAGTGGGGGCACGCTTCCAAGTTGTCTTGCCATCCTGGGATTCACCGAACTCTCTTCTTGCTCCAACAGCGCTTCTGGTGGCCAACTATAGCATCCGACACCAGAGAGTTCATTGCAGCCTGCTCTACCTGTGCTCGTAACAAGTCCTCACATCGTGCTCCGGCTGGACTCCTTCAACCCTTACCCATTCCTCATCGCCCCTGGTCACACATTGCAGTGGACTTCGTCACCGGATTACCCCCATCAGAAGGTAACACCACCATCTTAACCATTGTGGACCGTTTCTCTAAGGCAGTCCACTTTGTCCCCCTGCCCAAACTCCCATCAGCTATGGAAACAGCTGACCTGCTGATTCTCCACGTTTTCCGACTTCATGGAATTCCACAAGACATCGTTTCCGATCGAGGTCCACAATTTACATCCAGAGTTTGGAAGGCTTTCTGTGAGACCCTTGGAGTTACATCCAGCTTGACCTCCGGTTATCACCCCCAGTCTAATGGCCAGACAGAACGAGCTAACCAGAGCCTGGAAACATCTCTCCGCTGTGTGACCTCACGTCTTCCTGCCTCCTGGTCTGCCCACCTGCCATGGGTAGAATATTCACATAACTCTCTGGTTTCCTCTGCCACCGGTATGTCTCCCTTCATGGTAACTAATGGTTTCCAGCCTCCCCTATTCCCCAGTCAGGAGGTAGAAGTGGCAGTCCCTTCAGTCCAAGCCCATTTTCAAAGAGCTACGCCGGGTTTGGAGGAAGCCAGCGCCGCTCTAGAAAGAACAGCTGCCGAAATCAGCGGATTGCGGACCGCCACGGACTCCAGCACCAGACTATGAAGTAGGACAGCAAGTTTGGCTTTCATCACGAGATCTTCCTCTTCACACTGACTCGGAAAATGGCTCCAGTACATTGGTCCTTACACCATTGACCGCATCATAAACCCCAGTGCCGTCCGCCTGAGACTTCCTGCCGCACTCAAGGTACACCCCGTCTTCCATGTTTCTCTCATCAAACCTGTGGTGGACAGTCCCCTTCATCCTCCATCTGATCCTCCACCTCCCCTCCCCCGCCTTGTTGATGGTCACCCAGCTTTCACAGTCAAACAGATCTTGGATGTCCGCAGGCGGGGTGGTTACCAGTACCTGGTAGACTGGGAGAATGCAGTCCCGTGGAACGCTCCTGGATCTCTCGCTCCCTGATTTTGGACCCAGATCTCTTGAGTGACTTTTACAACAGGTACCCGGACAAGCCTGGTCGGACGCCAGGTGGCGTCCATTGAGGGGGGGGTACTGTTGTGGTTTGAATTTTGTGTTTAGTTATTTATTGAAATGGTTTAGTTGTGCTGTTCACCTTCTCTTTTCTTTCTGCAGTGCAGGCTGTGGCTGGGGGGCGTGGCTGACCTACTTTCTGGCAGAGTGCAGCAGGGCACACCTGAAGGCATTTCCCAATCAACTCACCTCTCCATAAAGACTGGCTGAATCCTCACTCCTCTGCCAGATAATTCCGTCTCACTCGGTAGTGCCAGGCTAAGAACTCCATGTTAAATTCTGCTCTGATTTTTGGAAAGCTTTTCGCATTGTTTCTTGACAATCTTTTCCTGTTTCCAGGTTGGTGCCCTGCTGCCTCTTGTTTGGTTTTCTGGTCAGTCGGCAGCCAGCCTCCAGCGGTCACAGCCTGCAGAGACTTAGCTCTATATTGTCTTTTTGTGTTTGACCCTTTCTTGTGAGTCTCCTTTTTGAGACAATAAAAGACTTTAATTTTGGAACTTCTGACAGTCTCCTGCTCTTTTGGTCCACTTGAACATCAGGCCCTAACAATGTCATTTACATAATTTGCTGCCCCTGTGGCTTGGCCTACATTGGCAAAACAAGGAGGAAATTAAAACAAAGAATCAGTGAACAGAAAAGTTCTATTCGCAGAAATGACCTGTGGCTGTACACTTCCATGATGCACAACATGGCATCTCCACTCTGCGTTTCACTGGCAGTGAACAGGTCAAATTACCACACTAAAGGGTGGCAATTACGACAGCCTTTTGCAACAGCGGGAATCATACTGGATCTATACCTTACAAACTCTTGCTTCAAAAGGCCTTAATGATGAATTTTCTCTGAATGTTTTTCTGTAATTTACATTAGAGTATGTCCTCCCTCCTCCTGACTAACTAATGTGCAATACACACGAAGTGCACACAATTCTTGGCCACTTTCAATGACCAGGTGGCCTATAAAATGTGTCTATTTGTATGTATTGATGTCATCAGGTTGTACTGCATTCTAGATTTTTATCTTGAGGGGAATTAATTGGTTTAATAATGAATGGACTGTGTCAACTTAAAGTTTATTATTATGTTTCTCTATGATGTTACTTGTCTTACAGACCTGTAATGTCCCTTAAACTGTGTATTTTGTGATTGATGTTTCATTTTTACCCTTTTCTGTTGGCTTTAAATAGACTTTCATCATAATGACTTTCGTCATGTTGACTATCTCAGTCAGGAAGTTGATGTGTTTTTTTTTGTCTGTTTATTTTTCTGGTGCAGATGTTATGTCATGATGATGTTTGGCAACAGCTGTGATCGCCACTTCTTATTGAAGACGTCCTGCCCTCTTTAACAAACTGTTTGCCTGATCAAGAACTAAGACTGAAACTATGCAATAAAATGAATTTCTTGCAAGTTAGACAGTGTGCGGGAGTCCGTCTTTGGGAAAGTTTTGCCTAAATCGAACATCATGAAGTTTCTTAAAGATAAAAACTAGAGGAAAGACAAAGAGGGAAAAGTTCATGTTCATCAGTGAAATGACTCCAGCTGCTGTCATTAACCTGACCTCACAGCTCCAGATGTTTTCCTAACATCAGCTAAAGACATCTGAACATCATCAGATCAGTAACTCAAACTCTTCTGCTGGACTGAAGTGTCTGACTGCAGTCTGAGCTCTTTGCCTCTCAGGGACTGAGCTGCAGGTTTTAGTTTCTACCTGAGCACGTCCAGGCCTACTCTGTTTAAGACCTCCATTAAAACTGCACACATGTTCACGCCACTATTTAGAGCACAAGTCTGAATTATCTACAGGAGGAAATACTGTTCTCACTCAACCAGTCCAGTTTTTTTGTTTAGATGTGATCTGTCTGTTGTGGTTGAAAATATTTGAGATGCATCGTAATGAAACCAAAAGTGTTTTTAAGATGTCAGTGGACAGTCTGTCTCTAAGCTCAGCTGTATTTGATCAATTTACTCTGTTTTTTTAGTCTTAACTGAAAGGTTATGATTAGGACACTATTTTATTCATTCTTATACAGTAGATTAGCTTAATTAATGTTTAGGTTGACTTTCAACAGAATATTCATGAAGATGGCCGTTTACCTCAGGGTTTACTTCCTTTATTTGACTGATCAGGAATGAACAGGTTTGCTGGAGGTCAAAATGTGTTTTGAGGAATAAAACGAAAAACAGTTTATCGCGATCAGCCATTTTTGTTGTTTGCATTTGCCTGGAACGCTTTGAGGTCACAACTGGTACAGTCTGAGTGGGATAAGTCTGACTTTCTGCTTTTCTGGAATGCAGCATTAGTCTTCAGGTAAGATACTCAGGTCAGACAGGTTTGAAAGTGGTCTCAAATGGTCCAGCTTGGTTAGTCCTAGTGTGGACGGGGCCGTTTCAAAGAAGGACCCACCTACACGTGGTCAGAACCTCAGGGTCCTGGTTCAGGTTTAAAAGAGGCCACGTGGTTCAAACATGTGAAAACTCTTCAAACAAACCAAAATTCAGCAGCTAGGATATGATCAACAAACTACTGAGGCCATTCAAACTCCCATCAACAACATGTTCCTCATTAAAGAATTCAAATGTTTCATAAAAATCAGAAACAGCAGAGAGTTCAGTTCACCTGGACCAGAAACAAAGAGCCAAGAAAAGTAGACTGCATCTTCACCCCCCTCCAAAAGTCCACTGTGGACCAGTCCAGACTGGAGACAGATTAAGATGTAAATAACGAAGAGATTATTAAAACAGTTTTATTGAACAATCTGACTGTGAAGAACAACACTGACTTTTTCTCATTTGTTTTTTGCACAGGTTATTGTTTTAACTGTCATCGGTGTTGTCATCCGTCTTGCTGCTGCTTTTTTTCTTCACAAAAAAAACAGTAAGTCCCAAAAATTTCTGTGTTTCAGAAATTGCAATACAAAGATATACTGTCATAGAATCTGGTGTGATTATGTAAACCTAGAGACAGATTTAAATGCGGAATCATAAAGTCAGAATTCTAATTTTATTTTCTGGATTCAAACAGATTTAAGAATCCTGAAGGAAAAATCTGATTCCCATTAATACCCCAGGACTGGGTCTTAGTCCGTAGAGTTTTTAACCTGACTCTCCAGACTGACAGCTCCATGTATCCGCCACAGAAACATTTCACAAGTCCATAGAAAATGTTTTCAGAGGCAGAACCTTCAAAAACAACAGCAGCTGGTGATTGGACAATGGACCTGTCAGTCACACTCTTCACAGACCAATCATATCAGGCCACAGAGTGACGGAGCAGCTTCCACCTCTCTTCCCTGATTCAGTTGTCCAGTTTTTGGCTGTGAAGTTTTAGGAGATTGGAGCTTAATAAGATGATCTGTGTGATATCAGACATGAATCAGGTCCATCTGCTCTGCAAGGTTACAAATTCTGCCCTTCATTTATAAAATGTCACTTTTATCATAAAATTCTCTCATTTTTCAAATTCAAACAAACCTGGAAGCTCAACTTAAACTTAACTTAAACTCATAATGTCATTTTCAGGATGAATTTACTGAGAATTTTAACTTTAATCACAGGATCCCTGCTCACTATTAAAGATTTTGACCCACATCTCAGATTTTTGACAGTAACCTTAAAATTCTGACTGGAGGAAATCACTGATTTAAAATCATCGAGTTCTACTGAATGAAATAAAATCAAAAACTTACATGGAGAGAATAAAATCACAAACATTAACTTTAAATTTTAAGCTTGACAAAAACAAAATTGTTTTCTATCAAATGTTTTAACAGTTTTTAAACTTTTCTTGTCTTAAACTCTCACAGAAGCAACAAAGAGAACAAATCATGATGCTGAAGTGGATAATCAGGAGATGGAGACACTGAGAGGAGGCGGAGAGCACGTTTATGCCGCTGAAGATTAGACAACCATTTGTGCCCAACAACAAAATGAAGAATACACAAACAAGGAGCTTTTGCACCGTTCATGATCATGTAAAATAGATAATAACAAACAGATACATACATACATATATGTTTACATATACATATGTATATATAAAAACTCCTCTCTCACCCACCCCCTCTCCCCTGGTGGGGTGGGTGGCTGTTCATCCTCTTCAGCTCGGGTCCTCTACCAGAGGCCTGGGAGCTTGAGGGTCCTGCGCAGTATCTTAGCTGTTCCTAGGACTGCACTCTTCTGGAGTGAGATGTCTGATGTTTCTCCAGGGATCTGTTGGAGCCACTTCTCCAGTGTGGGGGTCACTGCCCCAAGTGCCCCGATGACCACAGGCACCACTGTTGCCTTCACCTTCCAGGATTTCTCCAGCTCCTCTTTGAGCCCTTGGTATTTCTCTAGTTTCTTGTGTTCCTTTTTCTTGATGTTGCTATCACTTGGGATGGCTACATTTATCTAGCAACTTTCCTCTGCTGCCTATCTATGATCACAATGTCCGGTTGGTTGCCCATTACCATGTTGTCGGACTGTATCTGGAAGTCCCACAGGATCCTCCCGTTTTAGTACCTTTTATTGCTGATTCAGTCTCATGGCTTCAGTCAGAGGTTTTAGTGCAGCGATAAATTAAAGTGGAGACAATGTGAGTCTATGTTTTGTTCCACCTCCCTCAGGAGAGCCGATGATCTCACACTGTTAGTAGTTACTATTTATTTTGACTGATTGTAAGTAGGTCAGATTATGTCTTGAAACATGTTTCGGTAGCACTTTAGATTACAGCCCGCGTCTTACAGTGTAGTTTCCCGTCTCTTATAGTGTAGTTTCCTCAACTGTTGGGGTAACTCTCACACATGTACCATCACATTTTGCGGTATCTATGGGGTAGTTACGCTCACGTCTTACAGTGTAAGTCCTGGAGTCTTACAGTGTAGTTTCCCGTGTCTTACCATGAAAGGAAAATTACACAGCCCTGATAAGTTAATTTATCAGGACTGTGTAATTTTCCTGGACATACGCTTTTGCCGTGCAAACCTTGATGTGCCACTTCCTCTTAAGAATCATCATGGATACAGATAATGTAGACCAGTGATGAACTTAAACGTTGTAATGTATTGATGAGTATGTGTTTCACAAAATAATGACAAGACATGCAGACGTATAAAATATCTTTATTTTTTAAAACACACAGAGACCCCACATAGTAATTCACCTTTTAAGTAACCCGGCCATCAAGATCACACTCGTCTTTGCTTACTGTCTAACTGTCCGGTACTTTCACTGCAACAACCCAACACTTAACCTGTAACTACTGGTCAACATCTGGAACCAGGCTGGATTATAAAGTGCTCATTTATTAGCTTTACTTACTGTGTAACTACCCACTACTTTACCTGTAACTACTGGTCAACATCTGGAACTGGGCTGGATCATAAAGTGCACACTTGTTGACTTTACTTACTGTGTAACTACCCACTACTTTACCTGTAACTACTGGTCAACATCTGGAACCGGGCTGTATTATAAAGTGATAACTTGTTGGCTTTACTTACTGTGTAACTACCCACTACTTTACCTGTAACTACTGGTCAACATCTGGAACCGGGCTGGATTATAAAGTGCACACTTGTTGGCTTAACTTACTGTGTAACTACCCTCTACTTTACCTGTAACTACTGGTCAACATCTGGAACCGGGCTGGATTATAAAGTGCACACTTGTTGGCTTAACTTACTGTGTAACTACCCCATAGATACCGCAAAATGTCATGGTACATGTGTGAGAGTTACCCCAACAGTTGAGGAAACTACACTCTAAGAGTTGGGAAACTACACTTTAAGACGCGGGCTGTAATCTAAAGTGCTACCCATGTTTCTAAATCCAAATACACCAAGGGGGAAAATCTAACAGCTCCAAAGGACAAAGTCAGACACTTCTCAACATCTCAGATCAGATCAGACTGGCTTATTAAAAGTCTTTAGCTCTGCAGGTCAAAAGCAGGAGGACCTGAGACCCTCTGAAGAAGACCTGCTGTAACTGAAGGGGAGAAGTTTGGTGATAACTGAAGCAGTGAATGTATTTTAGATCTCAGGGCCAAACTCAGCAGTTAACTCTTTATGAACTTTGTGTATGAATATGTATTTCATCCAAACGAGGTGTTTTTCCACTGAGTAGTCACACAAAACAGCTGCACTTTACTCCCATCTGTTGGAAATGTTCATGGCTGTTTGGTCCAGATGTACATTTATATATAAACAGCATTTGCTACGAATTATTTTCATTTATATTTTATCTCACTTTAATCCTTTCGGGTGGGCCATCTGTTTCCATACAAAGAAAATAATCATTCATGTTGGACAGCAGTTTTTATTTATATAATATGCTCTATATGATTACCTATGCCAGGACGTTATGTTACTGCCTGCATCTGTTTGTTTAATTTTTTTTTTTTTTTTTTTGATTTTTGTTTCTCTGTTAGCAACATAACGCAAAAGTTATGGACAGATTTTAATGAAAGTTTTCAGGAATTGGGACAGGGAACAAATGAGATTTTGAGAATGATCCGGATCACCATCTGGATCCGCCATGATGGAAAATGTGATTTTGGAGAATAAGTACTGAACCAAAATAGATATCATGATGAATCAAATTGCTCTTGGTGTTTTTTGATGGTAAAGGAATCTTAATATTTTGGTGAAATAAAGGTAGGAATAATATTTATGGTGAAAACACAATATGGGTGAGGATTGTGGTGTTGGCAGAGGTCTGCTCTCTGAGTGCTTTTCTAGATTCCATTGTTTCAAAAACACATTAAAATGTTTGCTAATGAACTAGCCAACTGAGGTATGTGATACATAAAGATATATATATATATATATATATATATATATATATTCTACATTTTCCTGTGTATGGAAACTTATGGCCCACCCTGTCTAGTTTTTATGTTAATTTATTTTTGCTGATACTTTTTACTTATATTTCCTGGTCGCTCCAAAGTCGAGGCTCAAAAGTAAAGGTGATCAAGCTTTGAACGACCGACCAGACATATGGAGTCATGGGGCTGGAGTCACTGGACATGGCACCGTGCATGTTAGTTTGCACCATCAGAGTGCAGTTTGCACTTAGAATCTTTCAGTCTCTTGTGTGTTGCTGTATCCTGGTGTGGGGAGACCCTGGCCCCATGGGGTCGGGGCATCTCCTGTGTCCTGTGTCTAGTGACTGGGCCTGGACTGTTGTGACTGGAGAACGTTTTGGGGTTCAAGTTCTTTATGTGTTGTTGAACTTTTTCCATTTGTGTTTGTCTTAGATGTTCTTTGATTTTAATGTACCTTTTTTCGGTTGTTCTTTTTTCCTTGTGTTTAGACTCTGGTGCTTTTGTTGTCTGATGTTCCTGCCTGCTGTCAGAGCACTTTGTTTTTAAAAGTGCTGTACAGATACAGATTGTTATTCCTCGGGCCCGACTAATACATCGGCCTGCCGATCAAATCAGCCCTTTTGAAATTATTCAACATCTGCCAATTTTTTGCAGATGTTTCAAATATTCTTAACTTCTCATAAAACAGTAAACGTTCGGCGTCCAAGCGGTGCAGAATGATGACGTTGTGGAAGATGGCCACGTGCCTTGATTGATCAATTTATCTGTGACTGTTTTATTGTCATCATGATGGAAATCCGTCTTTATTGGCTTGTTTCCGACATGACAGCTAAGCTAACTAGCTAGTGATCTAACTATGTTAGCGTTAGCATAGCTCCTCGGAGTCCTACGTCATCATCATCAGCAGACTTATCCAGGGGAGGCTTCATCTTAGCTGGGGACTTTGATCAGGCTCTCTAAATAAGTTTGTGAAATCAAAAATATTTTGATTTCTTCACGCACATTACCTCATGTTTAAAATATAAAAGTGGTTCTACCTGAAGATGTGGCAAAGAGTTCATTAATAATCCATATATTTACATTTTTGAAAGGTTATTTTTCATTTTGCAGGAATTTGTTAGATTTGCACAATTTTATTTTGTGCTTGAAAGCTGAAAAAAAAAAATAAGAACGCCAATGAAAAGAATGTTACCTGAGAGTTTTTTGTTGCGTTCTTCTCACAGTTATCTGTTTACAACTTTATAAAAGTTGTTCTACCTTTACTATAAGCTTTAGTTTTCATCAACAAGAAGTACAACATACAGAGTGACCCATTTTGAAGGTTATATAATTAATGTCCCAGAAGTTCAATGCTTTTTAATGTATGTTATTGTACTTTAAATTTTCTCTCTGGTGTAAAGTTAATCAAATTTTTAAGGACCAAAAAGTGTTTAACTATGACATGCTCTGCCTGTAATTCATATATTCATTGTTGTGTTTTGGGATCATTTTTTAAATTTTGTATATATATATATATATATATATATATATATATATAGAGAGAGAGAGAGAGATAGATAGATAGATAGATAGATAGATAGATAGATAGATAGATAGATAGATAGATAGATAGATAGATAGATAGATAGATAGATAGATAGAGATATATATATGTGTGTGTGTATATATGTATGTATATATGTATACACACACATATATATCAGTATATATGTATATGTATATATATTTATATATGTATATGTATGTCAAGGAATCATTACTGTCTCTCAGTTCAGAATTTGTACTGTATTATTAAAAACTCCACCCTTACTGTTTTTCCATTTACAGTTTCATGATTATACGACCCTTTAAATTAAAGAGAACACGCTGTATTTAAGTGATCTAAAGATGTCTCTAACTATTTTACTGACCATGTATTAGCAAGACATGCTTTTATTAATAAAAATCACATGCATCATTTTTATGTATTAAAATACATTTACTCAAACAATGGTTTCACCCAGATATTTGAAACGTGGTCAGTTTTCCTGGAAAAAAATGGATTTTTCTCCTGATTCAATTTCAGTTTTTACTGTACGGACGTTTTACGGTAACCTGACAAGCCAGATGGACAGCTCCATTCATCTGCCACAGAACTATTTCACTAGTCCATCTGGGTAAGGGCCCTTTTAATTTGTTTTCAGGGGCAGAACGTTTAAAAAAAAACACAAGCTTGTGATTGGATAATCATTCTGCTCGTCACATTCATCACAGACCAATCCACATCAAGCAGGGTTGCCTCATATAATGAAGCAATGTTTTCATTGAATTTATCTTTTATATATATATATATATATATATATATATATATATATATATATATACATTTTATTTTATTATTTTGTTTATATTGGTTGCTGATGCTGCTCAGTGATTTTTGAAGACTGTATGATGCAAAATGTGCCTGTTTGTTACTTGAAATGGCCGAATAAAGAATTGAAAAAAAAGTAACATACATAGTGGCTAACTTAGCCGCTAACAGCTAACAACAGCTTATGACTGTTAGCTGTTAGCGGCTAACTTAGCTGCTAACGGCTAACTTAGGCGCTAACAGACAACGACAGTAAATGACCGTTTGACGTTAGCCGCTAGCCGCTAAAAGCTATCGGCCTTTTACTATTGTCTTATACTAAATTGTACCACACAGATGATTCATTTAAAGCTCTGGTCGACGTTTTGGAAGCTTTGTTCATCTTAATAACACCGTTTATAAGGCCGTTATGGTCCTATCTAGGCAATATAAAGACCAAAAAGAACGACAAAGAATCCATTCATTATATCCGCTGCAAAGCAAAATATACTCAACAAAAATATAAACCCAACACTTTAATTTTTGCTCCCATTTTTCATGAGATGGACTCAAAGATCTAAAATTCATTCCAGATCAACAATATTACCATTTCTCTCAAACATTGTTCACAAATCTGTCTAAATGTTTGATAGTGAGCACTTCTGTTTTGCTGAGATAATCCATCCCACCTCACAGGTGTGCCACATCAAGATGCTCATCAGACATCATGATTAGTGCACAGGTGTGCCTTAGACTGTCCACAATAAAAGGCCACCCTGAAATGTGCTTTTTTTTTTTGCTTTATTAGGGGTCTGGGGACTCAGAACCAGTCAGTATCTGGTGTGACCACCATTTGCCTCATGCAGTGCAATTGTCATCTTCGTGTGGTCGACAACAGCGTTGAGGAGACAGGCTGCTGCTGCTGAATGCAGCCTGATGCTCTGTTCCCCCACCCCACTGCTCACAATGAGCTGCCTATAAAAGCCACCTGGAGCTGAGGCCAGGCTTTTTTGCTCCTGTCTGGTGTGCGTGGAGGTGTTTGGCTTCTCCTGGCTGTACTTGGTTGCTGTTTGAGAGTTCCAGCAAAGATCCACTGGTCCCTCTCAGAAGATCAATAGTATAGCCCACCACTCAGGAAAGTATGTCTGCTGTTTTTTGCGCCCGCTTAATACCCTTTAGTTCATTTTAGTTTCCTTTGGTCTCATTAGTTATACTCCTTTAGTTATTTTATTTGACTGGGTTTCAATTGTTTTGCAATTAATTCTGTTTTGTTCTTTTAGGGTTGGAGTCAGGTTCACACCGGATGAGGGCAACGAGCATGCAGTTGAGCTTCCCTGAGACGGTTTCTGACAGTTTGTGCAGAAATTCTTTGGTTATGCAAACCAATTGTTTCAGCAGCTGTCTGAGTGGCTGGTCTCAGACGCGATCTTGGAGGTGTACCTGCTGGTTGTGGAAGTCCTGGGCTGGTGTGGTTACCGCGTGGTCTCTTGCGGTTGTGAGGCCGGTTGGATGTACTGCCATATTCTCTGAAACGCCTTTGGAGACGGCTTATGGTGGAGAAATGAACATTCAATGCACGAGCAACAGATCTGGTTGGCATTCCTGCTGTCAGCGTGCCAATTGCATGCTCCCTCAATGCTTGCGACATCTGTGGCATTTTGCTGTGAGACAAAACTGCACATTTCCGAGTGGCCTTTTATTGTGGACAGTCTAAGGCACACCTGTGCACTAATCATGATGTCTGATGAGCATCTTGATGTGGCACACCTGTGAGGTGGGATGGATTATTTCAGCAAAGTAGAAGTGCTCACTATCAAACATTTAGACAGATTCGTGAACAACATTTGAAAGAAATGGTAATATTGTTTATCTGGAATGAATTTTAGATCTTTAAGTCCATCTCATGAAAAATGGGAGAAAAATAAAAGTGTTGCGTTTATATTTTTGTTGAGTGTAGCTGACCAATGCGAACCGCCGTTCCCGGTGGTTCGGATATTGTTTATCTGTTCACTACAGCAGATGTCTGCTGAATAACTCTGGTTAGTCTGTGCCTGTACTAGCTAATGACTTGTAGCGGAGCGGGTAGGCTCTGTCAATAGATGTTAGCCTGTTAGCCCCTCATCGTTAGCATTGTAAAATGAGCTGGTGAGGACAGAAAGATAAATTCTCCCCCACAATCGACTCCGGTATGGCGACGTCAGACCCGCTTTGCTGCTGATCCAATTGAAATGGCTACCGCTGTGTGTTACAAGGGGGATGTCTGTCGTGTTTGTTACTTTCAGTTGAGCTGAAATGTTTTTGATTGAGTTTTCTGGTGATATATTATGCTAGTCGCTCGTAGCTCTCTCTGAGGAGGCATGTTGTTATGGCGACACGAGCTGGGGGCGGGATCTTGGAACACTGAGGGGAGGGGTGAGTGAAGGGGGGGCAGGCTGGGTTTTTTCAAAATTGTCTCTCGGTTTCAGAACGTATACCATAGCTTTAACACTTATCTGTAACATGAACCTCGTCAAAGACAATTTCTACAAGTAAACTTCTGAGGAGGGCAGATTTCGCCAAGTTTTACTAAGTATCCATGAGGACAATAGGCTAATAGGCATGTCCGTTCTCAACTTCCAGTTTTCAACTCCCGGTTGTCGTCACGCATTCTACAGCTCCCGCCTCTCTTCTCTGACTGGGTCGTTAAAGATTCAGCCGCGTGAATTTGTTGGACAACGGAGGCTTGCAAGACCAGAGCTGCAGGATTTCAGAATCAGGCAGCTCTGTCTGCTCTGCAAGGGTAGTTTAACAGCATAGAACTGTATATTTTATGATAAATGCTGTCAATGTTACAAAAATCAGAATGTTTTTCTTCAATATTTTTCCATTTACAGTAATTTACTGCAAAAGCCGTTTACAGTAGGTGGCTGTAGTTGTTACAGTAAAATACTGTACGTTTTCAAAAATCAGAAACAGTGCAGCTCTAGCTTTGGCGTTACTACCTTGTTTTTCTAACACTCTTATTTTGCTTTACTGTTTGACTTTTACAGTTTTATTTGAACTAATTCTCATGTCTTATTGCTTCATCGTGGTTTTATCAGTATAGAAGCTGTTTTATCTTATTAATGAACAATGAAACGTTCTTTGGTTGTTCAAAGATGTTTAATAATCAGAAAGTTTAGGAATAATTAAGCTTCTAAGGCCAAAATAGATTTGACTTCACTTATCAAATTGTGTTTCACTCTGTTTGTCTTTGTAATAATTCTAATTTTACTGTTTTTTTATAAACTCTGATCATATTTATCTGTGCCTGAAGTTAAACACTCTTAACATCACTTTTGTTTTTTCATGTGCTTTAAATAGAGTCCTTGGTCCATCTTACTCTGGTTCATGTCTGTGGATAACATGTTATATTCTATTGTTAATGATTGTATGTCAGCCATGGTTTTACAACATCCTACTTTCTATCTGCCTTCACGAAGACGAACCAATGTTTGGGATGGCCATGTTTTAGAACAACACAACACATGAAATAATGGAGAGTGAGACTGTTCAGGATCCATTTTGATGAACATCAGCTCTTCAGGAAATTTCAACATGGCTTTAAAGAGTGGAGGGATAAAACCAGAAGGTCTTTCTACACAGTTAGAGGAAATATAAAACCTGACTTTTCAGTTGTATTGAATCAATTCCCCCGTACTGTACCGTACCATCTTCTCCCACTTATCCGTGGTCGGGTCGTGGGGACAGCAGCCTAGGCAGGGAAGCCCAGACTTCCCTCTCCCTGGCAACTTTGTCCAGCTCTTCCCACGGGGACCCCGAGGTGTTCCCAGGACAGCTGAGAGACATCGTCCCTCCAGTGTGTCCAAGGCCGCCTACCGGTTGGATGTGCCCGTTACAACCCACCAGGGAGGCATCCAGGAGGCATCCGGACCAGATGCTCGAGCCACCTCAACTGGCTCCTCTCAAGCAGCGGCTCTACTCCGAGCAGAATCGATGACAAAGGGCAGCCCTGGCAGAGTCCAACCCCCACTGAAAACGATACAGATGTACTGCCAGCAATGCGAACCAGGCTCTGACACCGGTCATACAGGGAACGGACAGCCCATATCAGGGAGCCTGCAACCCCATACTCCCAGAGCACCCCCCACAGAACCCCACAAGCATAATTCTCCCGTATAGCAGTGAAATCTGAGGACCAAATTGAAAAGGGGACTTGGACAGACCGTCTGAAATACCCTCTTACAGCTGTGATCCTGCAGCTCTGTGTATTTTAACTCATTCTAACGTCTTACTGCCTTTGTATATGCCATCGTGGTTTTATCAGTTTAGTCTTAGCTCCTGTATTTCCTCATTTTATACAAGATAGCGTTTCTCCGGTCCTCAGAGTTCTTAACCTGACTCGCCAGATGGACAGCTCTATATACCGGCCATGGAAGTGTTTCGAGAGAAGAGCTCATAGAAAATGTTTCTCTATATACCGCCATGGAAGTGTTTTTACGAGAGAAGAGCTCATAGAAAATGTTTCAGAGGCAAAACCTTTAAAAAACAAATGCAGCTGGTGATTGGACAATCGATCCGTCAATCACACTCATCACTGACCAATCATATCAAGCCACAGTGTGACTTGATATGAGTCACAACAGCTAGACCCTGTTGTTAGCCGTTAGCTTAAACAACGTTTCAGCACTTAGGGGCTGTTTACATGGAAACTCCTGACTTGAAGACGCAAAGATTTGTCTTTTGCGTTTTCAATTTCTTCTGCGTTTAGATGACAATGTTTGGAGACAAGTTAATCCCCTGTAAATCCGCTGTAGAGTGCATGCCGGTTCAGCAGATGGCGGTGTAGGTCTGCAGAGAGGCAGTGCTGCTAGAACACACAATCAAAGAAGAAAACCTTTCACAAACAACAATGGTGAATACACGCACAGAGAAGCAGGAGTTTCTTTTCTGGACAACAAATCAGTTCAGACAACAAATCTGTCGGATAGTTTTTTCTGGATAACAAACCGAGCACAGTAAGAGGCTCACATGTTACTCGGTGGACGGCCAGAGCTGTTATTGTTCCTGGTATGCGCGCGCACGTCCATGTGAAAGAGCACTGCGCATGCGGGTACGTCAGCGTTTCACCCTGAAACGCTCTGATATGGGTTTACATGGAGCTGCATGGAGAGCGGATTCAAATCTTTCCACTCTGGAGCGCGTTATCAAAAGTTTGCGTTTTCAGTAACAACGCAGACTTTTGAAAACAGGCTCCATCTAAACGCAAGGCCAAAACGCAATGAAAACTTGTCGGATTTCAGCGTTTGCGGCGTCATGTAAACGGCACCTTAGACTATCATTCATTCATTCATTTTCTATCCCCCAGCTGTCATTTGGTGAGAGGCAGGGTACACCCTGAACCAGTAGCCGGTCAATCGCAGAACCACATAGAGAGAAAGACAACCATTCACACTCACACTCATACCTAAGGACAATTTAGAGTCACCAGTTAACCTAATGAGCATGTTTTTGGTCTGTGGGAGGAAGCCGGAGTGCCTGGAGGGAACCCCTGCATGCACGGGAGGAACATGCAAACTTCACACAGAAAGGCCGCTTGTGCAAACTTCACTGATCTGCCTCGTTCGGATGGAGCTGAGTGATCCCGAGGACGAAAACAGTCCAACAGTAACTAAGTTGCTGACAGCAGTGAAAAGAGCTGGGCATCACTGCTACGGTTTGACTTTTAGAGCGGGGCACAGTGCTACTTGGTCATCATCACCCTGTGTCTGTTGTGCGTGAGTGAGAAGTAAGTTTATAGTTTATTAGATGTTTATGGTTTACGTCTCTGAAGTTTGTGGCGTTGATCCAGGCCGACCGTCATATTGTTATTATCCAATCAGTTGATATGTTTACCTGCGCCCATGTGTGTGTTAAAAATATGTGGTGCCGTTATGATTGTGATGTTTGGACCATAAATGGGTTCAAATATGACTATATTGTACATTAAGTATAATTACTGTGTTTCAGTTCCATTATGTGGCGTCGTCAGATGCCCCCTAGTGAACCCATCAGAGTACTATTTCTACTGTGGATGTTAATTTCTGGATTACTTTAGCACACAGTCACATTATTCCATTTCTATTACATACTAAATTATTATTTGTATTCTTGCAGTCGCAGTCTTTCTGATCGAAGACTAAGGCCAGACTGTGTACACCAGCATCCAAATATAATCTACACTGCTGTTTGACCTGGGAAACAAACCAGGAACTTTCTTGCTGTGAGGCACGTGCATGACCTGCTGCACCACCGTGTGTTTGGGTGTCTGTCAGTGTTAATGTGGGCTGAGAAGGAGGGTGGGTTTGGTATTTTATTTTGTTTCCCCTGACTCTGACCTGCTCGTGTATTTGAATGTTCAGAAATTTGTGCTACATTGAATGTATGAAAAGTGCTTAATAAATAAAGTTTAATTGATTGATTGATTGATTTAAGCTCATTACTGAAAGTCCATAGATGAATTTGTGTCATGGTCAACCTCAGGTGAGTTTGATTAAGTCTTGAAAATGTTCTTTCAGGCTGATGGTCCAACATTTGCTGAGTCTGGACTTAAATATCCCAGAAGTGTGTCTGATAAGAGAAGAGGAGAGTTTTAGCCATTGTATCAAAATGATGATTCCTACCAATAATAGACATGTCTTCTTTACATGTATAATATTCAAAAGTATTTTGTGATAAACATTAGATTACTTACAGCTTTAATATCAGTTGAAAGAAATGTTGATTAGCAGATGAAAAGAGGCAGAAAACTGCTGTTTCTTATTCCATGTGGGAATAAGTTATAGAATATTAATGATAATAATGAAGTGTACTTTAACACTAATGTAAAGTCTAAAACAAAATTCTTTAGACCCAGTGCTTCCCAAACTTTCCACATCCTGTTCCCCTTCAGACACTTGACCTGCTGCCCTCCAACAAACTCAGCAGCTATAAAAGGAAATGTTTCTGTAAACCTGCCTTCTCCACATTTATCATTCATAACATACAAATAAAATCTCTCAAAGTGAATTATTTCTCACTAAATACATTTATCTATCAGCAATGTCAGTGGGCAACACCAGTTCACTTTAGAAAAAGAAATGTACATTTATGAAACACATTCAGTTATGAACTTGAAGCTTTTACAAACTCACCACAGCTCTAATGAGAAGGATGACTGAACTTATGTTACTGTAAGAATCTTAGATAACTAAGGCCATGTTTCCTTCTCTAAGAGGCCTCACAGATCCATCCTCCAGCCTCTCTGACAACACTTCAGGCTTTTATAAAATCTCACCATACAAACATCTGCCAGTTTGAACTTTAATGAATAAACAACTGTTTAAACCTGACAGGTATTCACGTACCCTCTCGTCACTTTGCGTATCCCAGTTTGGAAATCACTGCTTTAGACAATATGAACGGTAACACCACAAACAGCTGGGGTTAAAATCTGATGGATAAAGGGATTAGCACTTTGACAGACTATTACAAGCAGACATGAAAGCTAGCCAGATCTAAATAAAAAACAGAATAGAGTATAGGTTATTTTAGGCCAATGTAGACACTAAGAGTTTTGTTAAAAGTAATCCTTAACAGTGAAGACCCTGAGTGATCCATCACTGTCCCTGCGATACGCGTCTGTCTGCGTCTCTATGGTCACCGGCACAGTAAAACACGTGCCCAAAGACGCCGGCGATTACGGAGGCATTTAGATCAAATGTTCATGTGCACATGAGCTGCACTGCAAACTGACAGACAACAATGGTAATAGCCGTACTTTAAATGAAAATTATCAGGCCACAGAGCGGATCGTTGCTACTTTAGAAAGTGAAGGATGTGATGCATCCTCTTCATAAAATGCAACATTTATCCCCACATTTATCTAAACACCAACAAATGCATTCCTTAATGTTAAAATTTCATTTTAAGGTAGATTCTTTTAGTTGTTATTTTTATATTTGTCCATCAGATAAAGCCATTTTTTCATATTTAAACCATAAAGTCACATTTCATCATTTTTTACTGTTTCCTACAACATTTTTTTGCTAGTAAAATAATTTGCATGTATAATGTGTGAGTGAGCCAGAAGGCTGGAATCGAATGTCCCAACTCGAGGGGACCCCTTGAACTTGTGATAAAGATTTGGTTTCAATTGGCCTGAATATTAGGGCCTGGAAAGGGGTTTGGATGTGCCCATGGGGGGCAGCTTGCTCCAGGGTCAGGCCCCTTGAGATCCTGAAAACATTCAATTCTGATAAGTTTTCATTGCATTTTGGCCTTGCATTTACACTAAAACATACTGTGTTTGTCTCAAAATAGAAACTTTTGAAAACAGGTTCCAGTGTGGAAATTTTCCAAAACGCTCTCCATGCAGCTCCATGTAAACCTGGATCAGAGGCTGCGATCGAAAAGTCATTTTTGCTTAGGAAGGTTCCTACCGGAGTGAAATGAATCGGAAGTAGTTCGTGATTAGAGCTGTTCGAATAGTTTTAATGCTTAGGAAAGGAGGCTCAATGCTTCCTTTATTATCTCCTTTAGCATAGGATACACCGGACCATCCTTTACAAAAGGAGAGGAGATTATTCTGTCCCACAATTCTCCGCAACATCTTTTATAAACAGTATGTATTCCGACTGCTTCCGAATTCAACCAAATAATGATGAACAAATCCCACAGACCATGTGAGTTACCTCTGCTGTTCATCCTTTCTAAAGTTTACCAAAACCTGCCTTAACTTTCCAGCAGTCTGACAACAGATTTGTTGTCTGAACTGATTTGTTGTCCAGAAAAGAAACTCCTGTGTCTCTGTGCGTCTATTTTGCATTGTTGTTTGTGAAAAGTTTTTCTTCTTTGTTTGTGTATTGTAGCAGCGCTGCCTCTCTGCAGACCTACAGCGCCATCTACTGAACCGGCATGCACACTACAGCGGGTCCATACGTCTCCAGCGTCATCGTCTGAATGCAGAAGAATTTGGAAACGCGAAGGAAAAATCTTTGAGTCTTTACGTCAGGAGTGTTTGTGTAAACGTAGTCTTATTTCCTCCACCCAAACCCCCTCCCATCAATCTCAGCCCAACGCCCCTCTCTCACCCCTGAGAACCAGGTCCCCCAGGTCTAGCTCCACCAGGGCCAAGGAGAACAGGACTCCCCATGGGCAACACTCCCATAATCCCATAATATAGTTGAAACTTCATATAAATATTTCAGGCTCAAGTAGTTTTAAAAAGCTGAGTCGTAAAAAGAGGAAAAAATGTTATAGATAATACTTTTATAGCACTTTATGAAAAGGGGACCAATTAAGTCAAATTTGTGAGTTTTTGTTTCAATCTGACTCTGCAGAAAAATAATCAATGCATCAAAATCATTGTTTTTGCCAATCATCGACCCATCCCAGGGCCTAATAGAAATTATGACCCAATTGTCATGGAAATAATGTATATTTTGGAAATTATTGGTGAATTTTGATTTTTTTGACAATAAAAACAGTGGCTTTCGGTAGAAATACTGGTATTTAAAGAGTTAAAACCCCATAAAGTAATTAAAACTTGATATGAATATTTCAGGCTCATGTGGTTCTGAAAGTTTGAGTCATTTAAAGTAAAAAAAAATTGTAAAAAAACTTTATTTTCATAGCATTTTTAGGAAGGGGACCAATTTGGTTCCGAGGATCAAATTTGGGAGGGTTAAGGGAAAAGTGGGAGGACACTGCCTGGAACTGCTCAGCTGCATCTGATGATTTTCTCTTATATACTCTAAACAGAGTGGCTTATGACTGTAACTCGGTCCTAAAGATCAATGTTTAACTATGATGGAGTTTAAACTCTTGATTTTACTATTATCAAGCTTACCTGCTGCTGATGTTCAGACACTTAAAGGTGAGGCTGTTTTATCTTATTTCTAAACTGCTAAAAGTTTTTGGTTGTTCAAAGACATTTAATAGTTTGAATCTGTAAGAAAATATCTCCCTCTAGAACTAAAACAGATTTATCTTTGTTCTTCAAACTGTGTTTCACTCTGTTCATCTTTTAGTAAATTTAATTTAACTTTTTTTTCTTTAAATATCTCTGATCATTTTTCATCTGTGCCTGAAGTCAAACACTCTTAACATCACTTTTGTTTCTTCGTGCTTTCAATCCAGTCCTGTCTCCATCTTACTCTGGTCCATGTCTGTGAATAACATGTTAAAAAGAGATTTTACATTGTTTATAACAGCATGTCTGCAATGGCATCACCACTTCCGTTCTGCTTCTGTCTTCTTTGAGGCACTTGTGCTTTTGGCGCAGCCCTGTTTTAAAATAACACACATTAAATAAAGAAGGGTGAGATCTATAAGATCTATAATGATAATAACTAAACTGTTAATAACTGTAGTGGCATAAAACACATCCTGATGACATAAAATCTGCTCTAGTTCATCTTTTACGAAAAAAATAGGTCTTAATTTGATTAATATTATTTTAATATTGATTACAAAACTATAGTTAAGGACTACCTATAATTACTTTAGCTGCAAAAAAACAGTCTGATGATTAAAAATCTCCTCTGGTTTTTACTTCATCTCTCACTTCAGAGAAAGAGGTTTTAATTAAATTTGTATTATTTTTTATTTTGACTAAAACCAGACTTAATACACAAGAATTTTTGTAACTATAATAATTGTAGAGTTGTTAACTTTAGTGGTACCAAACTCAGCCTGATGATCAGACATCTCCTCTGGTTCATACTCCATCTCTTACTAAAGAGAAACATTTGTGAATTAAATTTGTTTTATATTTTTATTTAAAATAAAATAACAGGTAAGAATTATTTTAACTATAACAATTGTAGTGTTGTGGCACTGAACTCAGCCGGACGATCAGACATCTCTGGTTAATACTCAATCTCTTAAAGCTGGGGTAGGCGATTTTGGAAAACTAGCATGAATTTGAAAGTAGCATCTCCTCAGGGCTCCTCCTAGCCCCACCCCCCGCTCACATGCACGCGCGCAGCCGCTATATCCAGAAGACTGATTTAACTCCAAACCCTCAGCACAACGTGTTTGTTTTACACTACACCAAGTCATGTTTCAGTCAGCGGTAAGAAAACACCAAATAAACATGTAAAGTTAGTCAGTACTCACAGCCGATGTTGATCGGGGTATAGGTAATTCCTCTGACATTCTCCATATAGCTGTCAAATATCCTGTTTTGGCCATGAAACTACCGTATTTTCCGTATTTTATCCTCTCTTCCGCCGTCCTCCTGTATCAGTATTCTCCTGTAAATCTCCCGTGTGACGATATAATCATAAAAGCATTCCTCCGCCTCTCCAAACTGAGCTCCGTCTCTAGCCTGAATGGGGCAGTAATGCTCCAAAATGATGGATGCCAACCACCGAAGAAGAAGAAGTCTCGCGATAACTGCCACCTGCACAGTGGCGATTGCTCTAAGACTGCAAGGGAAGCTCAGCTTCCCCTAAAATGTTCCCCAAAAAAGTGGTGATGTGTACTGCTGTGTGGACATTTAATTGACTTAATATGCTCTAGAATATCTTCATCTTTTGTTCAGAATCAGCTACTTATCACAAGTAACTGGCGCGACTTCTTTCTCATTCATCCCCGCAGCGTCTCAGTGCTACAGTCGGGAGTTGGACGCTGAGCGTCTTCGGACTTCAGCGGTTAAATGTAGAGTGGGTTGTTCCACGGTGGAAACTGGACGGTCATTGGATAAACGCTGTCCCGCCCATCCGATGCTCAGCGTCTCTGGGGGTATGAGGCAGTGGGCTGGCCTGGACGCTCAGCTTCTGCGTGATGATTGGATGATCTGTCTGAGGCCGAATCCTTTTTTGATTGACAGTGAAATGAGCCAATCAGCGATCTTGAAGGCTCACCCTTCACCGGGGGAGTCTTCGAAGTTTTTCATTTAGTTGTTCTGTATTGATCCGGAGGCTTTATGGATCACCAGCGACTTTATCTTTCTGAAAACGACCAGCGTTGTGTTTGAAGATTCTCTCCTGACACATTTTCTTTTCACAAACGAGCAGCTGTAGCTTTTCTCCCTTTCACTCACACTCACAGCCAGTCAATAGTTCCACGTAGCTGCTCCAGCTGCTAGCAAGCTGCACATCATGGCAGATAGTATGAATGTTGTCAACCAGATTTTTGCGAGGCCATTTGATAGTCTTCCTTACACAGAGAAAATTAGAGTTAAACAGCAGGGCAGATCAACTCCTAAGATTGATTTAGTTAAAAAAGGTGTGGAAAAGTAACAGGGGTCTCATTTATAAAAGAGTGCGTGGAATCCTTACTAAAAGTGTACGTGCGCCAAAAACCCGGAAATGGCGTGCGCACAAAAAAAATTCAGATTTATGAAACTGTTCGCACGCACACCTGCACGCAATTTTCCATTTATAAATCAGAGTCCACCTGGAGAAGTGCGCACGTGGAAAAGCTGCAAATCCCGCCCCTCGCACGCCCATAATTAACCATAAATGGTCAATGCAAAGCACCTCATGAATATCTGGGTAAGTAAATAAGCCTCTCGATCATACGCTTTACGTGTCACAACGGCGACTGAAAGGAAAACCAAAAAGGAATTTCTCGGAGACGGAAATTGAAGTCCTCATAGATGAGGTGAATGGCTGGAAAGGTATTTTTTTTAGGTCTCACAGCACAGGAATCTCGCTGCTGCTGTTAATGCAGCAAGTGCAACAGAGAGGGCAGTGTCGGAGATCAAAGTGAAGCAGTCGGATCTAAAAAGTCGACCCACGGACAGAGGAGTTTGAGAATGAAGTGATGGATAAAACGGACATGTCGGTAGTTTGCTGCAGCAGTGGATCACAAACTTCACATAAATCAGAGAATGACACCACGTCACTGCTTCATGCATCCATTGTGCCAAAACACCCACCTTCTTCATTACGCACAAGTATATCTGTAATGTTTCCATGTTAACGGACCCACTCTGACTTCTTTACATACTTTCTGAGAGCAGTCAGCAGTCGCCCTACCTCAGTATTATTATAAATCTAAGTTTTGATCGACGAACAAAAAATGTTAATGTTTGGCCACATTTTTTCCCTGGGAAACTCCGTCTGTTCTATTTATGAGGATCCGAATGATCATGTCAGAGATGCCCTGATTTAATCCCCACACTTAGTTTATTTACAGAATAAATATGTGCAGCTGATGAAGATGTGCTGATGAAGGAGGAAAATTGTGTGAAGCCACCGCCGTGTCTCTGTGCGCTCTGCGTCTTTACGCAGGCATCTTTATTACAACTAAAAACCGCACTTGTTAGTAAATGCGAGAAATTTAAAGATGTTAATGAAAACTGGTGGCTCTGAGGTTTCTGTGTTAGTCTAAATTCTAAAACATCAACGAAAACTGTGTCCGGTCCTGTGAGGTCCTTCCGGATAATGAAGGCGAGACAGCGATGAAGAAATGTGTATGTGGCAGACTTTTTTCTTTTTTTATATATATATTTTCATAATTAAAGTGACTTACAGGAAACGGCCAATTACACGCGTTATTTATAGCCCAAATAAAACAGTTAGTTTGAATGGATATGATGACGTGGATCTGTCAGCAAAGTTTGATATCGAGTGAAATAAAATGTTGGAGAGACATCAACATGTATCTGGAGGCTTCAGTTCACCACTTCACCGTCTGTGTCTCCAGTTTCCCATGCCTCCAAAATGTACGTACGCCTGGTTCAGAGTTTGCTTACCGGTGCGCACATTTTACCGTCAGGTTTGTTTTTATAGATCACAAACTTTGCGTGGGAAAAGGCGTACGCCAGTTTCAGGCCCCGTTTTGTGCATACGCAAGCTTTATAAATGAGACCCCAGGTCTTTTCAGCATTCCTGGTATGACAAGGTGAGCTGGCTCACTGGAAGTGCTGTCACAAATAAAATGTGTTGTCTGGTCAAAAGTGGGTTTTGGGAATAAAATCCCTGGAAAAGACACCAAGTTGGTACAACAGGGTCACAGATCATTTACATGAATAAATAAATTTATGATGTAGGCCAGAAAAAAAATGAGCTTCCCCTCCCTGACTGACCAGCAGCTGCCACTGCACCTGCAGTAGCATGGATGGCAGTTCTTGCGAGATTAGAGCCAACAGCGGAACAAACTTAGAAAAACAGAGTTTATTTTAGATTTCTTGTACATCTGTCCTAAATGTGAGGGATACTGGAGCTTGGTTGGTGTTGTGGGACTGCTCACAGCGGACTTCCCTTATTTTCAAAGACAAAACTTGAAAGGTAAGCTTTCTCCAGTGGAGTCTGTTCCCTACACGCTACATTCTACATTCTACATGCTACATGCTACATGCACTGTCGGTGCACGCCGGGAAAATGCACGCGCAGCAGGCACGCAGAATGGCAACGGTGTTTGATTGGTGTAAAAACAGGTATCCCGGCAAGATTATTGGTTGGTGTTTTCCCTGTTTTACTCCTGCTGTAGATAGCGGATATTTTTCGCTGTTTTAAGAACACATTATGAGTTGATAACCATCGGGTCATAAAGATCATTTTAACCAGTATTACAAAAAGTGTATCTAAATCACAGCTTTAAGAGAAACATGTTTATGAAATGATTATATCTTTGTTTTAAAAAACAACAGTTTAGAATTACTATAACTATAATAATTTTAGTTTCGTTGACTGTAGATGCTTCATTATGTGCTGGAGCATTATCCAGCACAGCCGTCATATTAGATGGGTCTCTTCACTCTGTATTTTGTGCAGCTGAGGCCACAACAACCAGCCCAGTGTTTCAGTTTTATTCCAACACAACTGTGGAATAAACGTACTCAAAGTTTAATGCCAACAGGATTTATATGAGATGTGTGGTTTGTGTGTGAGCACATGTACAGTATGGAAAGTATTCAGACCCTCTGAGATTTTTCAAACATTTCAAGTGCCCCATATTGACAAAAAAATGAAATTTTAGACTTTTATGAAGATTTATAAAAGGAAAAACTGAAATATCATATGGTCATAAGCAGTGTTGGGAGTATCGGCATTAGAAATAACAGCGTTACTAATGCCGTTATGTTTTCCCAGTAACGGGTAATCTAATGAATTACTTTGTCATGTGTTACAATTAGGGATGGGAATTGATAAGATTTTATCAATATCGATGCTGTTAACGATCCTGCTAATCGATCCAATTCTTTAACGATTCTCTTATCGATCCTGCAGATTTTCCATGTGAGCAAATGTTGGTCTGATTTTTGTGGCAACAATGTCAAACACATATCACAGCATGTATAACTGCCTCTGCAAATTGCTGGTGTGTCCACTCACTTAAGGGTGTGTAGTAGGTGCAGTTAGGATTAAGTCACAATTCTGATGCGTCTGAACCCTGTGGGTGGAAGGAATTGATAAGGGAATTGATAAGCAAAAAAATTAATGATATCGATTCTTTGATGGAGCTGTTAACGATTCTCAACTGGAATTGGTTTTCGATTCCCATCCCTAGTTACAACGCCGTTACTGTTTCTGACAGTGAAATGTGGCAGATTACTTTGAATGTATGTCAAGACGCTGTTATCCACGGCAGCGCCTCAGTCATGCTCTGACAGACAAACCCCATTGAAAGCGGCGTGACACGAGCAGCCCTGAAGAGGGAGGGCTGGTCCTTGGGTATAGGTGGTTAGATGTTTTAAATTTGTGCACTTGAAATGTTTTTGAGCTCTCATCTTCTTCAGATAGTCCTACTTTGAGGACATTCACTGGTTAATGGAACATGAGAGTCCTCATTTATTAATTACTTCTTGATAACACTTCATGCTCAAAAGCTTATTCATACAAATCCAAACATTTATTACCTTGCAGAGTTGAAAAGTATATATTTAGTAGGGGTGTAACAAAATGGCAAACTTCAAAACGATACGAAATCTGAAACAGGGCTCACGATCTGAAATACTCACGATCTGAAATAAAGATGAAGGAAAATCTCCAACGGTAGGAAGTTGTGTAAAAATCGCATTTTCTTTGATTTCTTCCTAATGCAGACATACAAAAAATATTGCTACATCGGTACAAAATAAATACTCTTTGAAAAAAAACAAAATTAAAATTTTTCCCCTTGTTTAGACTACAGTGCAAATACAAACATCAGATCTCAATAAAAAGTGCTTTGTTGTTGTAACAATCAGGATAAGTACATTCTTGAATGAAAATGAAAACAAATAGCAGGTCCAGCTGCAGTTTAGACCTATAAATGTCTGAACTGTGAACTATAATATTTAGCCTATAACAGTGCATATACTTCTGATCTTCAAGTGTGATCAAATTTTGTCAACTCAACAGTAGATGCAAAAATCTAATATTTTTTTTATGCAGACTTACACAAACATACAGTAGCAGTTCTACTGTTTGCTATGTGATCAATGTGGATTTTAATGTTTCCTATAAATTGACGGTCACTGAAGGGGCCAGGTAGGCGGGTCAGAGTTCAGAGGAGAGAGTTACTGTGTGTTAGCAAGGAGGGAGAGAGCCCTTAGCAGGAGGTTAAGAGGTTACTACTCACTGTTTTGTTCATGAATTAAAATTGTAGTTGGCGTGGGCACTGTCCACCGTGACTGTTAATTAAAAGCAGGTATTCGCGAGTCGGAGTCACCTTATTTAACGTCCGACGGACGTCACAATACAGCCACACACAGTTGTTGTTTTGTCCGCAATCTTCTCACTGTTCTCTCGTCTTTTACATGAGAAGCCAAAATAGGTCCACACAACTGATTTATTTGATGAAGGAGCGTCGCTAAGTCCTCCTCCGTATTGCAGCGAGTGCTTTGCTACGGGAGGCGAGGGGGGTTTATTTCGTCCTTTTATTTCGAGCGTCTCTGAATTTTATTTCGTCATTTTTTATTTTGCGAAATTTCGTGGCACGTAATTTCGTTTCACCCCTAATATTTAGTATCACTAAATAGTGTGATCAAGACTAAAACAAAGCCTGATTAAGCCTGCTTACACATCCATGTCTTTAAGATAAAAACATAAGCCTGAGTCAGCTTTATGCTAACACATAATGGAAAATCCCATATACATGCTAACGGAAATTAGCATTGCTGTATGAGGTATTTTGCCTCCAAAAGCTGATTGATATGAGGGTTGTAGGTGGTTAGATTTTTTAAATGTGTGCACTTGAAATGTTTTTGAGCTCTCATCTTCTTCAGATAGCCCTACTTTGAGTACATTCACTGGCTAATGGAACATGAGAGTCTGCATATTTAAATGACTTCTTGATCACACTTCATGCTCAAAAGCTTACCCCCAAATTCCACTGGACGCTAAAGCGCCGCGCTGCACAGCATCCTTGAAACGTATTGTGGAGTACTTCGCTCCCTTTGCAGTCTATTGGGCAAATCCCACGACACGCGCTGTGGCGCGTCAGTGGCGCGTTGCTGACCCCCAAATTCCACTGCATGGGAAAGCGCCCTGCCGCGCTCCGCTCTCCAACAGGCAAACCCCACTGAAGGCGGCGCGCCCAGAAGCGCCCTGCGGAACCCTGTAGGGGGAGGGCTGATCCCCTATTTAACTTCGTTCTTCATATGTCCTTGTCATGTATACAATGTGATATATATAATATATATATATTTCTGTACCTCTATGATTCACTTTTCTTTGTCCATGGTGTCCAGGTCCGGCTGCAGAAACAAATTAGAGGGGGGGCATTACATCTTTTCAGGGGGGCACACTTTTTTTTTTTTTTTCTTTTCTTTTCTTTTTTTAACCTACATTTAGTCTGCCTCGGGCTGAACAGTGGCTCTGTCACTCCTACAGTTTTGACATATCATTTTCATCCATAAATATATATAAAACAACAAATAAAATGCAGTAGTGCTGTGTTAATTTTTTAAACTTAGAAGATGAAGAAGAGCAATGGGAGCTGAAGAGTTGAAAAACCAGCACCATACAGCCACTATTAGAAACATAAGACAAGTCAACAGTCACACTGAAGTAAACAGTCATGCTAGGAGAAGGTTAGCTACAGCAGCTAGGGAGCAGGAGGACAACAATGCAGTGTGTGACACTTCTGCCTACAGGTAAAAAACAGTTAAAGGTCCAATGTGTAGTTTGTAGCAACATCTTAAGGTCAGGTTTGAGATTGCAGCACTCCAGCGCACTCCTCCTGACTCCCTGAGCTAGGGTGGTCTTCCAAGGACAAGAAGCGTTTTTCAACATGGCGTCGTCAACGAACGTTTACAGCTACCAAGCTATCAAATCTCTCTGTTGATTCACCACATTTGAAAGTTCAGAGAGCATTTTAGGCGAGAAAGTCACCATGTAGAATACCAAAATGTGGTCATTTGAGCCATAAAACGCATGGATACAAACTTCATTGCGGTATTTCGAACATTCTGCTAAAGCGCTATTATGCTATTGAAGAAACTTCCGGTCGGCTCCAAAACAAGAGCCTAATGACTAAAGCGTTAAAGAACTAATAGGAGATAATGAAGAATGCTTTCATTTTGAAAATGGGAAGTTTGCTAGTGGCTAATTTTTAGCTGAATGCCGTCTCAAGCCGACTTGACATTTTTATTATGATAAATGTAATATATAATATTATGATATTGTTACGACCTGAGGCTGTTTTTTATTTGAGTCCGTTTTCCAGTATTTTGTCTGATGACTTTCATTTTGAAGCCTGAGGCCGTATTATCTGATAGAGGTTTTATTGAGGGGGGTTTTCTGATGCCGTTTGGTCTGAGAAATGACACAGAGGTTTTCCTGAGACCAACGTATCCTAAAAAGTACACCTTACCAATGTGTACATGTGCTACTAAATGACAAATTAGGAGCAAACAATAAAATGAAGGAGTACGGTGAAAATCTTTATATTTGTCTCATTAACAGCACTATATAGCTTAGTTTTCAGCCTATGTTTTCTGTCTACAGAAAGTTGCTTGTGACCATGTAATAGGCCTCTCATAGCAGATACATTCTCTGCGTCTTACTGCGACTTCTCCGAAAGTAAACAAATAAATTCAGCTCCATATAAGAGTACAATTCGACACTTAGTCTTACCTGTCCAGCAAAAACCAGGCAACTGCAAACTTATCCTTCAGGGACTTCCATCTGGGAAAGGCAGCCCGATGTTGACCCTGTTTTTTTTTTTTTTGGCGTAGACTGTCCCGATTGCGTTTGGCTTCATCCCGTTTTCGTTTCTTTGACAATGATTCATGCTCCACTGATGGTAAATTGTACGTGTGGTCCTCCATGTTTGTTTGTATCAGCACAGCTGCTTGGTAATCACTCTCTTCTTTGTCTATTTCACAACTATGCATTTCCGTCAGGCGTCGAAAAAAACCGCGAAAGCGTA
This sequence comes from Scarus forsteni, assembly GCA_036419115.1. NCBI lineage: Eukaryota > Metazoa > Chordata > Actinopteri > Labriformes > Labridae > Scarus > Scarus forsteni. Next base: position 221,151 of record JAZDUH010000290.1, read on the forward strand.
TTTTCGTCCGTTCTGGGTTACGGTAGAAAAGATGGCGACGCAAGATGGAGGCCACCATAAAAGACAACCTGCTCCATTGAGATATAAATGACTTATTCTGAGGTAACGAAAACAAAACAATAATTATTTAAGGTTGATTAGAAACTACTTTTAATATAATTTTAAATAATATATTCAATTTTTACCAAGTCTGTTATTTTATATTTTTTTTCATTTAGCATGTAATAATACACACTGGACCTTTAAGGCCAGTTAAAGTTAAAACCACTCTAGAAGAGCCGCAGATGGTATTTGTGAACTGAGTGAAACCTTCTGAAAACACTCTCCTTTGACTCATTCCTAAATTTCTTAGTCAGGTCCTTCTCAAATGCCAGCTGGATGAGGTTGGCCTTGTGCTGATGAAGCAAAGCTCAGCGATGCTTTGTGAAGACTGTTTTAAGAGGGGCAAATGAATTTTCACAGAATGCGGTGCTGGCTCCAAAAGTAAGTCCATGTGGGCTTTGCCTCCAGGGGCCTCTGGTACTGTTTCACAATATGTCAGGATTAAGAAATAAGCTTGAAATAATTATCAATCAATTATCAATATCAATATGTCATTGAACCACATCATGTCAAGGGTGATGTGTGCTAAGTTTGCTGCTTGATGCTGAAACATCTCAGTTTATTTCAAGAGGTCCCAATTGACTATGCCATGACAATACAGGCTGTTTAATCATTTCAAAAAGAGCCTTGTAGCTTTTTGAGATTTTTGAATTTAATAATAAACTCTCTGAACTTTTGCCTAGCCCTAATTTTTATTAATTTAATGTTTATTTAACAGGGATGATACATACAACATTGCCACAGAAGATGGGAAAATGTGAATGAATATAAGACGTGTAGCTTCAGCTAATCTGCAGTCTATGTCCCTGGTCAGGATTTAGAGTACAACAAAATATACAGAATACAGATACAATTATATAAACAGAGTAATACAGGGACTATAGTCAATAAGTACCATGAATAAATAAGCACGGCTGTAGTAAATTAGAGGCTGAAACACAAGTAACATTTAACATTAAAGATGATTAAAATAGCATACTTATAATTACTTGTGAGAAATTAATGTTCACATTTCTGCTGCTGTTTAAGCCGCTGTTTAACTTTTGCACTGAAATTTTTAAGCTCTGTTTGAGATTTAATTTCAGATGGTAAAGAATTCCAGGTGTAGGTGTATGCCTTAAACTGAGAGGGATGGCTGCCTAAATGTTGTCCTGCACCTTTGGACTATATAGTTTTGTTGTGTTCTGTTCCTTGTTATTGTCCTACAGCTGTCTGTCTTTGTAAAGTTCTGAGACATCACTTGTGGAGCCAGTCCATTTAAGCACTTGAAAACAACTTTCAGAAAGGATCATTTTATAAAGTTGGAAAAGGTCAACAAATTATATTTCTCAATAATTTTGCAGTGGTGCCATTTTTGTGGCTTCTGGTCTAAAATTTTCAAAGCCAATCACCTGCTTAATTGTTCATTTTGCCTCATCTGGTGGTGAAGAGTCACATTATGTGAACTAATAAATTGTGGCAAGAAACATGTATAAACGGGAGGCATTTAAGCACATTTAAGGACAGAGCTGCGGAGCAACGTGGTCCCATTCTCTCCCCCCGTGCGGCTGCTCTCCCTGCCTGGACCACACATTCAGTTCAGCCTCTCTCCATCATAAGTCCTGTAATGTTTCCTCCGTGGAAAGTAAAGCACATCCATGGTGTAAGGCTGTGTTATGTGGCACGCAACATGGGACAAAGAATGCACTGACACTCTGGAAACCTGCCTGTGATGCTTTGGTGAAGCTGCGGAGGTGAAGCAAATTACAGCTGTGGAGGGTGCCCTTCGCCTGTGCCGAGACCCGAGAGGAGAGCAGGTTGAAGCAGGCGAGCTTTCAGCGCACCTTCCGTGCAGTTTTATTGTCACTGTGCCAACCTGCATCTGTCGGCATCTCCTCCTGGTGCGCCGTCACACCCATCTCGGCGAGGCCTGTCTACCAAATTGTCAAACTGGCTGCACACGGCACCGCCCGAGCAAGTGTTAGTCTTGGCGGAGACTGCGATCCTGAATATAGCTCTATGGCTCTATGGCTCAGTGACTCGCCTCCCACTACCTGTAATTGGCTAAGCGTTGCCTTCCTTCGGTTGGACTGGTTTGATTGACTGACGTAGATGGCATTAAGTGAAGATGGCTACTCTGGAAAAAACAAAACCCAAATAAAACAGAAACCTTTGCTGTCAGTCCAAGACGGACTGGGGGGGCACAAAGTCCAATTTGGGGGGGCAGTGCCCCATAGTGCCCCCCTGTGACGCCGGCGCTGATGGTGTCATGTTGTCTCTGGGACCTTCTGACCAACTGCTGACCTGATGCTCGTGCCTCCGGTTTTGACATAATGACAAATCGAGAAATTTACGTGTATGTGTATGTATGCGTGCATTTATGTACCAAGACACACAGTTCAAGCAGAAAAAGCTTTTTCAATAAAGTAATGCATCAATTACTTTACCTGGTAACTAATTACATTTATGAAGGAGTAATTCTGATAGTAACTCAGCTACTTTTTTGGGAAAGTAACTAGTAATTATAACTAATTACTTTTTTCAAATAATGTGCCCAACACTGGTCATAAGTATTCAGACCCTTTGCTCAGGACTGAATAGGAGCCTTTTAAGCAAATACAACCATGAGTCTTCTTGGGAGTGATGATACAAGTTTCTCACACCTGGATTGGGGATCCTCTGCCATTCCTCCTTCAGATCCTCTCCAGTTCTGTCAGGTTGGATGGTGAAAGTTGGTAAACGGCCATTTTCAGGTCACTCCAGAGATGCTCAGTTGGGTTTAAAAGTGTAGTCAGCGATGTGGGAGAAAACGATTGGAGAGGTTGTTGATAAACAAATTTAGACCCACCCCTCAAAAGCTGATGGACGTGCATCATCATGGAAAGCGGCCGAAGAAACTGCGTACCTGACCAACGTAGCTAAGGTAACCACAGGTCATAGCCCTTTTTTTTATTTTTCACTCCTCTGAACTTTTTCTTTTGGGCTGTTTTTCAGCCATTGCTACTGCACCTATTGTATCTCTCTCTTACGCTAACCGCACGCTATGCAACCTAATACTCCCCCTCCCCTCTGTCTGATCTGAGCATGAGTATGATCGCCCCCTGGATGTGGGGGGTTGTACTCTGTTTTGGTAACTCAGCCCGAGCCACAGTATTTACCTGCTGAAATTCAGAGCCAAGGCTGTGTATTGAAACCGGACTTTTTTTTCAACATGCTGACAGTGGTGACATCTTGTGGATGGAGAGGAAAAATACAGCGATTTTGACAAATAGTGCATTAGATTAGAAGATTAGAGGATCGTTGACTACACCTCTAAGTCAGGGCTCTGGCTGGGCCATTGAGAACAGTCACAGAGCTGCTCTGAAGCCTCTCCATTATTTCAGCTGTGTGCTCAGGGTCATTGTCTTGTTGGAAGGTGAACCAGGTCCGTGTGAACCGCCCTGTTGTTTCTGCTTTTAAAAGCTTTTCAGCATGAATTTTCCTCAGTGCTCAACGAAAATAATAACAAGAATTTCTGTAAATTTAATTCATGATACATCCCACTGAAGATGCTGGTTCATTATGAATGAACTTAGTTTATCAAGTTACATAAAACAAACCGGAAATTTTCTGTCTCTGATTCTGTTTTTAACATCATTTAGAAGGAAACCTGACAGCTGAACTTCAGCCTCTTCTGTCTGAGTGTTTAATAAAACAGCTGAATCTTAATCTGATCTGTTTCCTTTAGGTTGTTCAGTCACAGCAGAAGAAGGAGAAACTGTCATCCTGCCTGTGAAAGTGGATTTACCCCAAGACTCAGAGCTGTTAAACCCCATCATAAATTGGGAGACTGAGACAGGAGCTACTGTTCACCGGTATTGGATGAAGGAGCACAACAATGAATACCAGCTCAGATGGTTTCAGTACAGAACATCTCTCTTTAAGGAGGAAATTATTAGAGGCAACGTTTCACTGAAGATAAGAGGGGTAACTAAATATGATAAAGGAGTATACACCTGTGAAGTTCTTTATGAAGACCCTGATATAAAAAAGACCTACAAAGTTTCTCTGTGTAAGTACAGCAAACCAGTTTCATCATCTAATAACTGTGATGTTCTCAAATCTCTCTGCTCTTAAAAACATATTTACACCTGAATGATCACACTCTCTGTCTGAACAGGTGTGAAGGAGAAAGATAAAGAGAGTAACCTTTTGATTTCCATGAATTAACTGTAAAATCCTTCCTCAATTATAACATGAAAAGTAATTTTTTTCAGATTTTTCTGAGGCCTGAAAGTCCTAAACCAAAACCTGGAAAAGATCGGGTAAGTGAGAACAGTCAATAAAAATGGAATCCGAGCATCAAATGATTCACCGCCAAGTTAAAGTGTAACACCAGGGAGTCTGTAGTTACATAAAAAGGAGAATGGAGCAGCTTCTGCATTGAAATACTGGAATGTTCCATGTCACAGACATAACTGCTGATATTCAGCAGCATTTATCAATGCACACTAACAAAGCTTCACTGGTGTGGACAGGGCCTGTGCTCGAAATATCGTCTGACAAAATATCGTATCCCACTCCTTTGGGATAAGTGTATCGATACAGATTTTATAGAATTGATACAGCCTGAATATTTTGACAGTTGTTGTAAATACACTTTGGGTAATGTCAACAGCGGCACAGTTCAAGGTAGAAGACGAGCTACATAATAAAGCATATGCTCTAAATTTGAACTTAGGTCTACCATCTTTGAGGATCTGGATTTTTGTCTCTCAAGATGTAGAACCACTTAAAACTCATCCTTGTTCTTTTTCTTCTTACAAGAAAAAACTAAACTTATAAAGAAATTTGCTTAAAGCACAGTCAATGTTTACAATTTACGTGTATCGAGATACGTATCATGTCGTGAAGTTGCTGGAAATACCGAGCCCTAGTGTGGACGGGGCCGTTTCAAAGAAGGACCCACCTACATGTGGTAAGAACCTCAGGGTCCTGGTTCAGGTTTAAAAGAGGCCACATGGTTCAAACATGTGAAAACTCTTCAAACAAACCAAAATTCAGCAGCTAGGATATGATCAACAAACTACTGAGGCCATTCAAACTCCCATCAACAACATGTTCCTCATTAAAGAATTCAAATGTTTCATAAAAATCAGAAACAGCAGAGAGTTCAGTTCACCTGGACCAGAAACAAAGAGCCAAGAAAAGTAGACTGCATCTACACCCCCCTCCAAAAGTCCACTGTGGGCCAGTCCAGACTGGAGACAGATTGTTCAAGAGGAAAATTATGAGGAGATCATTAAAACAGTTTTATTGAACAATCTGACTGTGAAGAACAACCCTGACTTTTCTCACTGTTTGTTTTTTCACAGGTTGATTATGCTGTACCTGTCATCTTTGTTTTTCTGGTGGTTTTTATCATCTGGTGTGTTTTACTTGTTCTTTTGAGGATTTGCAGAGATGTAGGTAAGTCATGTAATATGCTTTCTGTGTTTCTTCAATTGCTATTCAAAATAAGTTTTCATAGAATCTGGTGTTTATGTATAAATTTAGAAACATTCAAACATGGGAATAAAAAAGCTTCTTTAAGTCACAAGTCAGACTTAAAGCTAGGGTCTACGATTTGGAAGCTTTGTACATATTAATAACACCGTTTGTAAGGCTGTTATGGTCCCATGGTCCTATCTACACAGTATAAAGACCAAAAAGAACGAAAAAAATCCATTCAGTATATCTGCTGAAAAGCTGCATACTAGCTGACCAATTAAACCTTAGAACCTGCGAGGATTAATTGGTCCGTTAGTAAGTCCATGAGTCCATCCAATCCTCGTCTCCCTCACTACGCAGTACGCAGCATCTTGCCCATGGTCCCGCCTCCTCCCCTCTACCTCTGGTGAGCAGCTAGCAGCATTAGCTACTAAACTATCATGGAGCCGGAAAAGCCTAGCGCCGATCCGGGAAGTCCCCTCCCTCTCCCGGGGCCCAACGGAGCTCTTCCCGCGGGTTGAGGCCTGTTAGCGGGCTAACGGCTAACGAATAGCCTCAGCCGGCCGTCAGACCTTCAGCATCGGCCATTTCGCCCCTGGTTGATCAGGTAATGGCTTTGTTTACTACAGTGGTGGTAACTCTGGTTAGTTTGTGCCTGCACGGGCTAATAACTTGTAGGGGAGCGGGTTAGCCTGTTAGCCGCTAGTCGTTAGCACTGTAAGCTGAGCTGGGGAGGACAGGCTGAGAAAGATTAATCCTCCCCCACACTCGGCTCCGCTCTGGCGGCGCCATATCTGCATTGCCGCCGGTCCAGTTGAAAAGGCCGCTGCTATGTGTGGGGGAGCGGGTTAGCCTGTTAGCCGCTAGTCGTTAGCACTGTAAGCTGAGCTGGGGAGGACAGGCTGAGAAAGATTAATCCTCCCCCACACTCGGCTCCGCTCTGGCGGCGCCAAACCCGCATTGCCGCTGGTCCAGTTGAAATGGCCACTGCTGTGTGTAGGGGAGCGGGTTAGCCTGTTAGCCGCTAGTCGTTAGCACTGTAAGCTGAGCTGGGGAGGACAGGCTGAGAAAGATTAATCCTCCCCAACACTCGGCTCCGCTCTGGCGGAGCCAAACCCGCATTGCCGCAGGTCCAGTTGAAATGGCTACTGCTGTGTGTAGGGGAGTGGGTTAGCCTGTTAGCCACTAGTCGTTAGCACTGTAAGCTGAGCTGGGGAGGACAGGCTGAGAAGGATTAATCCTCCCTCACACTCGGCTCCGCTCTGGCGGCGCCAAACCCGCATTGCCATCGGGTCCAGTTGAAATGGCCGCTGCTGTGTGTAGGGGAGCGGGTTATCCTGTTAGCTGCTAGTCGTTAGCACTGTAAGCTGAGCTGGGGAGGACAGGCTGAGAAAGATTAATCCTCCCCAACACTCGGCTCCGCTCTGGCGGAGCCAAACCCGCATTGCCGCAGGTCCAGTTGAAATGGCTACTGCTGTGTGTAGGGGAGTGGGTTAGCCTGTTAGCCACTAGTCGTTAGCACTGTAAGCTGAGCTGGGGAGGACAGGCTGAGAAGGATTAATCCTCCCTCACACTCGGCTCCGCTCTGGCGGCGCCAAACCCGCATTGCCATCGGGTCCAGTTGAAATGGCCGCTGCTGTGTGTAGGGGAGCGGGTTATCCTGTTAGCTGCTAGTCGTTAGCACTGTAAGCTGAGCTGGGGAGGACAGGCTGAGAAAGATTAATCCTCCCCCACACTTGGCTCCGCACTGGCGGCGCCAAATCTGCATTGCCGCCGGTCCAGTTGAAATGGCTACTGCTGTGTGTAGGGGAGTGGGTTAGCCTGTTAGCCGCTGGTTGTTAGCACTGTAAGCTGAGCTGGGGAGGACAGGCTGAGAAGGATTAATCCTCCCCCACACTCGGCTCCGCTCTGGCGGCGCCAAACCCGCATTGCCATCGCGTCCAGTTGAAATGGCCGCTGCTGTGTGTAGGGGAGCGGGTTATCCTGTTAGCTGCTAGTCGTTAGCACTGTAAGCTGAGCTGGGGAGGATAGACTGAGAAAGATTAATCCTCCCCCACACTTGGCTCCGCACTGGCGGCGCCAGACCCGCATTGCCGCCGGTTGAGTTGAGATGGCTACTGCTGTGTGTTATAAGGGAGATGTCTGTCGTGTTTGATACTTTCAGTTGAGCTGAGCTGTTTTTGATTGAGTTTGCTGCTGATATATTGTGCTAGTGTTCGTAGTTCTGCCCGAGGGGGCTTTATGAGGCGACACAAGCTGGGGGCGGGATCTTAGAACACGGAGGGGAGAGGTGAGGGAAGGGGGGGCAGGCTGCGGTTTCAAATCGTAGACCCGAGCTTTAAAGAATAAGTTTGGTTCCTGCAGCTTTTACATTGTTTATAGAATGAAGTAGAACAATATACTCACCCAGAAGGCTTTCCTGATCCAAACAGTGCTTCAGGAGATATTTAGATCCAAAATCGAGCAGCAGACATCCGTATAATGGTAGCACACGGAGCATATATAGCGCCGCTCCTAAAACTGCATTAATCATCCAAAAACTCATTAGTTTCACCAATATTTCATCATGATCCACTCAGGCTACTCCTCCATTACAGTCTGTGTCGTTCCAAGCATGATTTTGTGACTGTGCTGACCTCTGAACTGAAGAAGAACGCTTGCCTCCACGCCGGCGCAGTACTCTCTGGAGAGCTGTTCTTGTCTTTGCCTCCGTGTCCTTCTTTCTATGAGCTCCTTATCTGTTAACTCTGGCTAAAACTCCTCCACAACATCTTCATCCCATAGATATTCGTCCATTTTGCACAAAACTGGAAGAAGAAAGTCGTTGTGTAGCCTTCCCCTGCAGACTAACGGGTATAATGAGTCAAGACTGCGCATGCACAGAGGCAAACATTCTTTCTCTTCAGTTCAGAGGTCAGCACAGTCACAAAATCATGCTTGGAACGATACAGACTGTAATGGAGGAGTAGTGTGAGCGACCATGATGAAATATTGGGGAAGAAAATGAGTTTTTGGACGATTAATGCAGTTTTAGGAGCGGTGCTTGCTTAAGTGTTTTGGTGTTCTTTTATTAAGACAAAAAGGTATGGTTACCTTGACATGTTTCGACGTTACTCTGCCGTCTTCTTCAGAAACTGCCATCCTGACAGCTGTGACGTGTCTTTTAATCAGCTGTTTCAGGGAGTAGAAGACGGCAGAGTAACGTCGAAACATGTCAAGGTAACCATACCTTTTTGTCTTCATAAAAGAACACTAAAACACTTATGTTCTGAGAAGACAAGATGAACCTAATCAGTAAATGCCACGTGTGCTACCATTATACGGATGTCCGCTGCCCGATTTTGGATCTAAATATCTCCTGAAGCACTGTTTGGGTCAGGAAAGCCTTCTGGGTGAATATACTGTTCTACACTGTAAAAAAAAAAACTGTAAAAAAACGGTAAAAGCACTGGCAGCAAAGTTTCCAAGCGGATACCGTAAAATTACAGTCAAACACCGTAACACAAAAAAACGTAAAATGACTGTAAAAATACAGGACTAGATTTTACGGTCAAAATTCGTTAAAATACAATGTTTCACTGAAAATAAATGGAATTTTACCGTAAAAAAACATATATATTCAGTCAAAATACACTCAAACCAGATTCCTTTCCAGTTAAACTCTGTAATTTTACGGTATAAATTATTTTTTTTAGGAAACAGTCAAATTTATCTACAGTAATTTTATATTAAAATACAATTTTTCCATGTACAATAACAAAATTAAAATGTATAAAACCAAACTCTGATTTTAAAATTACAGATAAATGTCTGCAAATTTACAGTATTAGTATGGATTATTTAAACAATCCATACGTTAAAAAACAACCACAGACATTGGAAAAACAAGCCAAGTTCATTAGAAATACATCAGAAGTAGCTACATTTAAGATCAATCTCTGTAAATTAACAATATATTGTAGTTTTTCCCACAGAATAGCCTGTAATTTCACTGTATCAATGAACTATTTTAGGAGAACAGCGTAATCTGTTAGCGGTAATTTCATTTGAAAATACATATACAATACAATATAATACAATACAATACAATAATTTTACACGTACAATGACTATGAAATAATGTATAAAAATGCTAAAAATGCATTAAGCCACTGAAATACTTGCCATTTACAGTATTAATTTGCAATTTTAAAGAATTATGAGATTTTAAAAAAATGTTCATTACACAATGGAAAAACAGAGTACATTAACCATACATCAAAAGTGGCTTTATTTAAGGCCAATTGTTTTAAATGAATGGTATTAATTTCATGAATTGTTGAGTAGTTGTGGTTTCCCTGAGCAAAAATACAATGACACAATGTATAGAAAAATATAGACTTTTAATCAAAAGGGAAAGTCTGCACATTTACAGTATTAGTAACTTTAAAGAACTGGATGGTGGAGCACTGTACATCAAAATACATACAAAGCTGGTATATTTAAATATCTGTAAATTTAAGACAATAAACTGAACAGATATTGTTAAAAATGATCATTTGACCAAAAAAAAGGATAGTACTTTTTTACACTTTGAAACAACTAAGAAATAGGAATATTTCAATATTTCTAACCCTTTGCCCAAACAGCATGTTTTCAGTCATGATCCCTGGTAGTGGAAACCAGATAGCTCCCTGCTCTGACTGTCTGATGACACTGGAAAGCCCTCTCCTATTCTGAATCAACATCAACATAAGAAACAATCTTAGAATCTTTTACAAAACATGAAATTACCAGGATAATCATACTGCAATCAGTCTGTTAACTTGTACATGATTGTTTGAAAAATATAAATAGATAAATAAATAAATAAAACTATTGAGATCAAAGAAACATTGCAAATATGAGACTTGTTTCATTTTTGAACACCATGAAGTAAATAATATGATATACATGGTATGGTACATAAACATGAATGTTTCTGGTGTTGGATTGATGGTCCATGGTTATTGACAGAAAGGAATTGCAGACGTTTTTTTCACAGGTCCTTTTGACAATAAGTTAACCCTACACCACTTGTATCCTTTAAAGTGATACTGATAAGTGTTGTGATTTATTGTACATAATGTCCAAAATATTGAGCTGCTTCTTCAGCAGTTGCTCCTGTGCTTTACAACTAAGTTACAGTGACTAGACCTCCCTGTACATTAAAGTCTGTGTAAAGAAAAAAATAAATGTATTTTAACTTCATCAGAAAAAAAATGTCATTGTCCACTGTGTCAAATTTGAGAGATTAAAAAAAATTCTAAGTAAATAAAATTAAGTCTCAAATTCATGCAAAAACAAGCACTCAAAACTATTTTCATCTATGAGTAACACCATAAGAAATCCTATAATGACAGAAACCATCTTTAAAATATATAACGATTTTTTGTGTACTATGATTTTTTTGGAGCTTGGCCCATGTTTAACCAGACAACATGAAGACGGTGGGCTTTATGTTTCATACTACAGCGAGACGACAGGGGGCATTTGAGATGTTATGACTTCACTTGACATCCCATTTTCTAAACTAAATCTAAAGAGAGCTAATGTCTGGTGGGTAAAGCTGTGTGGAAGACCATAATCAACTGAATGTAAATAATACAAACGTGGATGTCTACATCTGTTGTAAGGAAAGCAAACGTTGTGTATGTAAGATTATTATTATTTTTTCAACAGAGTGAAAAAGCAACGTTTCCCTGTGGAGAAATAAAATCTGACATGGGTTTTGTTATATGAAAATCTACTTATTTCCTGTTATCTGCAACAACAGTATTTGGGGTAATTTGAGCACAGGAGCAGCTTATGAAGACATTTACCAACATTTGAACTAAAACCATGGCCATTAAACTTTGTAACTATTTCTTGCAAATGTAACAAATATAGAAATTATGTCAGGATACATACAAGATACATACTGTGTGTGAAAAACTGTTGTCAGATCATTTCAAACTGTCCGTTCACTTGCTGCTTGGGCCTCTTTCAATAACTCTGATTGTCCATCTATGGAGAAAACAGGCAGTGGTTAAAACATCCATGTAAACCTTTTGGTATTTAACAGACAAACATTCATGATAACTAAAATTATCATTTCTACTTCAAGTTGCTTTTTCTTATCAGATATTACCAGAGTATATGCAGACATCCTGAAGTTCAAACCTTCAAGACTTTTTAAAAGACCTCAACATTTTAAGACCTCGTTGCCACTCCAGGCTGTAATCAGCAACAAACATATGTTCAACTTTGTTTGTAGCCCCTGCCTAGATCTGTGCCTAGACAGATTCCTGTTTACGAGTTCTGTTGAACTCAGCTGAGGCTCCAGTACGGAAGCGTATTACTGCCACCCTGTATAAATAAAAATTGATCAGTAATACACTATAACGTGTTATGTTTATTGTTGGAAAAACATATTTTCATATATATATTTTTTATAACGTGATAATCTTTATTGTAAGAATGTGAAACGTTTCACGTTGTAACGTGATAGTTTGTTAGATTACAAAAACGTGATAACTTTATTGTAATAACGTGATAATTATATTGTACAAACGTGACAATTATATTGTATAAACATGATTATTATATTGTAAAAACGTGATCATTTAATACAATATAATTATGACATTATAATAACATTATCACGTTTTAACAATATAAATTATCACGTTTTTACAGTATAACAAACGATCGCGTTATAACATGAAATGTTTCATGTTCTTACAAAAAAGATTACTTTATAACGTGAAAATATATTGTTCTGACTATAAACATGACACGTTATAACGTGAAAATATATTGTTCTGACTATAAACATGACACGTTATAACGTGAAAATATATTGTTCTGACTATAAACATGACACGTTATAACGTGAAAATATATTGTTCTAACAATAAACATAACACGTTATAACGTGTTACTAATCAATTTTATTTATAAAGGGTGGCAGTAATACGCTTTCATACTCCAGTGATAGTTTTTTAAAATTAAGTTATTTGCAGGGCAGTGTCACATTTCATGAGTTGAGCACAATTCTAGCTTCATGTTTTGGTCTGTAAACGTGCAGATATAGACTTTGTGTTTCATACAATATAAGTATAATTTGAAACATCTATAAAAAATAATAATGGATCATAATTTGGCTGGGATGGCGGTTTACATTTTGGCGTGGCGTGGCATGGCAGTGCATCATGATCATTTACACATCCCAGAAACCCTGGGGTATGAAGTTTAGATTGATGAGATTAACAATTAATTTAAATGATTTTAGCAAAAAGCTGAAACAATACAATCTTAAAAAACTGAAGGAGTCCCGTTTTATCTTTTTCACAAACTTACAAGGGCCATGACGTCACATCAAGAGAGCGTGGATGAATATTACACAAACCCCACACATAATTTACAGAACAACCAAACACTATCATAGTATGTCACTGACCCTACTTAATGTAACTTGAGAGGGAATATGATTTGTCTTCTATTGTGTGTATGTGTGTGTGTGTGTGTGTGTGTGTGTGTGTGTGTGTGTGTACTCACTTTGGCTGGGTGGCAAGGTGAAGTATTGAGGAGTTTGTTTTCTTAGCCAGATGACTCTTCTACAGCAGGTACTGTCAGAGGTAAAGAAGAGAGAACCAGGTCATTGTTTCCATTAGAGGATTTTTTAGGATTTTTTTTATTTAAAGCATATTTCACATTAATCATCACTCACTCCAGGTCTGCAGTTACAGCTGTACATGTCTGCCTTGTGATCCACACTGAGCATTTGTAGGAAAGCCAACAATGTGCATCTTTCGTCCTAAGAGAGACACAGAGGAGCAGAAATAAAGAGAGATAAATATTCCCTTTAAAGATAACACTCTGCACATTACTCCACTTCTATTAACATTATATTCTGAAAAGTAAGATTTGCTCAATTGAAAATATCAAAATCATCCTGTTGTCACTTTGTCCTGTCTTGTGTTGTTCTGTGTGTCTACAATACTAGGGACCTTACTCACTGTAAACTGAATTTACCCAAAGGTACAATAAATATTATAAATCTGAATGATTCTCTTTTCAAAATACATTCATGCAGTTATATAGTAAGTTTTACAGAGGACTCAAATCAGTCTTACCTTCTCCAGGTCAAGGTCTCCTTTTTACAGGTATGACATCAATACAAGCGGCTCTCACACACATGGGGAAACAGGAGAAAACAGTTAGTCTGGCTGTGTCCAAAGCTAATAAAAACTAACAAATTAACACGTACCAAAAATCATGTACTTCTAAAACATAATTTATCTTTCTAGTCATCATAGCAGCCTCATCTCTGGTGGCAATGACAGTCAGTGCATCTTCACTGAGACAGGTAGGAAGTATGTTCATCAACACAGGCTTTAACAGCAAGCTCCAATTTATTTAGTTTTACCAGTAGGAAAAACGAAATTTGTACTTACCACCTCCATGGAAATAAGGCAGCAATTCCACTCCAGTAAACCACAGTCAACTTTGGCAACAGAAAGAAACACAAAGACATTGTGAGCTGAATTTGAGCTAAAAGACTTTTAAGCATATGAAATGTTACAATATAAAATACATTTTGCACAGTAAAATTAAAGTACAAAAAGACGAGCTTCTCTAAAAAGAGCTTCTGAGTTCAATTGTTCAGCATTTGAAGTTTAAATAGTAAGGTGAAAAATGACAGCTTAATTAAGATTAAACAATAAGCCAACAAAATGTCATATGGTAACCTGAAAACTCACATTTCATTACCTCAGTGTAACATTTAAGTATAAATGAATTAATTCACATTCACCAGGCATTACTATCATTTAGCAGCAACAATTTGCTCACAGCTCTTTGATCATCCACTCAGGATCAGTTTAAGCCCAGTCACACACACTCAGGGCGTTTTTATTCCTATCAGCTTTTGGTTATTCACACAGACACCATGAACTGTTTGTGGCTTGAGCTCGAAATTAGCACAGGGAGACAGCAGTGAGCAGGCTACCTTAGCATGCCAATGCTAGAATTAAAATCAAACTAACAACTTTTAAGAGCATGTATCACCGAGAGCAGAGACAGTACTATTACAATTACCTCTGTCCATGATAACGAACATTTCGACCAAAAGCAGGCATTAACAATTGACAGTTTGCAGCCTGGTCACAAAACGTTAGCTACCTGCTAACAATAGCAAATGTGACGGTAGCAATTTATCAGAGGGATGCTAACGTTAGCTTCAAGGCTGTTCCCCGGACATATGACATGCTGAAATTATCATTCACAACACACACATTATCTGGGACACCTACCTCAAACGACGTTCGGTTGTCGTGTCTGGCCAGACCAGCCGTAGTCTCAGCTCAAACGTCCAAATAGTGAGTCTGCTACATGTCTCATGACCCCCGGTGAACCTGATGACTCATGACCTGCAGTGAATCTGATTGGACGGACACTGATCCCAACCCATTTACTGGCTACTTATTGGTTTATTCAACAGGTCAGTCGTTATGGGCGGGACAAAGCAAACTGGAAAAAGGCGCAAACTTTAAAATTTGAATGTAGTCTGATTGCATGAATTGAAGGAAGCAAATAATGAACTTACGTACATACGTGCACATATATGTATATATATATATATATATATATATATATATATATATATATATATATATATATATATATATATATATATATATATATATACATATATATGTGTATATATATATATATATACATATATATATATATATATATATATATATATATATATATATATATATATATATATATTTAGATAGATAGATAGATATTTTAAACTGTCTTTAATAAAGTAATGTTCAGTAAATTTCTTTTTGTCTGTAAAATACTTATTTATTTAAAAAAAAAAAAAAGAAATAACCATTGCAATGCATACTTAATGACCTGCAATGGTATGGGAACAAACTAAATATTTCTGAAATTTAATGTACATTTCTTCATTAACAGGAAAGATATGTAAAATTACATCACATTTTATGTACAAAAGAAAAGTTATTATGAAAGAAACTTGTTAAATTACCTTTAAAAAGCCAGAATAATACTGATGCAAAATTTTATGGCTAATTTCTTGTAATTCTGAAGGTTAGTCTTTTGATTAATGCTAATATCTGTCAATTTACAGGTATTGCATTGTCTTATGGAAAACGGTAATAAACCTGTAAAAAATACAGAAAATGGTATGAAAAATTACAATTAAAGATGTAAAAAAACATTAAGTTGTCATAAAAAAAACAGTATATTAATGTAAACCAAAATTACGGGAAACTAACTGTAATTTTAAACATGAAATCACAGAGAATTACTGTAAATCTACTAGCATTTCATCGTTTTATCGAAATACAGGAAAAATCTGTAAAAAATTACAGAACATCACCTGTAAATTTACAATTTTTTTTTGCAGTGTACTTCATTCTATAAACAATGTAAAAGCTCTAGAAACCAAAATTATCCTTTAAAGCTCTGGATATATCTATTTACACGCTTTAAGTTTTGTATGTAAACTTTATCATTGAAATCTCCCTCATATCTTCAATTCTGTTGTTCTGGCTGTTTTTTCCTTCAATGCCCTCTTTAACTTCACTATTTTGATTTCATTTCAGGTTGTCTTTATGCCATCATTAACTTATAAACTTCTGTAACTTCTAAATGATGCCTTTTTCACGATCCTTTTTGGTTTTCTCCGGCTCTCGACACTTCATGATGTGATGGATGGGCTCATTCCAAAATCTGAACACAAGATGTCCCTAAAATGCCCATTTCTACACACTGCACTTTTAACTCAAACACTGGGAGTTAATGAGAAGTGTTAGCCTGCTTAAGTATACAGTCATTATATAAACTCTTCAGATTCATGGATTCATTTTTTGATTTAAATTGATTTATGTAGCAACATCATTGTTTTGATTTTATATATATTCCTATCCACTTTAATTTGCTTTTGACAGAATATCTGAAACACACTATTTTACTGTGAATACAAACTTTAATAAACACTGATTGAAATAAAACAAATCTTAAATGTCTACAATGTGTTTTTTATGACGTGTGCTGCTGACCTCTTGCCCAGGTCACCCTTGTAAAAAATATCATGATCTCTTTTATCAGGTTAAATAAAGGTTAAAGAATTAGAGAATTTTCTTTTGTTCACCCGCCCATGAGACGTTTATAAGCTTCTCCTTCAGGACCTCGAGGTGTGCCCAGGTCAGACCGGATATGTTAGTGATCACCAACTGGTGGGTTTTGGGCCACAACAGGCCCTCACCAGCCTCCATCATGGCCCTTAAACGGTTCAGACTCAGACAGTTTGAGGGGGAAATCTGTTGTGAATTTAACACTGTGGCTCAGCGGCTCGTCTGTTGGACCACACAGTCCAGGTCCAAATAGTTATTGTCTAGATTTACCTCCTCCACATTTGTGCAGCCTTCCACTGGAACATTGGTCTCTCTCTCTCTCTCTCTCTCTCTCTCCACATTTGCATTTGCCCCTTTTGTTTGCTCCTGTACTCGTTTCAGGCTCTTAGGGCTCGACCAATGTGGATTTTTTAGAGGCTGATGCCGATATCTGGCATTAAAAAAAAAGGATTACCGATTAATCGGCCGATTTATTAAAAACATATAAAATCTGTATTTTATGTGTTTTAACCACACTGTAAAAAAGGTTGTTGTAAATTTTACAATAATTAACTGGCAACAAGAAGCCAGTAAATTACTGTAAATGTTGTAACAGCGGCATTACTGTGTTTAAATTTACTGATATTATTGTAATTTTGATAATTGAGTCCTGTTTTTTCGTTCAAGGAATCATTTACATCTTTCAACTTACAGAATTATTACTGTATTATTAAAAACTCCATCCTTACTGTTTTTCCATTTACAATTTCACGATTATATGACTCTGTCATACATTTTAAAATACAGTGAGCTTGTTTTATTTTAGCTATATAAAGATGTCTTGAATTATTTTACTGACCATGTATTAACAAGATATACTTTTTAAAAAAAATACTAAAAATCACGTACATAATTTTTATGTGATAAAATACATTTACTCAAACAATAGTTTCACCCAAATATGTGAAACATTACAAAAAAAAAATTGTACCAGTTGTTAATCAGTTTTCCTGGAAAAGTGGGTTTTTCTCCTGATCTTCTACCTTTTTCATAGGGCTGTCACTTTAGCGCATTAATTAGATTAATTAATTACACTGCAAATTAATGCGGTATAAAAATTAATTGCGATTAATCATAGCACACAAACATTTTGATATTGTCCAGCTGGAGGACTGGTACATGGCAGTGGTACGTCACTTCACACATGCGTCTCTAGTCAAACCAAACAAAGCCCAGGTGACAACAGGAATGACATATTTAAGACTTAGTCTTATTTTATTTTTGAATTTATTTATCTATATCTGTACTACATTAATAATGCATCAGGCCTAATTGGTTTGCTGGATGTCCTCGACCTTTTGTCTTATTTTGAATTTGATTTATGAAACACACTTAAAGTGTAATTTGAGTTGCCTGAATGAGTTTAGAATTTTCTGGACAAGTTGCCCTGACTTTGGTTTTATTTAGTCACCAATAAAAATGTGGATTTACAAATCTTCACTTCTTAGTGTATTCATTTGAATAGTCATGCACTACAATTTTATAATATCCGAGAATTAAAAGTCTTTATTTGGGTACTTTAAGCAGATCTAAGGTTAAAATGTAATTAATTAGATCAATTAATTTTAAATACAGTAATAAATTAGATTTTTTTTTTTTTATCGTCTGACAGCCCGAATTTTTCAGTGTTTACTGAATGGAAATTGACAGTAGATAACTACATTTTATGATAAATACTGTAAATGTTACAAAAATCAGAATGGAAACCTTCTTACTGTGAGCCACACAGAAAAAGATTCATCAGTAAATAAAACAATAAAACTTCAATGGAGCGAAAAGGGGTCGGGAACAACTGCATTACCCATGAGCCTCCTCTGTGGAGCTCTCTGGAGCATTACTGCCACCCAGTGTGTGTTTGGGTGTCTGTCTGTGTTAATGTGGGCTGGGAGAAGGTTTAGTATTTTATTTTGTTTCCCCTGACTCTGATCTGCTCGTGTATTTGGATGTTCAGCTCTTTGTGCTGCATTGAATGTATAAAAAGTGCTTTATAAATAAAAGTTTGATTAATTGATTAGGCTCATTACTGAAAGTCTACAGAGGAGTTTGCATCATGGTCTAGCTCAGGTGAGTTTGATAAAGTTTAGAAAATCTTCTTTCAGGCTGATGGTCCAACATTTGCTGAGTCTGGACTTAAATATCAATATTATTTTAACTTGAAATACCCCAAATTCAGCCTTGTTTGTTTGTCAGTCCTCTCTGACATTTTTAGTGTAAATATTGTTAACTCATACTGTCTGTACTTCCACCTCCATAAAGATATACCCACATGTCGTGGTGTAAATACAGTTTATCTTGTTAAAATATTGGTAATAGTTAATACTGTGTATTTAGTTGACTGATATAGTATTAGGCCTGTGCTCAAAATATTGATACGGTAAAATATTGTATCGCACTCCTTTGGGATAAGTGTATCGATACAGATTTTACAGAACCGATACGGCTTAAATATTCTGACAATTGTTGTAAATACACTTTGGCTAATGTTAACAGTGGCACAGTTCAAAGTAGAAGACGAGCTACATAATGAAGCATATGTTCTAAATTTAAACTTAGGTCTACTATCTTTGAGGATCTGGATTTATGTCCCTCAAGTTGTAGAACCACTTAAAACTCATCCTTGTTCTTTTTCTTCTTCGAAGAAAAAATTAAACTTGTCAAGAATTTTGCTTAAAGCATAGTCAATGTTCACAATTTACGTGTATCGGGATACTTATCGCATCGTGAGATTGCTGGAAATACCGAGCCCTAGTATATATCTGTCAGTCTTATTTCCACTTAATTTTTACCTCTTTTCCTTCATCAGGAAGTTGAATATTGATGAAAGGCTCAAGCTCTCTTCATTTATTGTCACTTAGTTGTATTTATGCTATTTTTCGATTTTTATTCAAATTACTTATTGTTTCATTTGTAAATCTTTTTCTGATGTTTTTCTTGTATCCTGCTGCTGCTGTAAAACTGGGATTTCCCCATGTGGGACTAATAAAGCTTTATCTTATCTTATTATCTCTCTTTTAAGTGTGTCTGAAGAGAGAAGAGGAGTGTTTTAGTTACTGTATCAAAATGATGATTCCTTCTACAAACTAGAAAACCAGAACTGGGCGATCCCCCCCCCCCCCCCAATTCGATTCGATGCCCCCGCCCCATTTAAAATGAAATAACTACTCACTGTTAATTTTTTTTTCCAAAATATACATTTATTTATACTTAAAATATCCATTTAAAGTGCCTCCAGGTCAAATAATCAACACAGAAATGGACACAAAGTTCCTCTGCACTGTAGTTTTATACACTTGTTCTAATTCACTATGAAGACAACACTTGCTTGTTGTAAAAAAATAAAAATCTATTAGAAAACCTAACTTTTGTTGTAAAAAAAAAGTAATGAGAAAAGTGCCTCATAGTGTGAATATGAATTGAACTGGCTGAATAAAAAAAATTGTTGACCTCGAGTTTCAAGTAAAACAAAACAAACTGACTCCCCAACTCGATTTTAAAATCGTATCGATTGTTTGCCCAGGCCTACTACAAACAGACATGTTGTCTACTATACAAGTATTATATACAAAGTATTTTTAGTGATTTTAGTTACAGCTTTATTGTCATAACAAAGAAATGTTGATTAGCAGATGAAAAGAGGCAGAAAACTGCTGCTTATTATTTCATGTGGGAATGCTGAGTTATAGAATATTAATGATAATAATAAAGTGTACCTTAACACTAATGTAAAGTCTAAAACAAAATGCTTTAGACCAGAGGTTCCCAAACTTTTCACATCCTGTTCTCCTTCAGACACGTGACCTGCAGTCATGTTCCCCCTCCTCTTACATACTCAGCAGCTAGAACAGGAAATGTTTCTGTAAACCTGCAGCCTTCTTCACATTTATCATGCATAACATACAAATAACATCTCTCAAAGTGAATTATTTCTCACTAAATACATTTATGTACCTGCAATGTCAGTGGACAACACCAGTTCACTTTAGAAAAAGAAATGTACATTTATGAAACACATTCAGTTATGAACTTGAAGCTTTTACAAACTCACCACAGCTCTAATGAGAAGGATGTCTGAACTTATGTTACTGTAAGAATCTTAGATAACTAAGGCCATGTTTCCTTCTCTAAGAGCCCTCACAGATCCATCCTCCAGCCTCTCTGACAACACTTCCGGCTTTTATAAAATCTCACCATACAAACATCTGCCAGTTTGAACTTTAATGAAGAAACAACTGTTTAAACCTGACAGGTATTCACGTACCCTCTACGTCACTTTGCGTATCCCAGTTTGAGAATCTCTGCTTTAGACAATATGAACTGTAACACCACAAACAGCTAGGGTTAAAATCTGATGTATAAAGGGCTGAAAAGGGGTTAGCATTTAGATGGACTATTACAAACAGACAGGAAAGCTAGCCAGATGTAAATCAATAAAATAATAATAATAATAAAGATTAGGCTATTTTAGGCCAATATAGACACCTACTGAGAAGTTTTGTTAAAAATTATACTTAACAGAAAAAGACTCGTCCATGAAGCCCATGAAGTACTGGTCAATTGGCTAATCACTCAGAAATAACTAGTCATCTGAACAGTACTCTGTGATATAACTGATGTTTCATTTCATCACCTTTTCTGTCTCTTGTTTTTGCCTGTATTCTCTAACGGGCTCTAATCGTCAAAGTCAATCTTTGAGGTCCAAGTCCAGACCATATGCATTTAGATCCAGATTGTTGAAGTCAAGGTTTGTATTTTGACCATCCAGTATTACATCATCAGTGTTGGATTTATTTCTGTAGGATTATAATAAATGTATTACTGTAAAGGTTTAAACTTCTAAATCAATCTCATTATTGTTTTGGTCTCTCTCAGCCTCCAGGTCCAGATCATCAGAGTCCAGGTCCAGACAAAAACTGCCTCTGTGCCCTCAGCATTTATGACAAAGACCAGGTTCATTTCTCACACACTCACAGCTCCAGATCATCAGGACACAGGTTTTATTATAGTGTTGAAGTCAAGATCGAAAGTAGAGCAGCACATCTGAATTGCAAATAACGTCAATCATTGACGATTATAGAAGCTTGTGCACACAAAATCAGGTGGTTTCCAGTTACTGAGGCACCTACCCAGCCCCTGTGTGCCTGGGTGGCTGTTTGTGCTGAATGTGGACTGGGAGCATGGGTTTGGTGTTTTATTTAGTTTCCCCTGACTCTGACATGCAAGTGTATTTGATATCAGCTCTTTGTGCTACATTGAATGTATGAAAAGTGCTTTAGAAATAAAGTTTGATTGATTTATGCTCATTACTGAAAGTCCACAGATGAGTTTGTGTCATGGTCGACCTCAGGTGAGTTTGACTGAGTTTTTTTAGCAGATGAAAAGTGGCAGAAAACTGCTGTTTATTATTTCATGTGGGAATGCTAAGCTATAGAGTATTAATGATAATAATAAAGTGTACTTTAACACTAATGTAAAGTCTGAAACAAGTTCCCCCTCCTCTTACAAAATCAGCAGCTAGAAAAAGAAATGTTTCTGTAAACCTGCAGCCTTCTTCTACATTTATCATGCATAACATACAAATAAAACCTCCTAAAGTGAATTATTTCTCACTAAATAGATTTATCTATCAGCAATGTCAGTGGGCAACACCAGTTCACTTTAGAAAAAGAAATGTACATTTATGAAACACATTCAGTTATGAACTTGAAGCTTTTACAAACTCACCACAGCTCTAATGAGAAGGATGACTGAACTTATGTTACTGTAAGAATCTTAGATAACTAAGGACATGTTTCCTTCTCTAAGAGGCCTCACAGATCCATCCTCCAGCCTCTCTGACAACACTTCAGGCTTTTATAAAATCTCACCATACAAACATCTGCCAGTTTGAACTTTAATGAAGAAACAACTGTTTAAACCTGACAGGTATTTGCGTACCCTCTACGTCACTTTGCGTACCTGAGTTTGAGAATCACTGCTTTAGACAATATGAACGGTAACACCACAAACAGCTAGGGTTAAAATCTGATGGATAAAGGGATTAGCACTTTGATTGATGATTAAAAGCAGACACCGAAGCTAGTCAGATGTAAATAAAAAAAAGAATAAAGAAGTATAGGTTATTTTAGGCCAATGTAGACACCTACTGAGTATTTTTGTTACAAATTATCCTGAACAGTAAATCAATCAATCAAACTTTCTTTATTAAGCACTTTTCAGACATAAAATGTATCACAAAGTGCTGCACATTAAAACAAACAAGCAGATCAGAGTCAGGGGAAACGGGATAAAATAGAATATCCCACCCAGCCCACATTTAACAAACACACACAAGGACTCTAAGCCAGGACTCTACAGAAATCCACACAGGACTGAGGAAATGCCATCTTGAATTGAAAATGAGGAAACACCGGAGCTTACTGACTAAAACTGAACTGGCTAAATAAATAAATAAATCAATAAAACTATGATAAGATGACAAGAGGTAATAAAATGCTCAAGCTTGGTTAAGATAGACCTCTTTAAAACCAAACAATAAACACATAAAAGTAAACCCTGATTGATGCAGATTAAAATAGTCAAACAAAATTCAGCTAGAAGTCAGTAAAATGGTCGGCATTGAGTTTGCTTTTAAAAATATGAACAGTAGGTGCTGCTCTCAGGTCTTTAGATAGACTGTTCCACAGACCATAATAATGAAAGGAAGCTTCACCGTGTGTTTTAGATCAAACTTTGGGGACTATTAAAAGACCTGAAGACCTGAGGGCTCTACTGGGCTTTACCATATGAACCCAGTCGAGCCAAGACCATGAAGAGATTTAAGAAACCAACGAAAGAACCTTACAATCAACTCTAAAAGAAACAGGAAGCCAGTGCAGAGACTTTAGAATTTGTGTAGTGTGAGCTCTTCTTCTGGTCTTCGTCAGCATGCCTGCAGCTGAGTTTTGAAGGAGCTGAAGATGTGAGATGTTCTTTTAAGAAAGACCAGAGAGGAGAGCATTGCAGTAATTAGTTTTGCAGGCAATAAAAGCATGAATAAGTCTCTGCACTGGCCTGAGAGAGAAACAGGAGCACTCTGGAGATATTCGTTAAATGATAAAAAGCCTTTTAAGTAACATCTCTGATACAGTATGTGGCTCAAAAGATTATATCAAATGTTACACCCTGATAACTTGTATGCAGGGACAAAAAGACCGAGGTTTGGATTTGCTCTCCAGTTTCTCTATCCTCTCCTCCATGAAGCCCAGCTACAGAAAAATAAACTGATTATTTACTTATTAGCCTAACATGTTGAGGCTAATAGCTCAGAAGTAACTAGTCAACTGAACAGTAATTTAATTTATTTGTCTGTTTGTAAAGCACTTTGGGCTACATTTTTTTGTATGAAAAGTGCTACATAAATACATTTTGATTGATTGATTGAGTACACTGAAAACTATCTGATGTGTCATTTCATCACCTTTTCTGTCTCTTGTTTTTGCCTGTATTCTCTAACGAGCTCTAATCGTCAAAGTTCATCTTTGAGGTCCAGGTCCAGACCATATGCATTTAGATCCAGATTGTTAAAGTCAAGGTTTGTACTTTCACCATCCAATATAAAATCATCAGTGTTTGATTTATTTCTGTAGGATTATAATAAATGTATTACTGTAAAGGTTTAAACTTCAAAATCAATCTCATTATTGTTTTGGTCTCTCTCAGCCTCCAGGTCCAGATCATCAGAGTCCAGGTCCAGACAAAAACTACCTCTGTGTCCTTAGCATTTATGACAAAGACCAGGTTCATTTCTCACACACTCACAGGTCTAGATCATCAGGAAACAGGTTTTATTATTGTGTCGAGGTCAGAGCAGCAAATGTTTTATGAAGGTGATAAAATCATAAACGATCATAGGACTTAAAGTTCACATGGATAAAGGTGTGTCAGTGAAAACTGAAAAGGTATTTAAGGATACAGCGGGGAGAGTCTGCCTCAAACAGTCCAGCTGCATTTGATCAAATTTCTGAACGGTTTAGGACTTCAAATTGGTCCTGTTGGTCATTTGTTGAGCTACAATGGATTTGATATTCCTGATTCTACTTTCATTAAGCCTTTCTGCTGCTGATGGTTGTCTATATCCAGGTAAGGCTGTTTTCTCTTATTGCTGATATGTGAAAGTTCTTTGTTCGATGTTTTTTAGTTTGAATGTTGAAGAAAAAATAGTTTCTAGAATCAAAATACATTTGACTTCATTCACCAAACTGTTTCACTCTAATACTATTTTTATAACTTTAATTTTACTGTTTTGTCTTGAATAACTGATCATTTT
The DNA here is from genome assembly GCA_036419115.1 of Scarus forsteni. NCBI lineage: Eukaryota > Metazoa > Chordata > Actinopteri > Labriformes > Labridae > Scarus > Scarus forsteni. The sequence goes on from JAZDUH010000290.1 coordinate 246,219, forward strand.
TCATCTTAAGAGTCAAACACTCTTAACATCACTTTTGTCTCTTCATGTGCTTTAAATCCAGTCCTGTCTCAATCTTCTCCTGTTCATGTCGTGTGAATAACATGTTATATATGGGGATTTTTCATTATTAATGATTGTATGTCTGCAGTGGTTTTACGACATCCTCACTGCTTCTGTCTGCCTTCACTAAGAGACACAAGTCAGAGCAGCCAGTGCTTAGGGCAGCCAGTTTTTAAAAACACAATACATCAAATAAAGGGAGGATTTTTCAGTTGTATAGAATCAGTGATGGGGAAGTTACTTTTAAAAAGTAGTGTTTGCTCGTTACTCCTTAAAAAAGTAACTTGTTTTTACTTAGTTACCCTCTATGAAAAGTAACTTTTCATGTTTCTTGTTTCTTTTACATTGCTCGACTTTGGACAGAACCCCATATGTGTTTCTAAATGTGAAGGCCAACAAAAAGTTCTACAAAGAACATAACAGTTATTTCTTTTGTGCTCTTTGTTTTACAAAATCTTGTCACATACCCTGTAGAATCAGAGCTCCTGCCCAGTTTTTCCACATTTTACTTCTGAAAAAAGCAACCAGGTCAATAAAAACAAGCCCAAAATAAGCAACCTTCAGCTCTTTCCTTTCCTAATGTGATGTACTACTGTTTAAAAAGAGAAATCTACATAAAGTGTGTTAATTTACATCTACATCACGGTGCCAAGCATATATTCACAAAAGAATTTCGCTTATAATAAGCAGACCTGGCAGCTTTGGCTCTGGAGCATGCTCTATGTGCATGAGTGCCTTTGGGGGCGTGCACAATAACCAGGAAACGAAGAAGTAGACAAACTGCCTACTGCAGTCGTAAAGTAGGAGCTGGAAGATAATCAGGGGGATTCACACAGACACAAGAGCCCCAAGAAGAAACTTCACGTTTAGAAACAAGTCCAGAAAACTGCGCCTGCGGCTGTGACTCAGGGGATTTGCAGCCCTTAGAAGCTTATAATAAGCAGACTTGGCAACTCTGCTCATGTCTATGTAAGCAGCTGAGAAGGCAGCTTCAGTGTCAGATCTGTCCGTGCACTGCATTAAAAAAGGAACTACGTTTAGTTACCATACTTTCAGTAGTAGTGCGTTACTCTACTTTTTACCCAAAAAAGTAGTTACATTACCTTTACACACAACACTGTATAGAATCAACCCTCCTGTAGCCCAGGTAGGAACACTCTGCTCCTTCCACCCACTTTTGTGCTTTAGTGTCACATGATCCAGGTAAACAAGCAGAGTGGCTGCCGGCCACTACTCATCTGTATTTTACTTTAAGAAAAGAATTTGTACATTATATTTCTTATCCAGTGATAATTTACACTTTATTTAAGAAAAGAAGTGCACCGAAGGGCAGCAATTTGGGCTTATTTTTGTATTCTACAAAATGTAGAATACCAAATGTTATGTTAAACTATTTTACTTACAAACTGTCCTGCATAATAAATAACAAATGAATAATCCAAACAAAAAGATGGAGCAGAGTGAAAGGAGCACCGTAAGCATCAGTGTGGACAATACTGACTGGTTTCAGATCAATCTTAAATCTTGAAGTATCACCCACCACTTCAGGCCAAGCAATTAGCCACACCTGCATATATAGACCAAACGGCACACAGTGCCAACAGTGACCAGCGGAGACAAACACACCTGACAGCTGAACTTCAGCCTCTTCTGTCTGAGTGTTTAATAAATCAGCTGAATCTTAATCTGATCTGTTTCCTTTAGATTGTTCAGTCTCAGCAGAAGAAGGAGGAACTGTCATCCTGCATGTGGAAGTGAATTTAACTGAAGATTCAGAGTTTTCCAAACCCTGGATAACATGGAAGAATGAGAGGGGAGGTATTGTTCATGAGTATCGGGCCACTGAAGACTACAATGAACATCAAGACAAACACTTTAAGGGCAGAACATCTCTGTTCAAGGAGGAAATTAAAAAAGGCAACGTTTCACTGAAGATCAGGGACATAACTATAAGTGATGCAGGAATGTACACCTGTGAAGTTTGTCACAACCTCTTCTCTCCTCCAGAAAGTTTCTATGTTTATCTGTGTAAGTACAGCAAACCAGTCTCATCATCCCATCACTGCGATGTTCTCAAATCTCTCTGCTCTAAAAAACATGTTTATACCTGAATGATCACACTCATGTCTGAACAGGTGTGACGGAGACGAGCCGATAGTTTCAGTGTCTGTCTCTGATTCTGTTTTATTTAACATCACTTAGAAGGAAACCTGATGGCTGAACTTCAGCCTGTTCTGAGTGTTTAATAAAACAGCTGAATCTTAATCTGATCTGTTTCCTTTAGATTGGACAGTCATAGCAGAAGAAGGAGCAACTGTCATCCTGCCTGTGAAAGTTGATTTACCTGAAAATTCAAAGCTGTTAAACCCCACCATAAAGTGGTGGACTGAGGATAAGAACATAGTTGTTCACCAGTATCAGAGAAATAAAGACTATAATGAGGACCAGGACGAACGCTTTAGGTACAGAACATCTCTCTTTGAGGAGGAAATTAAAAAAGGCAATGTTTCACTGATGATCTGGGACATAACTAAAAATGATGAAGGAATATACATCTATGAGGTTCATCATCAAAACCCTAAATTAAAGGAGACTGGGACTGTTTCTCTGCGTAAGTACATTAAATCAGTTTCATCATCTCTTTACTGTGATGTTCTCAAATCTCTCTGCTCTTAAAGCACATTTACACCTATTTGATCACACTCTCTGTCTGAACAGGTGTGAAGAAGAACAGAGAAGACTCTGTGAGTAAACATTTGATTTTTATGATTTCATTGTAAAATTCTCCCTCCAGAGGTCAGAACTTTAACATCAAGTTTTATTTTTTCTGTTTTTTTATCTTCAAATGGAAATCCCAAACCTAAAGTATCCCAGCGACACCTTGGTAAGTGAAAACAGTCAATGGAAGTGGAGTCATTGCGTCAGGGGTTAAACGATATGCCATGTTGTGTCAGGAAGAGTCAGTACGCTCCAGTAAGACTGGGTCAGGACAGACAGCTCAGAGTTTGGATCAGAGGGACAGCAGAGGGTCTTTAGAGATCTGATGATTCAGAAACACAAACATGTCACATGCCACATGTCTGTGGCTGCTGTTGATGCTCAACTTTCAGAGCGAATTAACCTCAAAATGACTAAAAAACAACACACAGAAGTCCTGACCTGTAATCTGGGGGTTTCCTGCTGATTAGTCAGACTAAAGAGGTTTGTGCAGTTTAAAAAAACTGCACTGATCTTATCCAATAAAACAAAAAGTATGAAGATGATTCATGTGTTTGGTGTGTTCCAGTTGTAGTCGAAAGTAGGAATTTCCGAGTTCGGAGAAGGAAACTACATCCGGAACGTCCCCTGAAGTCGGAATTTCCTACTGGGAACTCGGTGAAACTTCGCCACCCCCGAGTTGACAATCGAAGATGGATGTCCCCAGTGTGAACAGTTACTTAGCTCCTGTAATAATCAATTTATTTGCTCTTCTGACTGGGGTGTGTCGCTCTAGATCAGCTGTATACATAGTATTGTTAGACTTATATTTACAAAAATGCTGCCATAGTGATAATCACATTCTTCATAGAACACAGGGTGTGCTAACAACAGCTAACAATAGCCTGGAAGATCGACATGTTTTTTCCAACTTTGTAACGGGAACACTGATAACTCAGAGATGATATCACTCCCTCTTCTTCTCAGTTCTGAGGTCAATGTAAAGCAGCATCTCTCTCAGGATTTGATTATTCATGCTTATTAAAGCAAAATCAAGTGAAACTCCTAATTTTACGAAAGAGCTAACTTTTATAAACCTCTCTGTAGATCAAACGTTGCCCATGGCTAAATGCAGAGGGATTACATTGACATCATAGTTTATGTGTTGGTCTGTTGGCAGTTCAGCAGCTGAGGGGCAGAGATCAACGTCTGGTTGTTGATGTGAGAAACAGGAAAACTCTGTCATGCACCTGAAACAGGCAGAGTTGTCAGTAATCTGCAGGTCTGATTATTTTTGATGATGTCCATGACAGAAAATGTAGATTCAAGTCTCAATGATAACAACTAGATTTTAATCTAATTAATTTCAGAATAATGTCACATTAAAGACAGAGTTGTTTTTAGCTGAATGCAGTCAGAACTACGTTCTTCACTTACGGTGCTTGCTGTGTGGAGTGATCCCAAACTGCATGAAGAAAACAGCTCCAAGTATTTTCTTTATGTGTCGTCATGTTTCATAATTATACATTATTTTTTCATAATGTGGTGAATGTGAAAGCTACAAGTTATCCACATGAGCGATTTGGAGTCATCTGTTGGTGTATTTGATTAGTGTGGAGGGAGAGAGGAGCTGTCCTGTTCACTGCCATGCTCAGCATGCAGGAACCCAAAATATGAAAATGACCATTCAGTAAGTGTCTGAATAAAAGACATACTAATGTGATTATTCATCAATCTTGGGCTCAACTTTAAGTATGTTTGAAGAGTTGTCATCAAACCTGTCTCTTCATCTTAGACACTGATTTAGAATTTTGAGAAAGATTTGCTGAAATCAAACATCATGAAGTTTCTTCAAAATAAAAAACGAGAGGAAAGACAAAGAGGTAAAAGTTTATGTTCATCAGTGAAATGACTCCAGCTGCTGTTTTTAACCTGACCTCACAGCTCCAGATGTTTTAATAACATCAGCTGAGGACGTCTGAACATCATCAGATCAGTAACTCAAACTTTTCTACTGGACTGAAGAGTCTGACTGCTCACTTCACTCCAGTTAATGACCACAGTCTGACCTCTTTGCCTCTCAGGGACTGTACGTACCTGAGCTGCAGGTTTTTGTTTCTACCCGAGGACGTCCAGACCTGCTCTGATTAAGACCTCCAACAAAACTGCACACATGTTCACGCCTACTTTCATGTCTTTCCAGAAAACAGTTAGATGATACAAAGTATACTGAAGTCTGTTTGTGTTGATATAAGACCCTCGGCTGCCTGTGGTCAGGACCTCAGGGTCCTGGTTCAGGTTTAAAAGAGGCCATGTGGTTCAAACATGTAAAAACTCTTCAAACAAACCAAAATTCAGCAGCTAGGATATGATCAACAAACTACTGAGGCCATTCAAACTCCCATCAACAACATGTTCCTCATTAAAGACTTCAAATGTTTCATAAAAATCAGAAACAGCAGAGAGTTCAGTTCACCTGGACCAGAAACAAAGAGCCAAGAAAAGTAGACTGCATCTTCAACCCTCCTCCAAAAGTCCACTGTGGGCCAGTCCAGACTGGAGACAGTTTGATCAAAAGGAGAATTAAGAAGAGATCATTAAAAAAGTTTTATTGAACAATCTGACTGTGAAGAACAACCCTGACTTTATTTGTTTTTCCACAGGGTCAAATCATTGGATTTATCTTCGCAGTTCCCTTCGTTATTGCTCTTGTTGCTCTCAGAGTTTATCTTAACACCAAATGCAGTAAGTCACAAACATTTTCCGTGTTTCAGAAATTACAATACAAAGACATATTTCCATAGAATCTGGTGTTAAAATGTAAAATTAGAAACAGATTTGAATGTGTGGATGAAAAAGCTTCTTTAAGTCAGAATTCAGACTTTAACACTTCAAAATCAACAGCAGCTGATGATTGGATGATAGATCTGTCAGTCACACTCTTCACAGACCAATCATATCAGGCGACTCAGAGTGACGGAGCAGCTTCCACCTCTCTTACCTGATTCAGTTGTCCAGTTTTTGGCTGTGAAGTTTGAGGAGATTGGAGCTTAATAAGATGATCTGTGTGATTTCAGACATGAATCAGGTCCATCTGCTCTGTAAGGTTACAAATTCTGCCCTTAATTTTGAAAAAGTCACTTTTATCATGAAATTCTCCCTCAATTTCCAAATTCTGAATCCTGACCTGGAAGCTCAACTTAAACTCATAATGTCATTTTCAGGATGAATTTACAGAGAATTTTGACCTTAATCACAAGATCCATGCTCACTTTTTAAGATTTTGATCCATATTCAGGGACCAGGCATCGCCATATCAGAACGGCATACTGGAAGGACACACCACCCTCAAGTCTTAACGACTGACGGATAAATTAGGCAGATGTCCTAAGGTTAGGTTTAGGGCAAGTGTTCAGGGAAGGTCTTTTCCTCGTGACCACACTGTCCTCATCGTAGCACCAAATAAGTAAGAAAATACTTGAAGACCAACTTCAGCTGTGCCCTTCCGGTATGCCATGCTGATATGGCGGCTCCCGGGCCCTGTAGATGGGTGCCTCTCCAAATTTCTAAGAGTAACTTTGACTTTCTGACTTGAGGAAATCCCTGATTTGAAATCATCCGGTTGGACCAAATGAAATGAAATCATGAAGTGGAGTGAATATAATGACTAAGATAACTCTTCAAGCTTGTAAAAAAAACCAAATGTTTAATGATTTTTAAACATTTCTTCCCTTTAACTCACAGGACAAGCACTCCAAAGAACACCGAGTACGACATATATCATAGTTCAGTAGCAGATATTTGAGTGATAAAGACGCTGAGAGGAGGAGACCCAGAGAGAAAAATGAGACAAGCAATGGTGTCGGACAACAAAGTGGATAACCCAACAAGGCGCCCATGAAGCTGTTGATTATCATGTCAAATATTAACAACTACAAATATGTTTTTTACTGTTGATTATCATGTTAAATATTAACTACAAATGTTTGTTTTTGACTGTTGATTATCATGTTAAATATTAACTACAACAAATGTGTTTTTTTACTGTTGACTATCATGTCAAATATTAACAACTACAATTATGTTTGTTTTTACTGTTGATTATCATGTCAAATATTAACAACTACAAATACGTTTGGTTTTTTTACTGTTGATTATCATGTAAAATATTAACAACTACAAATGTTTGGTTTTTACTGTTGATTATCATGTTAAATAGGTAACATTTACAAATATGTTTGTTTTACTGTTGATTATCATGTTAAATAGATAACATTTACAAATATGTCCATTTTTTTTTTAGAAATTTCCGTTTCTTTGTTGTTTCCTTAAAGCACAGATATAAACATTTCAAGTGTTACAGTGGCCTCTTGTTTCTGAAAAAACAAACAAGGGTAGTACAGTTATGTCAGCTGATATGCTTATCCAATATTAACTGGAAAATACTTTCAAAGAAAAGTTTGGATGATTATAAATGTAGATATATACATATATCATAAAATAATTGGATGAATAGATAAATATAAATAGATAAAAACATTAGGGCTGTCACTTTAGTGCAGTAATTCGATTACTTAATTACACCCCAAATTAATGAGTTATAAATATCAATCCCAAGATTAATCATAGCACACAAACATTTTGATATTGTCCAGCTGGAGCACCCGTACATGGCAGTCACTTCACACATGCGTCTCTAGTCAAACCAAACAAAGCCCAGGTGACAACAAGAATGGCCTATTTAAGACTTAGTCTGATTCTATTTTTGAATTTATTTATATTTACTGAATTCTTTAATTATGCATCAGGCCTAATTGTTTTGCTGGACGTCCTCGAACTTTTTCTTGTTTTGAATTTGATTTATGAAACACACTTAAAATGTAATTTGAGTTGAATGATTGAGCTTGCCCTGACTTTGGTTTTATTCTGTCACCAATAAAAATGTGGATTTACAAATCTTCACTTCTTAGTGTATTCATTTGATAGTCCTGAACTACAATTTTATAATATCCTAGAATTCAGATTCTTTATTTGGGTACTTTAAGCAGATATGAGATTAAAATGCGATTAATTAGATTAATTATAAATTCCGGAAATTAGATTAATTTTTTAAATCATCTGACAGCACTAAAAATACAAATTCATAATCGAAACCTGTATACATGGATTTATAAACATAAAAGATGACAGGATGGAAAAATTCAAGAGAATCATCTAAGAAAATACTTATTGATCAGATTTGTTTTGGAAAATGTATACATAATAAAAAAAATAGAGATAAGGAAAGGAGAGGAGAGTAAAAAAAATCTCATAAATGATTAAATGACTGGATATTGCAATGATATGTTTTTTAAAAACATTAGTAATAATAGGAATAAATGAGAGTGTAGTCATATTGTATCTAAATAAGTTGAGTGCTTAATATAAGAAAACTAGTTTTTAATTTCCCACTCAAATGAGTGGACTGTTTATTTGAATGAAATCACATATCTATTCTTTTAAAGTTAGGGTCTACGATTTGGAAGCTTTGTACATCTTAATAACACCGTTTATGGTCCTGTTATGGTCCTATGCTCCAATCTACACAATATAAAGACCAAAAAGAACGAAAAAAATCCATTCAGTATATCCGCTGAAAAGCTGCATACTAGCTGACCAATCAAACCTTAGAACCTGTGAGGATTAATTGGTCCGTGAGTTAGTCCATGAGTCCATCCAATCCTCGTGTCCCTCACTACGCAGTACGCAGCATCTTGCCCATGGTCCCGCCTCCTCCCCTCTACCTCCGGTGAGCAGCTAGCAGCGTTAGCTACTGAACTATCATGGAGCCGGAAAAGCCTAGCGCCGAAACCGGGAAGCCGCCTCCCCCCCGGGGCCCAACGGAGCTCTGCCCGCGGGTTGAGGCCTGTTAGCGGGCTAACGGCTAACGAATAGCCTCAGCCGGCCGTCAGACCTTCAGCATCGGCCGTTTCGCCCCTGGTTGATCAGGTAATGGCTTTGGTTACTACAGTGGGAGATGTCTGCTGAATAACTCTGGTTAGTTTGTGCCTGTACGGGCTAATAACTTGTAGGGGAGTGGGTTAGCCTGTTAGCCGCTGATCGTCAGCACTGTAAGCTGAGCTGGGGAGGACAGGCTGAGAAACATTAATCCTCACCCACACTCGGCTCCGCTCTGGCGGCGCCAAACCTGCATTGCCACTGGTCCAGTTGAAATGGCTACTGCTGTGTGTTATAAGGGAGATGTCTGTCGCGTTTGATACTTTTAGTTGAGCTGAGCTGTTTTTGATTGAGTTTGCTGCTGATATATTGTACTAGTCGCTCGTAGCTCTGTCCGAGGGGGCTTTATGAGGCCACACGAGCTGGGGGCGGGATCTTGGAACACGGAGGGGAGAGGTGAGGGAAGGGGGGGGCAGGCTGCGGTTTCAAATCTTAGACACAAGCTTTAAAGTTAGCTGTTAGCCACTATGGCTAACAACAGTACAGCTAACAACAGTTAACGGCCATTAGCCATCGGGGCTTAGCTTAGCTTTAGCTGTTAGCTTTAACTACCTTAAGACTGTTGTTTCACATTAAATTATATCACACAGATGAATCTTCAAAAACGTTTATGTGACATGAACCTTGTCAAAGTCAATCCCTACAGAGTTTTTTCTGGTAAACTTCTGAGGAGAGCAGATTTGGCTGAGTATCACTGAGTAACCATGACGACCACAGGCTAACCAGCATGTCTGTGAAAGGTTTCTTCATTATCTCCCAGTTTCTCAGCAGTGATCCCCAGTCAGGAAAAGGGCAAAAAACATGATTCATCATAAGACAAGCTTTAACTGATGTTCTTTTCTCCTCTTTGTAAGAATAAATTGAGTCCATTTCTAATTTAAAAAAAATGCAGATATGGAGACGGCATCAGAAGCCGCCATTGTTTACAAACATACAGTCACTTCCTGTTGTCGTCATGTCCCCAGCTTCTGTCTCTCCTCCCTAATTGGGCCGTAAAGCAATTAGCCAAGTGAGGACATGGAGAATAAAGGCTGGCAAGACAGAGATGCAGGATTTCAGAATCAGGCCGGCCCGTCTGATCTGCTTAAAAAGGCTCTTGCTTTGTCTTTATCCATTCGGTCCCTTTTGGTTATAAAGGCATGTTTGGGCTGAGATCCCTGGCTCTACATTGGACCTTTTCTCTATCAGCAAACCAAGGAATCTCACCAGGCTGCGACGAGGTACAGCAGAGAACTTGCTGGAGACACGGTGGTGTCGTAGATACCCAGTGGACCCTCTTGATGACCTAGATGATCACTCTGCTGTCCTTAAACAAACCCCAAAGCAGCTCCTCCACACAATCCACCACTTTGTTTCCTTCAACTTTCCCAGTCTTTTGTTGGCCCTGTCCCGGCTTATTTATAATAATACATTTTATTTAGAAGCGCCTTTCAAAACAGCCAAGGACACTGTACAGGATAAAACAACAATAAATTCAATCAAATCATCAAAAAACAATACAAGTATAAAATCAGCAAAATACAACAGAACGTGATGGAAGTGGATGAGAGTGGAATATCCAAGGTAAGGAGTATGCAGTCCTGAACAGGTGAGTTTTGAGTCTTGATTTAAAAAGAGACAGGGAGGTCAGATTCCTGAGGTCCAGAGAGAGAGAGTTCCAGAGCTGGGGAGCAGAGCGACTGAAGGCCCTGCTGCCCATGGTGCTGAGGCGAGCAGAGGGCACAATGAGGTGGGTAGAGGAGGAGGATCTGAGGGAGCGGACAGGAGTGGCGATGTGGAGGAGGTAAGACAGATATGGAGGGGCGAGGTTGTGGATGGTCTTAAAGGTGCACTCAAAAAAATGATTTTTCACTGTCATGGGTATTAGAAGAACAAATTTACAATTATTTTTAATTCCAAGTTAATTCAAATGAAACACATAAAACAAATGACATCCGTTTCAGTAAGAGTTCGGTCAGTAGGGGGCAGTGTGTGTTTGTACCGTAGTGGAGTGGTCTGCAGGTAAGACCAAAGAAGAAGAACAACTTCCTCTTCAACATGTGGCACCTTCACCACACGTGCTGTCCACCTTCGGCTCCATTATCATACTGGAAGTTGGTAAGAGTTTTATATTCTCAACCTTTAGGTCATTATCATAATTTATAGTTCTCGCCAGTAATAAAGTGCAGTTAATGTTTAGTGTTCCCGTAAGCTCCGTGGAGAAAGACAACCGAGAATGACCCCAGTATGAAGCCGAAGCGCGGCCATTTTTTTTAAAACTCTCTTTACAATGCAGCCTAACGGATGCAGCCTTGATTTGGTAAGATGCCTGCCTTCTTTACCTGACTGCTTCACTTTTCTTTAATATTAAAAGGTGTTTATGTTTGTTTTTATTATTAAAAACGATTTTTACAGAAGCTTAAACAAACTTTACAGAAGCCTACAATTAAATGTACAACAATATGGGGGGGGGGGGGGGGGTAAGCTGCAATGGATATTAACACCTTGATGTTGATGAAAAGCCATCTAATTTAATTTAAGTAAGTGAGGCAGCCAGAGTGGTCGAGCATCTTAAATTGCATGCCGTGGGTCTACACTGTATAATCTCTTGTCTGTTTTAAGTCTATGCACATCTCAAGAAGATTAAACTATGGCTTTTGCAGTTTTATCATGACAATAGATATGCACATTTTAGTGAGTTGATTTTTGTTTGATTTCTAATGCAAATATTTTCTCTTGTAGATACCCAACCTCCCTGAACAACATAATGGCATATTGTGAAGAAATGTGCAAAAACTGTGCACCTGACAACCTCTTTACTTTGGCAAGTATCATGTTGTAGCTTTTAATCATTCTTGTAATTATTTTTTTCAAGGGTTGTTTTTCCGTGTCAGGTTATAGGGAACAAATAGATCATACATCTTCACAGAGCACAGTACAAATATATGTCTTGGAATATGGTTAAGAGGAAATGTTTTTATTAATCTATTTGACAAGTAGGAGCAAACTAGTAGAATACAGCTGCAGATAGGATGAACCTTTTTTTGCGCAAGTGGTAATTTTCTTTCTTCTCTGCCTGCAGGTGTATGTGGCAGTGTAACGTGATAAGAGTGAGTGGTGACATTGTCAACAAGCAAGACTGCATTTCGAAGTGTCTGTGTGTCTACCTCAATGAGGACAGCAAGGATCTCATCAAGGAACACAAGGTTAGTAAAAATGTCAATGTGCAGAAGTATATTCTGTTTATTTGAGGGGAGATTATTTTGAAGTCTAATGAGAAATGCCTCTGAACTTCTGAGGAGTGTTAACCCCCACCAAACAGCTGTTTGGGGTTTCTGAATACAGAACAGTGATTGGAGAGTGCTTGTTCTTTCAAGCTTACAGGTCAATTTCATGTATGAGTGTCATTTCATGAAGAAAATAATCTGTCTTTGATCAGTCATTAATCTAACATCTTCATAGGGCTGGGAGATATGGCCTAGAAATAAAATCCCCAATTTTTTTCCCACAGCACTTGATTTACAATTCCAATCGATTTTTCCCTCCCTAAAAGAAACAAAACTCCCAGTGACATAAAAATGAAACAAATCAAGTTTTGCCTTTATGTTGTCTAAGTGTTTCCCTCTTAAAGTCAAAGTCAGGGTCATAAAAGGTTGATTATGTAGTATAAACGTAGGCAGGTTTGTCTACATAATCACTAAAAGACTGAGGTATTTTTTCAGTGTTAGCATGAATCTCACTGATCAACATTTAATCTACTTAAAATAACAAATACAAGCCTATAAAAGTGCTTGAATAAACCTTACAAGTCTGACCATCATGAAAATTGTTTTTTTTTTTAAATTACAACTACTTACAATTGGACTAAGGCAAGAAAAAAAATCTCAATTTTTAGTTTTTTACATGTTCAGCAGAAAATAATTTGAATTAATTGATTTAATCAATTTTTTGCCCAGCTCTACATCTTGATCTATCTTTCAGTCGTCTTGGTGTTATAAAATGTATTGCTTGAGTTTGTTGCCTGACTGAATTAAATATACAAACATGGTCAACAATTTGTATCTATGTTGTGTACAATTAGCCACACTGAGTACTTTAATAAGCCAGACCAGCCAAAGTAAGCCAGACCTAACACTTATCTTTTCTAGAATACCCCTCTGAAGTCTAACTGAATATTTGTTTCTCTGGAGGCATGTTGGTGCTATGCTTGAAATATTTGTCAAACCCTTTTAACCTGATTTTCTCTGTGTTGGTCAGAATGTGGACTTGGAAAAAATGAAGACTTTCCTGAGACCACCATGGGGATCTATGTGATCAGAAAAGAAAATGCAGAGCAAGAAGAGGAGCCCGAGGATGTGAAAAAGAAAACCTAAAGACTAATGGCACAATGGAACTCAGTTTTTCTCTCCTATGGATATGCACTTTGGACTTTTCTGGCCACATGTTGTGTGAAAGACAGACAGAATTCTTTAATTTACTGCTTCTCTTATTGTTATGGCTCACTTTGCAGTTGAATGTCAGTTTTTAATACCTTGATTTCAATAAATTGTATTAATTGAAAATGTGTGATGTGTAGTTTAATTTAATGTGATTTGAATGAACTGAATTTAAGAAACTGTAATGGGTGCATCAACATATTTAAGGTAAATAGACTTTATTTAAAGAACATACATAAATCGATTCTGAGTAAATTAGATAAATACTATGAGCCTCAATTGCATAAATCCTCTTAGTCTTTTCATCTCCATTTTATTTAAGATAATTACATTAGAGTTATTTGTTGATTTATATTAGAATTACTTAACTCAATTGCATGGAAATTTGTCATGTAATTGAAATACATAAAACTGATGAAACTGACCACATTAATTTTTTGAGTGTGAACAGGAGCAGTTTGAATTCTATCCTATGCTTGACCGGGAGCCAGTGGAGCTGCTGCAGGATGGGGGTGATGTGATGGTGGGAGGGGGTCCTGGTGATGATGGGGCCGCTGAATTTTGAACTCAGTTGAAGTTTATGGAGTGACTTTTGGGGGAGACTGAAGAGAAGTGAATTACAGAAATCTAGGCGAGAGGTGACAAGGCTGTGAACAAGGATGGAGGTGCTGTGAGGAGTGAGGGGGGGCGAAGGCGGTTAATATTTCGGAGGTGGAAGTAGGCGGACCGAGTGATACTGTTGATGTGAGACTGGAAAGAGAGAGTGCTGTCGAGGATGACACCCAGACTCTTAACCTGAGGGGAGGGGAAGACCAAGGTGCTGTCAATGGAGGTGGGGAGGGTGTCTATTTTTGAGAGTGTGGATTTGGTGCCAATTAAAAGGAGTTCAGATTTGTCAAAGTTTAGTTTTAGGAAATTTGAGGTGAATCAGTAATTTATTTCAAATAGGCAGGAGGTGAGAGAAGTGGGTGGGAGTGTGAAATTAGGATTACAAGAAAGGTAGAGCTGGGTGTCATCCGCGTAGCAGTGGGAGCTAATGTTAAATTTACGGAAAATATGGCCGAGGGGTAGGAGGTATGTGATGAAAAGGAAGGACCCCAGGACGGAGCCCTGGGGCACAATTGTGGTAACTGGGTAGGGATCAGAATGGAAGGACTGTAACTGTATGAACTGAGTGCGGCTTTTGAGATAGGACTGGAACCAGCTGAGGGGGGTGTGAGTGATGCCAATGGAGGAGAGTCAACTGAGCAGGATGGGGTGTGAGATGGTGTCAAAGGCCGCACTCAGGTCAAGGAGGATGAGGATCGAGAGTGAACCAGAATCAGCTGCCATGAGGAGGTCATTAGTGATTAGTGATTTAATGTGTTGCAGGCGTTATATTAAAAACAAGAGAATATTCACAGTCAGTTCATTGGTTTGTACATTAACTATTTTGTCTTTGCAGGGTATTTAATTGATTATAGGTTCAAAAGGATTCGTAATTTAATGTTTATCCTATTTATTTACATCTTACAAAATGTCCCAACTTCCTGGAATTTGAGTTTGTACTTGTTTGAATGTTTATTTGAGTTGGTTACAGATAAGTCTAAATAATTGTGGGAACTTGCACTTCGCAAGTTGAGGTCAAGTGTGACCTCTGCTGGCCAAAAACTGACATCATAAAAAAGGAAAAAATGATGCTGTACTGTCATATCGTTCCAATAAAACATAAGCCAACTCTTCATCACATCCAAAATATAATTTACATACTTATATGAGAGAAGCTTATTAATCACATCAAAAACATATTTATAGAAATTCATCTATTAGCTAGCCAATCACAGGGTTGACATATAGAGACTATTTCTGAAACTGCCTCCAATACTCTTAACTAATAACCCACTCACAATGTTGATCTCAATCTCATATCACTGAAATAAGGGTTATGTTGGATCAGCTGTCAACAGAGCTTCTTCAACTAATTACTAAAATTGAGTTTATTATACATATTTCAACATTGCAGCCTTCTGGCAACGTGGACAAAAGGAACGCAAAATATGCAAATGTATAAACTCTGAAATAATTAAAATGACTGAATTCCTTATACTCTTCCTGGAGAACAAATACAAACACTTTTAAAAAAACACTTGAATAGTTTCCATTTATTGAGAGAAATACAAATTTATTAAGCTTTGGGACATAAATGTAATTACACACATCTGTTTTCTAAAGGTATTTTGAGCTTGTATTATACTGTATCTGGCATACATATTGATTTTGTTTTTTCCTTATTTTGATTAAGATATCGTCAGAATATATGAATGTATCATAACAGTGCCCCTCATTATCACTGACTGTCTGTGTGAGATCGAAAAAAGAAATATAAAAATCAAAAAGTTTCTGTATGATGCAGAAAAGACATTAGTAATGACTAAAGATGCTATGAGCTAAGTAACTACAAAAAAGTCTCACTTTTAGATACATGCCTGATGGAAATACACACTTTAAGATGAGTTTTATAGCATCAAAGAAGGTTATCTATAAATGCTATTCCTTAGCTTCGCACGGGTGGACTGGCCAGGATACTTAACTTCAGGGACAAG
Organism: Scarus forsteni; assembly: GCA_036419115.1. Taxonomy (NCBI): domain Eukaryota; kingdom Metazoa; phylum Chordata; class Actinopteri; order Labriformes; family Labridae; genus Scarus; species Scarus forsteni. The sequence continues at coordinate 261,970 of JAZDUH010000290.1, forward strand.
ACAATTAAAACTAGAACAAATTCATATCATTGGGACACGTCTTAGAGCACCGGGCTATCATTAAGCCTTTCTACTGCCAACAATCATCCACATCACGGTAAGGCTGTTTCATTTTATCTCTGAACAGTTAAAAGTTCTCAGGTTGTCCAAAGCTGTTTAAAATTACACTTTTTTTTTTTTTTTTAAAAAAGGATCATTTTCTAGATCTAAAATAGATTTCACAACATTTATCAAACTGTTTCCCTCTGTTGATCTATTTTATGCCTTTAACTTTACTGATTTCTTTTGATATATACCTCTTGATCATATTTGGTCAGTGCTTAAAGTCTTACACTCTTAACATCACTTTTGTTTCTTCATGTTCTTTAAATCCAGTCCTGTCTCCATCTTACTCTGGTTCATGTCCAGTGAATAACATGTTAATGGAGATTTTCCATTGTTATTGATCACTTCCTCATCCTTCTATCTGCCTTTACTCAGAGGCACAAGTCAAAGCAGTCAGTGCTTAGGGTCAGGTATTTTTTGAAACGCAACACATGAAATAAAGGGAGGGTGAGACTGTTCATGATCCATTTTGATGAACATCAGCTCTACATGAAACTTCAATGTGGCTTTAAAGAGTGGAGGGATAAAACCAGAAGGTCTTTCTACACAGTTAGAGGAAACATGACACCTCACTCAGCGTTTTTCAGTCATATAGAATCAATTATCCTAGATGGCAGTGAAATCTGCACACAAAGTGAAAGCAGGACTTGGACAGACCCTCTGAAAGACCCTCTTACTGTGTGAACAGTTTTCAGCTGAACTGGTCTGTGAGTGACCCCCACAGATCCTAAGACCAAAGTCTAAGGGCCCCGTTCTGTCGTGGCCAACAAAAACTGAATAAAGATGATTGAACCTCCAGCTAGAGTTTCACTTCAAGTTTGAGTTAAAGCGACACCACAAGATGCTGTCATAAGTCAATCTGCTGATAAAACCACTGGCTGATATGAGCACCAGATGGTCAGCAGTGGACAGTGAATTATCTGTTAATTATAAATATATTATTTATTAATTTGATTAGGACAGTGCACATCAACCAACAATTTCAAAACACACGTAACTGTAAATATTTTTTCACATGCCCACCGGCGGCAGGATTGTTGTAAACAGCTGAGCAGCACCGTGGTGACATTATTTTGAGCACAACACAGCAATCGCAAGCTTTTTGTCACAAACCGAGTAAAAGAGGAGACAAGGCGTGAGGAAAAATATCCTTGAGAAGCACAGGAGAGTTTTGGAAGCTACACAGCAGTATGAAGTCGAGGACGAGAGCAATTGAGCTGCAAAGAAAAGACGTATGAGGATAAGCTAATGGTAGCTACTGCTAGCATGCTAGCTTGTCGCGCTTATGACTCATCAGTGACGACACTCTGACCAATCAGTAGCTGGCCGCTGGTTGATGTCACCTTAAAGTATCAACTTAGCTTGTTTATAACCAGAGCAGAGTAGGTATTAAAAAGTGGCTGCTCATGGAAGGTACAGGGGGCCAGTGGAAACACGACGCAAACCGGATAGAGCCAAGTAGAGTAGTGTCATAGCAGTATAAAGTATAGCTGCAGCCTCTTGTTCTGCTTTTCCATAAATGAAAAATACAGTGTCATTGGCACATTTGCATTTCTACATTCAAACCGTCAATTAGCAGATTATGAACATAAAGACTAAAAAAGATTGGCCCTAAGATGGAGCCTTGTGGTACTCCAGCTGAACAACTGAGATATGATTTTAACTCTCCAATGTGTACAGTTTGGTTTCAGTTTGATAAATATGATTTCATCCAGCAGATTACAGAACTGGTTTCCTGTTGTTTCTGCTGTTAAAAGTCTTTCAGCACAAATTTTCCTCAATGCACAAATACAATGTCAAAAACATGTATTTATGTAAATCTGAATCTATGATCTCCCCTCAATTAATCCTCCTGAACATGTTGGTGTATTATTAATAAAGTCAGTTTATCAGGCGCCATAAAACCAACTGTGAAGAGAATGATCTGTGAATTTAAATACATTTTGTCTCATATTCGGTGATTTATTTAACGTCATTTAGAAGCAAACCTGACGGCTGAACTTCAGTCTCTTCTGTCTGAGTGTTTTATCAAACAGCTGAATCTTAATCTGATCTGTTTCCTTTAGGTTGGTCAGTCTCAGCAAAAGGAGAAACAGTCATCCTGGCGGTGAATCTCAATTTAACTCAGGATTCAAAGCTGGTATACTCCACCATAAAGTGGAAGAACAAGATGGGAGCTATTGTTCACCAGTACTGGGCCACCCAAGACTCCTTGTGGCTCCATCATGTAACACAGCTATGAATTCTGACCCGCCCATTAAATCTTGAACACAGAAATAAAAAAAAAAACAGCTTGTGAAGCCTCGCTCCACATTTAAACAACAGACTAAATGAAGGGTGTCATGCTCCTTTAAAGGCGCCTTTCATCACTAAACTTTCACACAGGCAGCCAGAGAATTTCACCAATCACTAAAAACTAACTTTTCTGGTCTATGCATTGAAACACAAAAATATCAATTAAATGTGATAATTTACCAGAAAATAAAAATGCAGGAAAACTCTATCAAAGTGAAAAGTGAATTTAGATTAATAATAACAATAGTAACAATAATAATAACTTAAATTTATATAGCGCCTTTCAAGGAACCCAAGGTCGCTTTCCACAGTAGAGGGACAAAACAAATAAGAACCGACAACAAAGACCAAAACAGGAAACCTGATTTGGACCTCAGCTAAACATTTAATCAGGGAAAGCCAGGGAGAACAAGTGAGTTTTGAGAAGTGATTTGAAACAGTCCAGAGAGAGAGAGTTGCGGATATCTGAGGGGAGAGAGTTCCAGAGGGTTTGGGGCAGCCACACTAAAGGCTCTGTCCCCTAACAGAGTGAATTAAAAGATAATTATTTTCTAATGTGCATAAACTCGTTCTTCAGTTGTTTTGGCATAGCTTTCCACACAGTTACTATTCCACAGTCCAAGTGCGCTTGCATTAGCTTCTGTTTGCATGAAGCATCAAGTCACTGTTTGTACACATTTCATCTCATAAACCTTTTCTTTTCTGTTTGTTCTTCATTGAAACAAACAGTCTGATAAGCAGTGTATCCTCCTGTGAGTAGGGATGGGAATAGATAAGATTTTATCAATACCAATGCTGTTAATAATCCTGCTAATCACTTCAGTTCTTTAACGATTCCAGTAAAAAAAAAAAGGGGGGAGGGGTCTTTTTTGTGCAGTTTTTAGCCTTTGTGAGGCACTTTATGTTGCTTCTAAGTATGAAAAGTGCTATATAAATTAAGTTTGATTTGATTTGAAATATTGCATGTGGGCAAATGGTCAGATTTTTAGTGTCAACAATGCCAAACATGCATCACAGTACAAATAACTGCTTCTGTAAGTTGCTGGTGTTTCCTCTCACTGAAGGTTGTGCAGTAGGTGTAATTAAAATTAAGCCAGAATTTTGATGCTTCTGAATTGATAAGGGAATTGATTAGCAAAAAGATTTATGATATTGAATCTTTGATGGAGCTGCTGATGATTCTCAACTGGAATTGGTTTCAGATTCCCATCCCTACCTGTGAGCCACTGCCTTCTACAAACAACAAGATGTGTTTTTACTGACCTGTTACAAAGAAGAGGCACAACAGTTATCCTCCTCACAGGAAGGTTTGTTCTTCAGTATGTGCACACATCTCTATATCACCAGCTCAGTGCACCATCTAGTGTCTGGATGTGGAATAGCACTATAGAAACAGAAACAAAAATCCACAAGAGTGATTATATTAACAAAATAAAATATGACAAAATGTATGGGGGCTGATTTATTGGTATATTTGACCTTCGTTTTACTCGGTTCCCACTTCATTTCTTGACAGCTGTTCTCACCCCTCTGCACTGGACTTGAACATCTATAAGTGTGTGAAAAGAGAAGTGTTTTAGCAATCACTTAAAAATGATGATTTCCAGAGAAAAAAAAGAATACACTCACAGATGCAGGTTGTCCATTGTGCATTTATAATATTTTATTTTATTTTGAATTTTTTCTGATATGCACATTAAGTTTAAAATATTAATGACAATAATAATGTGAACTTAAACATTAATTTAAAGAGTAAAAAAAATTAACATGCTTTAGACATCATAATAACACCAGAAACAACTCAGGTTACAAATCTGACAAAGGGTTTAAAGAGGTTTAGCATTTTGACTGACTATTTAAGGCTGGGAAATTATTGGCTAGGCAGATATGAATAAAACAATAAAACGCAGACTATATAAGGCCAATGTAGACACCTACTGAGTAGGTTTAGGAACTACAAATGATCCTAAACAGTAAAGACCACTTCATACACTCAAGCTGCAGAAATATAAAGCTGCTTATTTACTGATTAGCATAACATGTGGTGGCTAATCACTTAGAAGCAACTGAACAGAACACTGTGAAAGATAATTGATCATAATTTCAGTACTGAATCTTTACTTTACCTTTTTCTTTCTCCTGTTTTTCGTTTTTTCTTTCTTGTGCTCCGGACATTTTGGACAACTTTGCAAAATTCTTCGGGGTTACATCAAAAAATTCTTCCCTCTCCCCACAGAGAGCGAGCAGGTACGAATCAGCCGGAGGAGGAGGAGGAGAAGTAGAGGAAGATCTCACAGCCATCTAAAAGTGCAGCTAGTCATATAATATGTTTTCTGTGTTTATTCAATCAAATAAAAAAGGGATGTTTGAAAATTTCAAATCATGATTACTGTGACCAAAATCATCACCATTATCATACACACAGCTGACCTTGATGATAAAAACCTAGCGGAGTGATACTCTCTTCATAATAAATCAGGCACTGCTGACTTTGTTCAAGATTAAAATGTAAAAATGTCAGCATGTTTGCTGTGTGGTTTCGAGGGAGAAATCTTCATAACAATGCCCATGTGAGCATCCTCTGCCACACTTTCACTTTCAGAAGCCAAACACTCTAAACTGCCCATGAGTGCCTACACCTGAGGGATGTTTTTGACTTTTACAGGTAATGAGCAGAATCACAATGAGTTATTGAGCAAGTGAGGTTATCAAATACGGTTTAACAGTAATAAATACAAACAATGTCAATTTATCATTAATCATGATATTTCTAAAACAAAGATGTATTTTCAAAGAGCCTGGTGTGTAAATGTGAAATCTTAAAAACAGATCCAATGTGGTATTCAAAAAGCTTCAAGTCAGAATTCTTACTTTAATCTCTCGCTTCATATTTCTGTTCAAGGAAAATGACCCATATTTAAGAATCCTGACAATTTAAAAAAAATAATTCTTACTAATACTCCCGCACCGCGGCTTGCTTCATCTTCAGAAGTCTGACTTCAATCTGACATTTCTGAGAATTTCAAGTTTCCAGACTTCGACTTACCTTTCAGTGTTCTGACCGTAATCTTAAAATTTGGACCTGAGAAAATCACAGATTTAAAACCATTCTGTTGGACAGAATGAAATGAATCAATCAATTAAACCTGAGAGAATAAAAACTGTGCAGGCCTCACTAGCTTCCAAAGTCAGCCATCTCACCTTCAAAGTCTCCAAAGAGCTCCACAACAAGATGATGACGTTCATGAAGTTTACTCTGCTGCTTCACAGTTCAACTGCAAAAACAACAACAAGAAAAAACAGTTTCATTAACATTTAACATAAAAATAAAATAAGGCATGTCTAAACTTATGCCAACACTACAGTGACCATATTCTGAAAACCCAAAAAGAGGAACCTCGGCTGTATGTGTCATTTGTCGCATTGGGATAATGTCAGTGGTCCAGTGCAGTGCTTTTTTATAAATATTAACCCTTTTACAATTATGAATATAAATGAATGCCTGGTCTTTTTAGTCTTGATGTCATTTAATTTGTGAGAAAGTGCCCTTTGAGTAAATACTTTTGCACCTTTTTTGACGGAAAAAATAAAACATTCCAGCAAGTATTTGTAATTATTAAGTGGTAAAAATCTTTTTTTTTAAAAGTGTGAAATTACAAGAAAAGGTTTTGTAATGTGAACAGGTTCCTCTTCATACACAATTGTAAATGATCATATACAACATCCTTGAGATGACAAAACCAAAACTCAACATATTCTACAGTATTTATTCTTATTAATTTTTAATATTACTAACATTATTAAACCATTAATGAAATCTATGAAACACCATTCTGAAAAAGATGCAGACAAAAAAAGATAAACTAAGTAAAGAACACCAAGAAAACACTCCAGAATTATACTGAAATTATTTACAATATTTTACATTACTTACACAGAAAATGCCAATAAACCACCGAAAAATGACTAATGTTTGTTTCTACATCCTCTCTCTGCTCGCTGGCTCAGTCAGCTCACTTCCTGTACCTCCCCCTCAGGCAATAAAATCTTCGGATAGCTTGGAAACTTGAGGAGTTACAGAAGTTTGAATAATGCGTGTCTGTCAAGCTTCGTCTACAGAAAAAGTTGAGCAAAACACGCGCACATTTTAGGGAATTGTGTAAAATTCCCCCAGACAATTTACAACCAAAATGGAGGACATCACGTCCAGGCAACAGAGGACATCTGGTCACCTCAACACAGGATTAGTCTATAAACAGGGTTCCTTCAGGTTTCTTCAAGTTAAACTCAAGTCTTTTTAAGACCGTTTTACGACTATGTAGATCAAAAATCAAATCCTATTCCTCTGCCTATGTCATAGTCTCACTGGCAAAGAAAGCCTCAAAAATGCTGTCCAGGATTGGTTTTAACCAATGTCAGAAAATCATTTTATCCACCCAAGCTGCAATAAATTTACATTTTCCCATGTTATCAGTGTGAATTTGGAAGCAGCTTGCCTTGTTTGTGGTCTCTCTGTGTTGTGATGCTGTAGCGTTGTGGTTTAGCTGCTCTTTATTTATATTATGTACATTATTTAATTTTTTTAGATAATGGTGGTTGACAAATTAAACTTCTGACGAGAAATGCGATACAGAAAAGTTACACACAGCACATTTTTAAGGCCCAGATATTAAAATAAAATACTTTTTCCAAGTCTTTTCAAGGTATTTTTTTCAAATTCATAAATTCAATGCTTGAAGAGTTTTTAAGACCCTGCAGGAACCCTTTACAAAGTGGGAAGTACCAGTTTATTAGAAAGTAAGTGTAGCCAGTCAGTGGACAAAAGCTCATGAATCTGACCTCCAACAGCACACTTCTCTCCTCATCATGTCCTTAGGGCATCTGACTTTTTCTACTCCAGTATATATTCATATATCTAATGAGAAAACTATTTAAAACACATAAAATTAACATGCAATGTAACACAGAAATTAAAAAAGACAAATAAACAATAAATTAGAACTAAGAACAAAAAAGAGCTCACATACCTGTACTTAATAAATCACATTTCCAGTGGACAATCTTCATCCATCTGATCTCCACCAGCAAACTTCTACAGAGGAGCAGAGAGCAGAGCAGAGTGATATAGCCTAGCTTGACATCGGTAAATTAGCTGTTAAAATTACAGCTGCATGTCACTTCAAACACTTCAAAAATACACTTTCAGACGTTCATAATGTTTTTATACAATCTGTGAACCGCACAACATCAATATGAACAACTTTATAACACGTTAACTGCGTTTCTGCTCTAATTAAACATCATCCAACCTGTAAACCATCTTTCTTCATGTTCTTCTCAGGGCATCTGAGGACAGGAGCGCGAACGGTCCCGGAAATGACCCATCAAAATAAAACAAAATACATAAACTAAATATATGAAAAATGAATATTTAAACACGTAACAAAAATAATTTAACATAACTGATAACTGAGGTTGGACTGTTGGTGAATTATAAACATATAAAACACTTGTTACATTAGCATAAAAATATCCGTTAGCTGCAAGCCGCCTCTATTAACATCACCTAAACTTAAAGAAACTTAAAAACACAGCAGCTGTGTTGACAGAAACATTGTTTACAATGGTCACACTTACAAACATTGCTCTAGCATGCAGAAAGAAAGAGTCAAAGCTCAACTTCGCAGTCAGAAATCGCCGAATAGGGCTATTTCCGGTTTAGGCCGGAAATGAAGGTCAAACTGACCTGACTGCCACAAGATGGCGCCGATGGGGCAGAACAGAATTACAAAGAACAACTTGAGTGTTTAAGCTTGTTCAAAACAAAATGTTTTTTTCCCTCATGTTAAATTCTCACAAAATAAATACCTGAAAAGAAAATATTAAGCTAGAGGACCACAGATGGTGAAGATTCAGACCCTTGGAGATTAGCTAACAAACCATTCAACCTCCAGAAGATGAGAACAATGCTAAAATAGAGACGGCGCTGATACTACAGGAAAACGAGGAATAAAAGAACATTGTTATCAAAAATGATGAAAAACAGGTAATAAATGCATTTTTTTCTTATTTTTGCTGTTTTATTGTTTCCTTAAGGCACAGATAAAAAATAAAGTGTCACATTAGCCTCTTGTTTCTTGGAAACAACAACAACAAAAATAAAAGGGGGGCAGTATAGTTATGTAGGGTGAAACTTTAATCCAATACAGCCTACAGATTCAGCCCCCTGTCTGATAAGACAGACATTTGAAATAGTTTTAATGACTATTTAGAGCACAAGCCTGAATTATCTACAGGAGGAAATACTGTTCTCACTCAACCAGTCCAGCTTTCTTGTTTAGATGTGATCTGTCTGTTGTGGTTGAAAATATTTGAGATGAGTTGTAATGGAAAGCGAAAGTGTTTTTAAGATGTCAGTGGACAGTCTGTCTCTAACAGCTCAGCTGTATTTGATCAATTTACTCTGTTTTTTAATCTTAACTTAATTTAATTCATTCTTATACAGTAGATTAGCTTAATTAATGTTTAGGTTGACTTTCAACACAATATAAATGAAGAAGGATGTTTCCCTCAGGGTTTTCTTCCTTTATTTGGCTGATCAGGAATAAACAGGTTTGCTGGAGGTCAAAATGTGTTTTGAGGAACAAAATGAAAAACAGTTAATTGCGATCAGCCATTTTTGTTGTTTGCATTTGCCTGGAACGCTTTGAGGTCACAGCTGGTACAGTCCGAGTGGGATAAGTCCGACTTTCTGCTTTTCTGGAATGCAGCATAGTCATCAGGTAAGACACTCAAGTTGGACAGGTTTGAACGTGGTCTCAAATGGTCCAGCTTGTTGAGTCCTAGTGTGGACGGGGCCGTTTCAAAGAAGGACCTGCCTACATGTGGTCAGAATCAGGGTCCTGGTTCAGGTTTAAAAGAGGCCACGTGGTTCAAACATGTGAAAATTCTTCCATCAAACCAAAATTCAGCAGCTAGGATATGATCAACAAACTACTGAGGCCATTCAAACTCCCATCAACAACATGTTCCTCATTAAAGAATTCAAATGTTTCATAAAAATCAGAAACAGCAGAGAGTTCAGTTCACCTGGACCAGAAACAAAGAGCCAAGAAAAGTAGACTGCATCTACACCCCCCTCCAAAAGTCCACTGTGGACCAGTCCAGACTGGAGACAGATTGATCAAGAGGAGAATTATGAACAGATCATTAAAAAAGTTTTGTTGAACAATCTGACTGTGAAGAACAACCCTGACTTTTTCATTTGTTTTTCCACAGGGTCAAATTGTTGGAACTGTCATTGGGGTTCTCGTTGTTCTTGCTGCTGCTCTCACTGGTGTTACTGTTTTTCTTTACATCAAACACAGTAAGTCACAAACATTTTCTGTGTTTCTTAAATTGCAATACAAAGATATATTTCCATAGAATCTGGTGTGAAAATGTAAATTTAGACATAAATTTCAAATGTGGAATCAAAAAGCTTCTTTAAGTCAGAATTCAGACTTTAACCTCTTGATTCATGCTTCAGTTTTAGAGACATGAGACAGATTTCAAAATTCTGATGAAAAAATCGGATTTCTATTAAAACCCCAGAACTGTTTCTAAGTCCGTAGAGTTTTTAACCTGACTCTCCAGCTACAGCTTCATGTATCCGCCACAGAAATATTTCACTAGTCCATAGAAAATGTTTTCAGAGGTACAGCCTTCAAAATCAAAAGCAGCTGATGATTGGACGATAGATCTGTCAATCACACTCTTCACAGGCCAATCATATCAGGCCACAGAGTGATTATAGCAGCTTCTGTCTCTCTTCCCTGATTCAGTTGTCCAGTTTTTGGCTGTGAAGTTTTAGGAGATTGGAGCTTAATAAGATGATCTGTGTGATTTCAGACATAAATCAGGTCCATCTGCTTGTATGGATGAGGATTGTGGTGTTGGCAGAGGTCTGCGCTCTCTGAGTGCTTTTCTAGATTCCATTGTTTCAAAAACACATCAAAATGTTTCACCGTTAATGAACTAGCCAACTGAGGTATGTGAAACATAAAGATATATATATACATATATATATATATATATATATATATATATATATATATATATATATATATATATATATATATATATATTCTACATTTTCCTGTGTATGGAAACTTATGGCCCACCCTGTCTAGTTTTTATGTTAATTTATTTTTACTGATACTTTTTACTTATATTTCCTGGTTGCTCCAAAGTCGAGGCTCAAATCTAAAGGTGACAGATCTTTCTCTATCAGAGCTCCTTGACTTTGGAACGACCTACCAGACATATGGAGTCATGGGGCTGGAGTCACTGGACATGGCACCGTGCATGTTAGTTTGCACCATCAGAGTGCAGTTTGCTCTTAGAATCTTTCAGTCTCTTGTGTGTTGCTGTATCCTGGTGTGGGGAGACCCTGGCCCCATGGGGTCGGGGCATCTCCTGTGTCCTGTGTCTAGTGACTGGGCCTGGACTGTTGTGACTGGAGAACTTTTTGGGGTTCAAGTTCTTTATGTGTTGTTGAACTTTTTCCATTTCATTTTGCCATTTGTGTTTGTCTTAGATGTTCTTTGATTTTAATGTACCTTTTTTCGGTTGTTCTTTTTTCCTTGTGTTTAGACTCTGGTGCTTTTGTTGTCTGATGTTCCTGCCTGCTGTCAGAGCACTTTGTTTTTAAAAGTGCTGTACAGATACAGATTGTTATTTCTCGGGCCCGACTAATACATCGGCCTGCCGATCAAATTGGCCCTTTTGAAATTATTCAACATCTGCCAATTTTTTGCAGATGTTTAAAATATTCTTAACTTCTCATAAAACAGTAAACGTTCGGCGTCCAAGCCGTGCAGAATGATGACGTTGTGGAAGATGGCCACGTGCGTTGATTGATCAATTTATCTGTGACTATTTTATTGTCATCATGATGGAAATCCGTCTTTATTGGCTTGTTTCCGACATGACAGCTAAGCTAACTAGCTAGTGATCTAACTATGTTAGCGTTAGCATAGCTCCTCGGAGTCCTACGTCATCATCATCATCAGACTTATCCAGGGGAGGCTTCATCGTAGCTGGGGACTTTGATCAGGCTCTCTAAGTTTATGAAATCAAAAATATTAAGATTTCTTCACGCACATTACCTCATGTTTAAAATAAAAAAGTGGTTCTACCTGAAGATGTGGCAAAGAGTTCATTAATAATCTACATATTTACATTTTTTGAAAGGTTATTTTTCATTTTGCAGGAATTTGTTAGATTTGCACAATTTTATTTTGTGCTTGAAAGCTGCAAAGAAAATAAGAACGCCAATGAAAAGAATGTTACCTGAGAGTTTTTTGTTGCTTTCCTCTCACAGTTATCTGTTTACAACTTTATAAAAGTTGTTCTACCTTTACTATAAGCTTTAGTTTTCATCAACAAGAAGTACAACATACAGAGTGACCCATTTTGAAGGTTATATAATTAATGTCCCAGAAGTTCAATGCTTTTTAATGTATGTTATTGTACTTTAAATTTTCTCTCTGGTGTAAAGTTAAACAAATATTTAAGGACCAAAAAGTGTTTAACTATGACATGCTCTACCTGTAATTCATATATTCATTGTTGTGTTTTGGGATCATTTTTTAAATTTTATATATATATATATAATATATATATATATATATATATATATATATATATATATATATATATATATATATATATATATATATATATATATATATATATATATATATATATATATATATATATATATATATATATATATGTGTGTGTATATATGTATGTATATATATATATATACATATATATCAGTATATATGAATATATATATATATATATTTAAATATGTATATATGTATATATAGATACATAGATAGATACATAGATATAGATATGTTTTTTAATTAATTGGCCGATTAATCGGAAATCAATATTTTTTTCTGCCAAGTATCGGCATCAGCCTAAAATAAAACATATTGGTCGGGCCTTAGTTATTATTATCATTGTTATTGTTATTATATTTTTACTTTATTTTTTTACTTGGGGGTATTGAACATTAAGATTCGAATAAATCCTCTTATGAGGGAAACAGATGATTACAAATGCTCTCTCTTTGATGGATCTTTTCTCCAACATAAGAATCTTTCTGTCTGTTACGACGTACAGCAGAGCGTCCTGCAGGGCTGAACCTAACCAATGTGACTGTCATGGTTCAGCTAGTTCTGTTTTTTTTTATTACTGTTTTTTCTTTAGTTCTTTCTTTGGTCCACTTGTTCCTCGTGTCTCTTGTTTCCTGTTTTAAATTAAAGTTGATTTATTCTCTGTGTTTTTATTGTCTTTGTTGTTCTTTGGTCTTCCATGTCACACCTTCTGCCCAAGTCTCCGGTGTCTCCAGAGTTTCCCAGTTTGTCTGTTTTAGCTGAATCTTCTGTTATGATTTGACTTTGAGTGTTTATTGTTTTTGGCAGCTATTTTATAACTTCAGTAAAAAAAAAAAAAAATTAACATTTTGATGCAAAGAATTACTTGTTTTTGATCATTTTTGGGGATAATAAAGTCTTTTTGGTTAATCTGTCATCAGGTCCTTCTTGTTTTTGTTTTTTTTTTGTTTAATTTTAAATATATCCTCACAGTGACGCCCAAGGCAACATTTTATGTGCCCCCCCTCCCCAAATCAGGGGTTTACATATGCTTACAAAATAAAGTCAAATAGCTTTTTTTTTTTTTAATATTGTCTTTAATTCAATGACATGACACCCAATTTACATGCTTGATAAATATATCATATTTCATTACCACATGTAAAAATCCTGTAAGTAAGTGAATGACAATAATAGTAATAAATTTTAAATACATCAAACTAAATAACCACACAATTTACACAGTAACTGTAAACATGAGCTACATTCACACTATACAACAACTATATACAAAAACTAAATAAAAGGCCTCTGTACAAATGAAATAAAATAACTATTAAAAGCTATATTTAATATCTACATACAACTCTAAACTGTTTAGTTTTGAATGCAGTTGTTGTTAAAAAAGACTTTATACAGAACTCTAGTGGTGTTTTTTAGTACCACTGATGAACGAGGCCACAACTTAACCTCACCTAGCTGGATCGTCTTCTGGAAAAGTCCTCTGGGACATGTAATTAATAATATTAATAACAATAATAATAATAATAATAAAAATAATAACAATAATAATAATAATAATAATAATAATAATAATAATAGTAAAAGTAACTTTTAAAAACAGAGGTTTTCAAAGTGCTTTGACAAAAAGACAAGAACATACAGACAGCAATTACAAGAGCTTCAACACAAAAGAAAATAAAAACAAAACAAAAAGTTTACATCAAGACACTGTTACAGAAAAACACATTTTGATGTGAAGACACTACAAGAGCCATGCAACGTAAAATGAGAGCATGAGGATTGATATAAAAGCTAAAACATAAAACCAGTAAGAAATAAAATGGTAATGATAGAATAACACAGACAGGAAAAAGGTTATCTAATAAAGGATTAAAAGTGTAGCAAGTATAATTTGACAAAATCTGAATTAGGAGTAAGTCATGGCATTAATTTGAAATATAACATAGAAGATGTAAATCAAAGGACTTATAAGTAGGAGGTAAAATGATGAGCAATGCTGATGAGAAAAGCTAAAAAGACAGTAAAGCAGAAAATAAGATAAGAAATAAAAGATAATCATCATTTGACACTGGATTGAGGATCATAACAAGAACATCTTTCAGCTCCGACAAAAAATTGTTTGAAGTCTCTTCATTGGCTTCCTGCATCTTTTAGAATTGATTTTAAGGATCTTTTGCTTTTAAATCCCTTAATGGACGTGCTCATTTTTATCTGTCTGATTTGTTTTTACCCTAAAAGCCCAGTAGAGCCCTGAGGTCTTTTAACAGTTCCCAAAGTAAGATCTAAAACATACATGAAGCATCATTTCATTTTTGAGAAACAGTCTGCCTGAGGGCGCCACCTGCTGTTCATATTTTGTTAAAAGAAACTCAAGACCCACCTTTCAGTCTGGCTTTTAGCTGTTTTATTCTCTTAATATGTATTAAATGTGTTTTACACCACACTGTAAAAAGTTTGTTGTTATTTAAGGGCAACAAGATGTCAGTGAATGACTGTAAATGTCTTTACAGCAGCATTACTGTGTTTAAATTAACAGGATTATTATTGTAATTTTGATAATTGTTTGAGTCCTGTTATTGGAGAGTTGCCCCGATCAGAGAATGAACAGAGACAAAACAATGTGAGGCAGTTGAGCAGTTGAAGTCTGTTGAGGTTTATTTCAGGAGAGAAAGACAGACATCCATAACAGAAGACATCGTTCAATCCAGCACATGAGACGGTCTAAATCACCTCCTCTTTTCTCTCTACTATATAGCATGTTTGTGCGTCATTAGACCTGCTCAGGAAGACGATCATCTGCCGCCCACCTCTGCACACTTGAATCCAAACATATTCCTTTTTTTAGATTCCCGTAACCAACACTTAACATGTCCCATTGACCCAAAAGAGCAACTTCCCTCCATTAGGTCAGCACAACATCCAATTTCCTCGGCGCCATGAGGACAAACAACTTCAAACATGGATCAGGAACACTTAAATTTGGCATATCGAATTGAACAGATGTTTCCTGCTGTTTGAGGTCTTTTCTGCTCTTACATGCCCCCCTCAGAGGCCTGATCTGCTCCTACACTGTATTTTTATTCAAGGAATCATTACTGTCTCTCAGTTCACAGAATTTGTACTGTATTATTAAAAACTCCACCCTTACTGTTTTTCCATTTACAGTTTCATGATTATACGACCCTTTAAATTAAAGTGAACACGCTGTATTTAAGTGATCTAAAGATGTCTCTAACTATTTTACTGACCATGTATTAGCAAGATATGCTTTTATTAAAAAAAATCACATGCATCATTTTTATGTATTAAAATGCATTTACTCAAACAATGGTTTCACCTAAATATTTGAAACGTGGTCAGTTTTCCTGGAAAAAAATGGATTTTTCTCTGGATTCAATTTCAGTTTTTACTGTACGGACGTTTTACGGTAACCTGATGCCAGATGGACAGCTCCATTCATCTGCCACAGAACTATTTCACTAGTCCATCTGGGTAGGAGCCCTTTTAATTTGTTTTCAGGGGCAGAACGTTTAAAGAAAAACACAAGCTTGTGATTGGATAATCATTCTGCTCGTCACATTCATCACAGACCAATCCACATCAAGCAGGGTTGCCTCATATAATGAAGCAATGTTTTCATTGAATTTATCTTTATATATATATGTATATATATATATATATATATATATATATATATACATTTTGATTTATTATTTTGTTTATATTGGTTGCTGATGCTGCTCAGTGATTTTTGAAGGCTGTATGATGCAAAATGTGCCCGTTTGTTACTTGAAATGGCCGAATAAAGAATTGAAAAAAAAGTAACATACATAGTGGCTAACTTAGCCGCTAACAGCTAACAACAGTTCATGACTGTTAGCTGTTAGCGGCTAACTAGTCAGCATAACGACAGTAAATGACCGTTAGCCGTTAGCCGCTAACTTAGCTGCTAAAAGCTAACGGCCTTTTACTATTGTCTTACACTAAATTGTACCACACAGATGATTCATTTAAAGCTCTGGTCTACGTTTTGGAAGCTTTGTTCATCCTAATAACACCGTTTATAAGGCCGTTATGGTCCTATCTAGGCAATATAAAGACCAAAAAGAAAGACAAAGAATCCATTCATTATATCCGCTGCAAAGCAAAATATACTCAACAAAAATATAAACCCAACACTTTTGTTTTTGCTCCCATTTTTCATGAGATGGACTCAAAGATCTAAAATTCATTCCAGATAAACAATATTACCATTTCTCTCAAACATTGTTCACAAATCTGTCTAAATGTTTGATAGTGAGCACTTCTGCTTTGCTGAGATAATCCATCCCACCTCACAGGTGTGCCACATCAAGATGCTCATCTGACATCATGATTAGTGCACAGGTGTGCCTTAGACTGCCCACAATAAAAGGCCACCCTGAAATGTGCATTTTTTTTTTTTGCTTTATTGGGGGTCTGGGGACTCAGAACCAGTCAGTATCTGGTGTGACCACCATTTGCCTCATGCAGTGCAACACATCTTCATGTGGTCGGCAACGTTGAGGAGATAGGCTGCTGCTGCTGAATGCAGCCTGATGCTCTGTTCCCCCTCCCCACTGCTCACAATGAGCTGCCTATAAAAGCCACCTGGAGCTGAGGCCAGGCTTTTTTGCTCCTGTCTGGTGTGCGTGGAGGTGTTTGGCTTCTCCTGGCTGTACTTGGTTGCTGTTTGAGAGTTCCAGCAAAGATCCACTGGTCCCTCTCAGAAGATCAATAGTATAGCCCACCACTCAGGAAAGTATGTCTGCTGTTTTTTGCTTCCCCTTAATACCCTTTAGTTCATTTTAGTTTCCTTTGGTCTCATTAGTTATATTCCTTTAGTTATTTTATTTGACTGGGTTTCAATTGTTTTGCAATTAATTCTGTTTTGTTCTTTTAGGGTTGGAGTCAGGTTAACACCCTGATAAGGATGACAAGCATGCAGTTGAGCTTCCCTGAGACGGTTTCTGACAGTTTGTGCAGAAATTCTTTGGTTATGCAAACCAATTGTTTCAGCAGCTGTCTGAGTGGCTGGTCTCAGACAATCTTGGAGGTGAACCTGCTGGATGTGGAGGTCCTGGGCTGGTGTGGTTACACGTGGTCTGCGGTTGTGAGGCCGGTTGGATGTACTGCCATATTCTCTGAAACACCTTTGGAGATGGCTTATGGCGGAGAAATGAACATTCAATGCACAAGCAACAGATCTGGTTGGCATTCCTGCTGTCAGCATGCCAATTGCATGCTCCCTCAATGCTTGCGACATCTGTGGCATTTTGCTGTGAGACAAAACTGCACATTTCAGAGTGGCCTTTTATTGTGGACAGTCTAAGGTACACCTGTGCACTAATCATGATGTCTGATGAGCATCTTGATGTGGCACACCTGTGAGGTGGGATGGATTATCTCAGCAAAGCAGAAGTGCTCACTATCAAACATTTAGACAGATTCGTGAACAACATTTGAAAGAAATGGTAATATTGTTTATCTGGAATGAATTTTAGATCTTTAAGTCCATCTCATGAAAAATGGGAGAAAAATAAAAGTGTTGCGTTTCTATTTTTGTTGAGTGTAGCTGACCAATGCGAACCGCCGTTCCCGATGGTTCAGATATTGTTTATCTGTTCACTACAGCAGATGTCTGCTGAATAACTCTGGTTAGTCTGTGCCTGTACTGGCTAATGACTTGTAGCGGAGCGGGTAGGCTCTGTCAATAGATGTTAGCCTGTTAGCCCCTCATCGTTAGCATTGTAAAATGAGCTGGTGAGGACAGAAAGATAAATTCTCCCCCACAATCAACTCCGCTCTGGCGACGTCAGACCCGCTTTGCTGCCGATCCAATTGAAATGGCTACCGCTGTGTGTTACAAGGGGGATGACTGTCGTGTTTGTTACTTACAGTTGAGCTGAAATGTTTTTGATTGAGTTTGCTGCTGATATATCATGCTAGTTGCTCGTATCTCTCTCTGAGGAGGCATGTTGTTATAGCGACATGAGCTGGGGGTGGGATCTTGGAACACTGAGGGGAGGGGTGAGTAAAGGGGGGGCAGGCTGGGTTTTTTCAAAATTGTCTCTAGGTTTCAGAACGTATACCATAGCTTTAACACTTATCTGTAACATGAACCTCGTCAAAGACAATTTCTACAAGTAAACTTCTGAGGAGGGCAGATTTCGCCAAGTTTTACTAAGTATCCATGACGACAATAGGCTAATAGGCATGTCCGTTCTCAACTTCCAGTTTTCAACTTCCAGTTGTCGTCACACATTCTACAGCTCCCGCCTCTCTTCTCTGACTGGGTCGTTTAAGATTCAGCCGCGTGAATTTGTTGGACAACGGAGGCTTGCAAGACCAGAGCTGCAGGATTTCAGAATCAGGCAGCTCTGTCTGCTCTGCAAGGGTAGTTTTACAGCATAGAACTGTATATTTTATGATAAATGCTGTCAATGTTACAAAAATCAGAATGTTTTTCTACAATATTTTTTCCATTTACAGTAATTTACTGCAAAGCCGTTTACAGTAGGTGGCTGTAGTTGTTACAGTAAAATACTGTTACGTTTTCAAAAATCAGAAACAGTGCAGCTCTAGCTTCGGCGTTACTACCTTGTTTTTCTAACAGTCTTATTTTGCTTTACTGTTTGACTTTTACAGTTTTATTTGAACTAATTCTCATGCCTTATTGCTTCATCGTGGTTTTATCAGTATAGAAGCTGTTTTATCTTATTAATGAACAATGAAACGTTCTTTGGTTGTTCAAAGATGTTTAATAATCAGAAAGTTTAGGAATAATTAAGCTTCTAAGGCCAAAATAGATTTGACTTCACTTATCAAATTGTGTTTCACTCTGTTTGTCTTTGTAATAATTCTAATTTTACTGTTTTTTTATAAACTCTGATCATTTCTCCTCTGTGCCTTAAGTTAAACACTCTTAACATCACTTTTGTTTTTTCATGTGCTTTAAATAAAGTCCTTGGTCCATCTTACTCTGGTTCATGTCTGTGAATAACATGTTATATTCTATTGTTAATGATTGTATGTCAGCCATGGTTTTACAACATCCTACTTTCTATCCGCCGTCACGAAGAGGAACCAATGTTTGGGATGGCCATGTTTTAGAACAACACAACACATGAAATAATGGAGAGTGAGACTGTTCAGGATCCATTTTGATGAACATCAGCTCTACAGGAAATTTCAACATGGCTTTAAAGAGTGGAGGGATAAAACCAGAAGATCTTTCTACACAGTTAGAGGAAATATAAAACCTGACTTTTCAGTTGTATTGAATCAATTCCCCCGTACTGTACCGTACCATCTTCTCCTACTTATCCGTGGTCGGGTCGTGGGGACAGCAGCCTAGGCAGGGAAGCCCAGACTTCCCTCTCCCTGGCAACTTTGTCCAGCTCTTCCCAGGGCGACCCCGAGGTGTTCCCAGGACAGCTGAGAGGCATAGTCCCTGCAGCGTGTCCAAGGCCGCCTACCGGTTGGATGTGCCCGTTACAACCCACCAGGGAGGCATCCAGGAGGCATCCGGACCAGATGCTCAAGCCACCTCAACTGGCTCCTCTCAAGCAGCGGCTCTACTCCGAGCAGTATCGATGACAAAGGGCAGCCCTGGCGAGTCAACCCCCACTGAAAAGCTTGATACAGATGTACTGCCAGCAATGCGAACCAGGCTCTGACACGGTCATACAGGAGCGGACAGCCCATATCAGGGAGCCTGCAACCCCATACTCCCAGAGCACCCCCCACAGAACCCCACAAGCATAATTCTCCCGTATAGCAGTGAAATCTGAGGACCAAATTGAAAAGGGGACTTGGACAGACCCTCTGAAAGACCCTCTTACAGCTGTGATCCTGCAGCTCTGTGTATTTTAACTCATTCTAACGTCTTACTGCATTTGTATATGCCATTGTGGTTTTATCAGTTTAGTCTTAGCTCCTGTATTTCCTCATTTTATACAAGATAGCGTTTCTCTGGTCCTCAGAGTTCTTAACCTGACTCGCCAGATGGACAGCTCTATATACCGGCCATGGAAGTGTTTTACGAGAGAAGAGCTCATAGAAAATGTTTCTCTATCAGTGGCGATTGCTCTAAGACTGCAAGGGAAGCTCAGCTTCCCCTAAAATGTCCCCCAAAAAAGTGGTGATATGTCCTGCTGTGTGTACATTTCATTGACTAAATATGCGCTAGAATACCTTCATCTTTTGTTCAGAGTCAGCTACTTATCACAGGTAACTGGAGCGACTTCCTTCTCATTCATCCCCGCAGCGTCTCAGCGCTTTAACACAATCGGGACGCTGGCGTCTTGGACCTCAACAGGAAGCTTAGAGTGGGTTGTTCACTGTGGAAACTGGGCCGGTCATTGGATAGCAGCTGGGCTTTGTCCGCCCGCCGGACGCTCAGCATCTCTGGGGGTCTATGAGGCAGTGGGCTGGCCTGGACGCTGTGCTTCTGCATGATGATTGGATGATCTGTCTGTGGCCGAATCCTTTTTTGATTGACAGTGAAATGAGCCAATCAGCGATCTTGAAGTATAACTCTCCACTGGGGCTTCTTCTAAGTTTTACATTCAGTTGTTCTGGTCTGATCCGGAGGCTTTATCGATTGCAAGTGACTTTATCTTTCTTAAAAACGACTGGCGTTGTGTTTGAAGATTCCCTCCTATCACTTTTTCTTTTCACCAACGAGCAGCTGCAGCTCTGTCCCTCTCACTCACAGCCTGTCAAACAGTAGTCTCACGTAGCAGCTCCAGCTGCTATCAAGCTGCACATCATGGCAGATAGTATGAATGTTGTCAACCGGATTTTGGCGAGGCCATCTGATAGTCTTCCTTATGAAGAGAAAATTAGAGTTAAACAGCAGGGCCTAAGATAGATTTAGTGCAAAAGGTGTGGAAAAGTAACAGGTCTTTTCAGCATTCCTGGTATGACAAGGTGGGCTGGCTCACTGGAAGTGCTCGAAATGTGTTTTCTGGTCAAAAGTGGGTTTGGGGGAATAAAATCCCTGGAAAAGACGCCTAGTAGGTACGACAGGGTCACAGATCATTTACAAAAATAAATTCATAAATAAACAAATTTATGATGTAGGCCGGAAAAAAATGAGCTTCCCCTCCTTGACTGACCAGCAGTCGCCACTGTTCTCTATATACCGGCCATGGAAGTGTTTTACGAGAGAAGAGCTCATAGAAAATGTTTCAGAGGCAAAACCTTTAAAAAACAAATGCAGCTGGTGATTGGACAATCGATCCGTCAATCACACTCATCACAGACCAATCATATCAAGCCACAGTGTGACTTGATATGAGTCACAACAGCTAGACCCTGTTGTTAGCCATTAGCTTAAACAACGTTTCAGCACTTAGGGGCCATTTACATGGAAACTCCTGACTTGAAGACGCAAAGATTTGTCTTTTGCGTTTTCAATTTCTTCTGCGTTTAGATGACAACGTTTGGAGACGAGTTAATCCCCTGTAAATCTGCCGTAGTGTGCATGCCGGTTCAGCAGATGGCGGAGTAGGTCTGCAGAGAGGCACCGCTGCTACAACACACAATTGAAGAAGAAAACCTTTCACAAACAACAATGGTGAATAGACGCACAGAGAAGCAGGAGTTTCTTTTCTGGACAACAAATCAGTTCAGACAACAAATCTGTCGGATAGATTTTTCTGGATAACAAACCGAGCCGCACGGTAAAGCGGCTCACACGTTACTCGATTGGGCGGCCAAAAGCTGTTATTGTTCCTGGTATCGCGCTTGCGTCCATGTGAAAGAGTACTGCGCATCTTGAGGATGTCAGCGTTTCACCCTGAAGCAGCTCTGATATGGGTTTACCGAGACTGCATGGAGGCGGATTCAAATCTTTCCTCTCTGGAAGCGTTATCAAAAGTTTTGCGTTTTCAGTAACAACGCAAACTTTTGAAAACACCATTTCATAAAGGCCAAAAGCATAATGAAAACTTGTCGGTTCAGCGTTTACGGCGTCATGTAAACGGCACCTTAGACTATCATTCATTCATTCATTTTCTATCCCCCAGCTGTCATTTGGTGAGAGGTAGGGTACACCCTGAACCAGTAGCCGGTCAATCGCAGAACCACATAGAGAGACAGACAACCATTCACACTCACACTCATACCTAAGGACAATTTAGAGCCACCAGTTAACCTAATGAGCATGTTTTTGGTCTGTGGGAGGAAGTCGGAGTGCCCGGAGGGAACCCATGCATGCACGGGAGGAACATGCAAACTTCACACAGAAAGGCCGCTTGTGCAAACTTCCCTGATCTGCTTCGTTCGGATGGAGCCGAGTGATCCCGAGGACGAAAACAGTCCGACAGTAACTAAGTTGCTGACAGCAGTTAACGGAGCTGGGCATCACTGCTACGGTTTGACTTTTAGAGCGGGGCACAGTGCTTCTTTGTCGTCATCGCCCTGTGTCTGTTGTGCGTGAGTGAGAAGTAAGTTTATAGTTTATTAGATGTTTATGGTTTACGTCTCTGAAGTTTGTGGCGTCGATCCAGGCCGACCGTCATATTGTTATTATCCAATCAGTTGATATGTTTACCTGCGCCCATGTGTGTGTTAAAAATATGTGGTGCCGTTATGATTGTGATGTTTGGACCATAAATGGGTTCAAATATGACTATATTGTACATTTAGTATAATTACTGTATTTCAGTTCCATTATGTGGCGTCAGATGCCCCCTAGTGAACCCATCAGAGTACTGTTTCTACTTTGGATGTTAATTTCTGTATTACTTTAGCACACAGTCACATTATTCCATTTCTATTACATACTAAGTTATTATTTGTATTCTTGCAGTCGCAGTCTTTCTGATCGAAGACTAAGGCCAGACTGTGTATGCCAGCATCCAAATATAATCTACACCGCTGTTTGACCTGGAAATCAAACCAGGAACTTTCTTGCTGTGAGGCACATGCACGACCTGCTGCACCACCGTGTGCTTGGGTGTCTGTCAGTGTTAATGTGGGCTGAGAGGGAGGGTGGGTTTTGTATTTAATTTAGTTTCCCCTGACTCTGATCAGCTCGTGTATTTGAATGTTCAGCTCTTTGTGCTACGTTGAATGTATGAAAAGTGCTTAATAAATAAAGTTTAATTGATTGATTGATTGATTTAAGCTCATTACTGAAAGTCCATAGATGAATTTGTGTCATGGTCAACCTCAGGTGAGTTTGATTAAGTCTTGAAAATGTTCTTTCAGGCTGATGGTCCAAAATTTGCTGAGTCTGGACTTAAATATCTCAGAAGTGTCTGATGAGAGAAGGGGAGAGTTTTAGTTATTGTATCAAAATGATGATTCCTACTACAAACTACCAATAATAGACATGTCTTCTTTACATATATAATATTCAAAGTATTTTTGTGATATTCATATTAGATTACTTACAGCTTTAATATCAGTTGAAAGAAATGTTGATTAGCAGATGAAAAGAGGCAGAAAACTGCTGTTTATTATTTCATGTGGGAATGCTAAGTTATAGAACATTAATGATAATAATGAAGTGCACTTTAACACTAATGTAAAGTCTAAAACAAAATTCTTTAAACCCAGGGGTTCCCAAACTTTCCACATCCTGTTCCCCTTCAGACACTTTACTTACTGCCGACTCCAACAAACTCAGCAGCTAGAAAAGGAAATGTTTCTGTAAATCTGCGGCCTTCTCCACATTGATCATGCATAACATACAAATAAAATCTCTCAAAGTGAATTATTTCTCACTAAATAGATTTATGTACCCACAATGTCAGTGGGCAACACCAGTTCACTTTAGGAAAAGAAATGTACATTTATGAAACACATCCAGTTATGAACTTGAAGCTTTTACAAACTCACAGCAGCTTTAATGAGAAGGATGTCTGAACTTATGTTACTGTAAGAATCTTAGATAACTAAGGACATGTTTCCTTCTCTAAGAGGCCTCACAGATCCATCCTCCAGCCTCTCTGACCACACTTCAGGCTTTTATAAAATCTCACCAAACAAACGTCTGCCTGATTTATAAAGGGATTAGCACTTTGACAGACTATTACAAGCAGACATGAAAGCTAGCCAGATCTAAATAAAAAACAGAATAGAGCATAGGTTATTTTAGGCCAATGTAGGCACTAAGAGTTTTGTTAAAAGTAATCCTTAACCCTGAGTGATCCATCACAGTCCCTGTGATACGCGTCTGTCTGCGTCTCTATGGTCACCGGCACAGTAAAGAACATGTGCCCAAAGACGCCGAGCGATTATGGAGGCATTTCGATCAAATGTTCATGTGCACATGAGGTGCACTGCAAACTGACAGACAACAATGGTAACAGTTGTACTTTCAATGAAAATTATCAGGCCACAGAGCGGATCGTTGCTACTTCAGAAAGTGGAGGATGCGATGCATCCTCTTGCGCAAAATGCAACATTTATCCCCACATTTATCTAAACACTAACAAATGCATTCCTTAATGTTAAAATTTCATTTTAAGGTAGATTCTTTTAGTTGTTATTTTTATATTTGTCCATCAGATAAAGCCATTTTTTCATATTTAAACCATAAAGTCACATTTCACCATTTTTTACTGTTTCCTACAACGTTTTTTTGCTAGTAAAATAATTTGCGCGTATAATGTGTGAGTGAGCCAGAAGGCTGGAATCTAATGTCCCGACTCCAGGGGACCCCTTGAACTTGTGATAAAGATTTGGTTTGAATTGGCCTGAATATTAGGGCCTGGAAAGGATGGATGTGCCCACGGGGGGCAGCTTGCTCCAGGGTCAGGCCCCTTGAGATCCTGAAAACATTAAATTCTGATAAGTTTTCATTGCATTTTGGCCTTGCATTTACACGAAAACATACTGTGTTTTGTCTCGAAATGTAAACTTTTGAAAACGGGTTCTAGTGTGGAAATTTTCCAAAACGCTCTCCATGCAGCTCCATGTAAACCTGAATCAGAGGCTGCGGTCGAAAAGTCATTTTTGCTTAGGAAGGTTCCTACCGGAGTGAAATGAACCGGAAGTAGTTCGTGATTAGAGCTGTTCGAATAGTTTTAATGCATAGGAAAGGAGGCTCAATGCTTCCTTTAGTATCTCCTTTAGCATTGGATACACAGGACCATCCTTTATGAAAGGAGAGGAGATTATTCTGTCCCACAATTCTCCGCGGCAACATCTTTTATAAACAGTATGTATTCCGACTGCTTCCGAATTCAACCGAATAATGATGAACAAATCCCACAGACCATGTGAGTTACCTCTGCTGTTCATCCTTTCTAAAGTTTACCAAAACCTGCCTTAACTTTCCAGCAGTCTGACAACAGATTTGTTTTCTGAACTGATTTGTTGTCCAGAAAAGAAACTCCTGCATCTCTGTGCGTCTATTTTGCATTGCTGTTTGTGAAAAGTTTTTCTTCTTTGTTCGTGTGTTGCAGCAGTGCTGCCTCTCTGCAGACCTACAGCGCCATCTACTGAACCGGCATGCACACTACAGCGGGTCCATACGTCCATACGGCGTCATCGTCTGAATGCAGAAGAATTTGGAAACGCAAAGGAAAAATCTTTGAGTCTTTACGTCAGGAGTGTCTGTGTAAACGTAGTCTTATTTCCTCCACCCAAACCCCCTCTTTCAGACCCCCTCCCATCATATCTCAGCCCAACGCCCCTCTGTCACCCCTGAGAACCAGGTCCCCCAGGTCTAGCTCCACCAGGGCCAAGGAGAACAGGACTCCCCCTGGGCAACACTCCTCCATGGCAGCCCTCTCCTACATCTACCTGGCACACATCTTAAACATGCTGACCCACACTTAATATAATGGCATTTGAAGTGTCAAAAATCCCATAATATAGTTAAAACTTCATATAAATATTTTAGGCTCTAGTAGTTTTAAAAGGCTGAAAAAGAGGAAGAAATGTTATAGATAATACTTTTATAGCACTTTATGAAAAGGGGACCAATTAAGTCAAATTTGTGAGTTTTTGTTTCAATCTGATTATCAGAAAAATAATCAATGCATCAAAATCATTGTTTCTGCCAATCATTGACCCATCCCAGGGCCTAAGAGAATTTATGACCTAATTTTCATTGAAATGTATATTTTGAAATTATTGGTGAATTTTTAATTTTTACAATAAAAACAGTGGTTTTCAGTAGAACATAATGGTATTTAAAAGTTAAAACCCCATAAAGTAATTAAAACTTGATATGAATATTTCAGGCTCATGTGGTTCTGAAAGTTTGAGTCATTTAAAGTAAAAAAATTGTAAAAAACTTTATTTTCATAGCATTTTTTAGGAAGGGACCAATTTGGTTCCGAGGATCAAATTTGGGAGGGTTAAGGGAAAAGTGGGAGGACTCTGCCTGGAACTGCTCAGCTGCATCTGATGATTTTCTCTTTTTACTCTAAACAGAGTGGCTTATGACTGTAACTCGGTCCTAAAGATCAATGTTTAACTATGATGGAGTTTAAACTCTTGATTTTACTATTATCAAGCTTACCTGCTGCTGATGTTCAGACACTTAAAGGTGAGGCTGTTTTATCTTATTTCTAAACTGCTAAAAGTTTTTGGTTGTTCAAAGACATTTAATAGTTTGAATCTGTAAGAAAACATCTCCCTCTAGAACTAAAACAGATTTATCTTTGTTCTTCAAACTGTGTTTCACTCTGTTCATCTTTTAGTAAATTTAATTTAACTTTTTTTTTTAAATATCTCTGATCATTTTTCATCTGTGCCTGAAGTCAAACACTCTTAACATCACTTTTGTTTCTTCTGTGCTTTCAATCCAGTCCTGTCTCCATCTTACTCTGGTCCATGTCTGTGAATAACATGTTAAAAGAGATTTTACATTGTTTATAACAGCATGTCTGCAATATATCACCACTTCCGTTCTGCTTCTGTCTTCTTTGAGGCACTTGTGCTTTGGCGCAGCCCTGTTTTAAAATAACACACATTAAATAAAGAAGGGTGAGATCTATAAGATCTATAATGATAATAACTGAACTGTTATTAACTGTAGTGGCACAAAAACACACCCTGATGATTTAAAATCTCCTCTAGTTCATCTTTTACTAAAAAAAAAAGGTCTTACTTTGATTAATATTATTTTTATATTGATTACAAAAACTATAGTTAAGGAATACCTATGATTACTGTACCGTTGTTAACTTTAGTGGCAGAAAAACAGTCCAATGATTAAAAATCTCTGGTTTTTACTTCATCTCTCACATCAGAGACAGAGGTTTTAATTAAATTTGTATTATTTTTTATTTTGACTAAAACAAGACTTAATACAAAAGAATTTTTGTAACTATAATTATTGTAGAGTTGTTAACTTTAGTGGCACCAAACTCAGCCTGATGACCAGACATCTCCTCTGGTTAAAACTCCATCTCTGACGAAAGAGAAACATTTGTTAATTAAACTTGTTGTATATTTATATTTAAAATAAAATAACAGTTAAGAATTATTTTAACTATAACAATTGTAGTGTTGTGGCACCGAACTCAGCCTGACGATCAGACACCTCTGGTTTTTACTTCATCTCTTACTTCAGAGAAACATGTGTTTATGAAATTAATATTACATCTTTGTTTTAAAAAAACAATAGTTTAGAATTATTATAACTATAATAACTTTAGTTTTGTTGACTGTACGTAGACACTTCATTACCTGCTGGAGCATTATCCAGCACAGCTGTCATATTAGATGGGTCTCTTCACTCTGTATTTTGTGCAGCCTGAGGCCACAACAACCGACCCAGTATTGAAAGCAGTTTCATGTCAACAGGATTCATATGTCATATGTCAAGACACTGTTATGCACGGCAGCGCCTCGGTCATGCTCTGACAGACAAACCCCAGTGAAAATGGCGCGACGAGCAGCCCTGAAGAGGGAGGGCTGATCCCCTATTTAACTTCTTTCTTCATATATCCTTGTCATGTATACAATGTTATATATATATATATATATCTATATATATATATATATATATATATATATATATATATATATATATATATATATATATATATATATATATATATATATATATATATATATATATATATATATATATATATACATATATATATACATATATATATTATATTTCTGTACCTCTACGATTCACTGTTCTTCGTCCATGGTGTCGTGTTGTCTCTAGAACCCTATGACCAACTGCTGACCTGATGCTCGTGCCTCGGGTTTTGACATAATGACAAATCGAGCATTTACGTATCGAGACACACAGTTCAAGCAGAAAAAGCTTTTTCAAAAAAGTAACGCATCAATTACTTTACCTGGTAACTAATTACATTTATGAAGGAGTAATTCTGTTAGTAACTCATTTACTTTTTGTGGAAAGTAACTAGTAACTATAACTCAATACTTTTTTCAAATAATGTGCCCAATACTGGTCATAAGTATTCAGACCCTTTGCTCAGGACTGAGTAGGAGCCTTTTAAGCTCATACAGCCGTGAGTCTTCTTGGGAGTGATGATACAAGCTTCTCACACCTGGATTTGAGGATCCTCTGCCATTCCTCTTAGCAGATCCTCTCCAGTTCTGTCAGGTTGGATGGTGAAAGTTGGTAAACAGCCATTTTCAGGACTCTCCAGAGATGCTCAGTTGGGTTTAAAAGTGCAGTCAGCGATGTGGGAGAAAACGAGTGGAGAGGTTGTTGATAAACGAATTTAGACCCGCCCCCCAAAAGCTGATGGACGTGCATCATCATGGAAACGGCCGTAGAAACTGCGTACCTGACCAACGTAGCTAAGGTAACCCCGACTCATCAGACAACTGGACTGACAAATATTGATGATATCACGACAACAGAACATTCTGGCAGATTAGACAATAAAATGAATGCCTGATGGCTGTTACTGTTATGTGAAGCACCACAAAGCTAATGTTGCTTACCTATCCAGCACGAAGACAGCGACATCCGTGTCCATTTTCAGGTATTTCAATTCGCAGAGTTCCCTCCACCGTCAGAAAGCAACACCAATGTTGACCCGGGTCTTCGCTCTTTCATGGTCATAGCCCTTCTTTTTTATTTTTCACTCCTCTGAACTTTTTCTTTTGGGCTGTTTTTCAGCCATTGCTACTGCACCTATTGTATCTCTCTCTTACGCTAACTGTGCACGCTACGCAACCTAATACTCCCCCTCCCCCCTCTGTCTGATCTGTGCATGAGTATGATCGCCCCCTGGATGCGGGGGGGTCTTACTCTGTTTTGGTGACTCAGCCCGAGCCACAGTATTTACCTGCTGAAATTCAGAGCCAAGGCTGTGTATTGAAACCAGACTTTTTTTTCAACATGCTGTCAGTGGTGACATCTTGTGGATGGAGAGGAGAAATACAGTGATTTTGACAAATAGTGCATTAGATTCAGTGGCGGCTCCTGAAACAATTTTCAGGGGGGGCAACAGATGTGGTACTGGCTACGATCACCCCTTCAATAGTTAATAATAATTTAAAAGTCAGATAGCTTAGTTTACAGTGTTATAATTACATTGTTTGATTTGTTTTCCCTGTTGATGGCAACACCAGACATAACATGCACATACTGTACAGTATTTTTGTAAAGTTAATGTCTAAAATGCTATACATTTGGTCCACAGTACACACTTACTGATTAGGTGGTCCCAAAAACTCTTTGAATAGGCTACTGGAATTATAACTGGCAGCCCAGTCTTTCTTTGTCAAAAAATGTCTTAAATGTCCATGGAAATGTCCTTTCGACAAATTTTATTCATCCTATGTTCATAAGAAATAAATGTTAACAAGTCTGGCAAGTATTTGGCAGAATTATCTAATAAATGCTAAGTGTGTAATTACAAGAAAAGAAAAATGATATGAATTTTCAACAGGTTTCTCTTTATAAAAATTGTAAATGAACATGTACACGTTTTTGAGATGATAAAAAAATATTAGCATACACTCAAACATTCTGTTGGCCTACTGTATTTAGTGTCCATGTTACAGTTTGTTATATTAGACCATGTCCAGGTGTTTTTTAATTGACAATAAGTTCCTGAAGCAGTTCCTGTCCAGATGAAGACAAAGTCCAAGTTTGCTGTCCTCACATCCATGGAGGGATTTTTCTGCATAGTTCACTGCTCCCCCTTCCTCCCTCTGTCATTTCTCAATATGCTCTCTTTTACAGTTCTTTTAGGGAGTTTTTATCGATCCTCAACTGGAACTTGCTTCATACCCGTCCTTGGTTTTAGTGTGTATTTTAACATGTGCACGTAACAGCAAACATATGGCAAAACATGG
The DNA here is from genome assembly GCA_036419115.1 of Scarus forsteni. NCBI lineage: Eukaryota > Metazoa > Chordata > Actinopteri > Labriformes > Labridae > Scarus > Scarus forsteni. Next base: position 292,335 of record JAZDUH010000290.1, read on the forward strand.
TAAAAATATAGCGAATACACGGCAAAAACGGCAAATAAACGGCAAAACGTAGGCAAAAGAACAAGGAAAAGCCCCAGAGTTAAACTAATGCTATTATTTGCAATATTTGTATACTATTTACTCCGAAAATACTGATAATCCATCGATAAATCACTCACGTTAACTTAAAATCATATCTCGCGCATGCGCGCGCTGTGCGTCTGGTCCGAGCAGGTATCAGTGCGTATGACGTTATCACGTTGGGGCAAGCCCTCCCTGAGCCCATAGAAATGCATTGTGAGGTCCAAAATTTGAAAAAAGAGTCTCTCCATGTAAGTCTATGAGAGCGCCTGGGGCGACTTCGAGTCTGACTGAAATCGCCCCAAGGGGGCGGGGCCGCTGGTTGGACAGTGACATCGCAGCGACATTCAGGCTGCTGATTAAACAATAATATGAAGACTTAGACAGGAATAATAAGGCACTATAAAGTCTTTTCTCTTCATTTTTTTCACGTGGATTAAGGAGGGCGATGCACTATCGGCCACTATGGACCAGCCGCCCCTGATTAGATTAGAAGATAAGAGGATCGCTGACAACACCTTTAAGTCAGGGCTCTGGCTGGGCCATTGAGAACAGTCACGGAGTTGCTCTGAAGCCACTCCATTATTTCAGCTGTGTGCTCAGGGTTATTGTCTTGTTGGAAGGTGAACCAGGACCGTGTGAACCGCCCTGTTGTTTCTGTTGTTAAAAGCTTTTCAGCATGGATTTTCCTCAGTGCTCAACGAAAATAATAACAAGAATTTCTGTAAATTTAATTCATGATACATCCCACTGAAGATGCTGGTTCATTATGAATGAACTCAGTTTATCAGGTTACATAAAACAAACAGGAAAGTTTCTGATTCTGTATTTAATTTAACATCATTTAGAAGGAAACCTGACAGCTGAACTTCAGCCTCTTCTGTCTGAATGTTTAATAAAACAGATGAATCTTAATCTGATCTGTTTCCTTTAGATTGTTCAGTCACAGCAGAAGTTGGAGAAACTGCCGTCCTGCCTGTGAAAGTCAATTTACCCCCAGACTCAGAGATGTTAAACCCCATCATAAAGTGGGAGACTGAGACAGGAGATACTGTTCACCGGTATGTGCTCAACCACGACTACAATGAATACCAGCTCAGATGGTTTCAGTACAGAACATCTCTCTTTAAGGAGGAAATTATTAGAGGCAACGTTTCCCTGAAGATAACCAAGGTAACTAAGTATGACAAAGGAGTATACACCTGTGAGGTTCGTCATGAAGACCCTGATATAAAAAACACCTACAAAGTTTCTCTGTGTAAGTACAGCAAACCAGCTTCATCATCTAATAACTGTGATGTTCTTGAATCTCTCTGCTCTTAAAAACATGTTTACACCTGAATGATCACACTCTCTGTCTGAACAGGTGTGAAGGAGAAAGATAAAGAGCTTGTGAGTAAACATTTGATTTCCATGATTTAACTGTAAAATCCTTCCTCCATTATAACATGAAAAGTAATTTTTTTCAGATTTTTCAGAAGCCTGAAAGTCCAAAACCAAAACCTGGCAAAGATCGGGTAAGTGAAAACAGTCAATAAAAATGGAGTCAGAGCATCAGGGGTTAAATGATTCACCGTCAAGTTAAAGCGTAACACCAGGGAGTCTGTAGTTACATAAAAAGGAGAATGGAGCAGCTTCTGCATTGAAATACTGGAATGTTCCATGTCACAGACATCACTGCTGATATTCAGCAGCATTTATCACTGCACACTAACAAAGCTTCACTGGTGTGGACGGGGCCTGTGCTCGAAATATCGATACGGCAAATATCGTATCCCACTCCTTTGGGATAAGTGTATCGATACAGATTTTATAGAATTGATACAGCCTAAATATTTTGACAGTTGTTGTAGATGCACTTTGGATAATGTCAACAGCGGCACAGTTCAAGGTAGAAGACAAGCTACATAACGAAGCATATGTTCCAAATTTGAACTTAGGTCCTCCATCTTTGAGGATCTGGATTTATGTCTCTCAAGATGTAGAACCACTTAAAACTCATCCTTGTTCTTTTTCTTCTTACAAGAAAAAACTAAACTTATAAAGAAATTTGCTTAAAGCACAGTCAATGTTCACGAGATACGTATCGTGTCGTGAAGTTGCTGGAAATACCGAGCCCTAGTGTGGACGGGGCCGTTTCAAAGAAGGACCCGCCTACATATGGTCAGAACCTCAGGGACCTGGTTCAGGTTTAAAAGAGGCCACGTGGTTCAAACATGTGAAAACTCTTCAAACAAACCAAAATTCAGCAGCTAGGATATGATCAACAAACTACTGAGGCCATTCAAACTCCCATCAACAACATGTTCCTCATTAAAGAATTCAAATGTTTCATAAAAATCAGAAACAGCAGAGAGTTCAGTTCACCTGGACCAGAAACAAAGAGCCAAGAAAAGTAGACTGCATCTTCACCCCCCTCCAAAAGGCCACTGTGGGCCAGTCCAGACTGGAGACAGATTGATCAAGAGTAAAATTATGAAGAGATCATTAAAACAGTTTTATTGAACAATATGACTGTGAAGAACAACCCTGACTTTTCTCACTGTTTGTTTTTTCACAGGTTGATTATGCTTTCCCTGTCTTCCTTGTTTTTACTATCATCTGGTGTGTTTTAATTGTTCTTTTGAGGATTTGCAGAGATCTAGGTAAGTCATGTAATATGCTTTCTGTGTTTCTTCAATTGCTATTCAAAATAAGTTTTCATAGAATCTGGTGTTTATGTATAAATTTAGAAACATTCAAACATGGGAATAAAAAAGCTTCTTTAAGTCACAAGTCAGACTTAAAGCTAGGGTCTACGATTTGGAAGCTTTGTATATCTTAATAACACCGTTTATAAGGCTGTTATGGTCCTATGGTCCTATCTACACAGTATAAAGACCAAAAAGAACGAAAAAAATCCATTCAGTATATCCGCTGAAAAGCTGCATACTAGCTGACCAATCAAACCTTAGAACCTGCGAGGATTAATTGGTCCGTGAGTTAGTCCATGAGTCCATCCAATCCTCGTCTCCCTCACTACGCAGTACGCAGCATCATGCCCATGGTCCCGCCTCCTCCCCTCTACCTCCGGTGAGCAGCTAGCGGCGTTAGCTACTAAACTATCATGGAGCCGGAAAAGCCTAGCGCCGATCCGGGAAGTCGCCTCCCTCTCCCGGGGCCCAACGGAGCTCTTCCCGCGGGTTGAGGCCTGTTAGTGGGCTAACGGCTAACGAATAGCCTCAGCCGGCCGTCAGACCTTCAGCATCGGCCGTTTCGCCCCTGGTTGATCAGGTAATGGCTTTGTTTACTACAGTGGGAGATGTCTGCTGAATTACTCTGGTTAGTTTGTGCCTGCACGGGCTAATAACTTGTAGGGCAGCGAGTTAGCCTGTTAGCCGCTAGTCGTTAGCACTGTAAGCTGAGCTGGGGAGGACAGGCTGAGAAAGATTAATCCTCCCCCACACTCGGCTCCGCTCTGGCGGCGCCAGACCCGCATTGCCGCCGGTCCAGTTGAAATGGCTGCTGCTGTGTGTAGGGGAGCGGGTTAGCCTGTTAGCCGCTAGTCGTTAGCACTGTAAGCTGAGCTGGGGAGGACAGGCTGAGAAAGATTAATCCTCCCCCACACTTGGCTCCGCACTGGCGGCGCCAAATCCGCATTGCCGCTGGTCCAGTTGAAATGGCTACTGCTGGGTGTAGGGGAGCGGGTTAGCCTGTTAGCCGCTAGTCGTTAGCACTGTAAGCTGAGCTGGGGAGGACAGGCTGAGAGGGATTAATCCTCCCCCACACTCGGCTCCGCTCTGGCGGCGCCAAACCCGCGTTGCCGCTGGTCCAGTTGAAATGGCTACTGCTGTGTGTTATAAGGGAGATGTCTGTCGTGTTTGATACTTTCAGTTGAGCTGAGCTGTTTTTGATTGAGTTTGCTGCTGATATATTGTGCTAGTGTTCGTAGTTCTGCCCGAGGGGGCTTTATGAGGCGACACAAGCTGGGGGCGGGATCTTAGAACACGGAGGGGAGAGGTGAGGGAAGGGAGGGCAGGCTGCGGTTTCAAATCGTAGACCCGAGCTTTAAAGAATAAGTTTGGTTCCTGCAGCTTTTACATTGTTTATAGAATGAAGTAGAACAATATACTCACCCAGAAGGCTTTCCTGACCCAAACACTGCTTCAGGAAATATTTAGATCCAAAATCGAGCAGCAGACATCCGTATAATGGTAGCACACGGAGCATATATAGTGCCGCTCCTAAAACTGCATTAATCATCCAAAAACTCATTTTCTTCCCCAATATTTCATCGTGGTCCGCTCACGCTACTCCTCCATTACAGTCTGTGTCGTTCTAAGCATGATTTTGTGACTGTTCTGACCTCTGAACTGAAGAAGAACGCTTGCCTCCACGCCGCGAGGTACTCTCTGGAGAGCTGTTCTTCTCTTTGCCTCCGTGTCCTTCTTTCTATGAGCTCCTTATCTGTAAACTCTGGCTTGAAACTGTAAGGACACCCATCATATTCAAAGTTCTCCTCCACAACATCTTCATCCCACAGATATTCGTCCATTTTGCACAAAACTGGAAGAAGAAAGTCATTGTGTAGCAGACCGTCTTACCCTGAAGACTGCCGGCTAAAATGAGCCGTACTGTGCATGCGCGGAGGCAAACATTCTTTCTCTTCAGTTCAGAGGTCAGCACAGTCATAAAACATGTTTGGAGTGACACAGACTGTAATGGAGGAGTAGAGTGAGCGGACGTTAATGAAATATTGGTGAAACTAATGAGTTTTTGGACGATTAATGCAGTTTTAGGAGCGGTGCTATACATGCCCCGTGTGCTTAAGTGTTTTAGTGTTCTTTTATGAAGACAGAAAGGTATGGTTACCTTGACATGTTTCGACGTTACTCTGCCGTCTTCTTCAGAAACTGCCATCCTGACAGCTGTGACGTGTCCTTTTATCAGCTGTTTCCGGGAGTAGAAGACGGCAGAGTAACGTCGAAACATGTCAAGGTAACCATACCTTCTTGTCTTAATATAAGAACACTAAAACACTTATATTCTGAGAAGACAAGATGAACCTAATCAGTAAATGCCACGTGTGCTACCATTGTACGGATGTCCGCCGCTCGATTTTGGATCTAAATATCTCCTGAAGCACTGTTTGGATCAGGAAAGCCTTCTGGGTGAGTATATTGTTCTACTTCATTCTATAAACAATGTAAAAGCTCTAGAAACCAAGCTTATCCTTTAAAGCTCTGGATATATCTATGTATATGCTATAAGTTTTGTATGTAAACTTTATCATGGAAATCTCCCTCATATCTTCAATTCTGTTGTTCTGGCTGTTTTTCCCTTCAATGCCCTCTTTAACTTCACTATTTTGATTTCATTTCAGGTTGTCTTTATGCCATCATTAACTTATAAACTTCTGTAACTTCTAAATGATGCCTTTTTCACGATCCTTTTTGGTTTTCTCCGGCTCTCGACGCTTCGTGATGTGATGGTTGGGCTCATTCCAAAATCTGAACACAAGATGTCCCTAAAATGCCAATTTCTACACACTGCACCTTTAAATTAAACACTGGGAGTCAATGAGAAGTGTTAGCCTGCTTCTGTATACAGTCATTACATAAACTCTTCAGATTCATGGATTCATTTTTTGATTTAAATTGATTTATGTAGCAACATCATTGTTTTGATTTTATATATATTCCTATCTACTTTAATTTGTTTTTGACAGAATATCTGAAACACAGTGTTTTACTGTGAATACAAGCTTTAATAAACACTGATTAAAATAAAACAAATCTTAAATGTCTACAATGTGTTTTTTATGACGTGTGCTGCTGACCTCTTGCCCAGGTCACCCTTGTAAAAAATATCATGATCTCTTTTATCAGGTTGAATAAAGGTCAAAGAATTAGAGAATTTTCTTTTGTTCACCCGCCCATGAGACGTTTAGAAGCTTCTCCTTCAGGACCTCGAGGTGTGCCCAGGTCAGACCGGGTATGTTAGTGATAATCAACTGGTGGCTTTTGGGCCACAACAGGCCCTCACCAGCCTCGATCATGGCCCTTAAACGGTTCAAACTCAGACAGTTTGAGGGGGAAATCTGTTGTGAATTTAACACTGTGGCTCAGCGGCTCGTCTGTTGGACCACAAAGTCCAGGTCCAAATGGTTATTGTCTAGATTTACCTCCTCCACATTTGTGCAGCCTTCCACTGGAACATTGGGCTCTATCTCTCTCTCCCTCTCTCTCTCTCTCCACATTTGCCTTTGCCCCTTTTGTTTGCTCCTGTACTCATTTCTGGCTCTTAGGGCCCGACCAATGTGGATTTTTTAGAGGCTGATGCCGATATTTGGCATGAAAAAAAAAAGGATTACCAATTAATCGGCCGGTTAATTAAAAACATATAAAATCTGTATTTAATGTGTTTTAACCACACTGTAAAAAAGGTTGTTGTAAATTTTACAGTTATTTACTGGCAACAAGAAGCCAGTAAATGACTGTAAATGTCTTTACAGCGGCATTACTGTGTTTAAATGAACTGATATTATTGTAATTTTGATAATTGAGTCCTGTTTTTTCATTCAAGGAATCATTACCACCTTTCAATTTACAGAATTATTACTGTATTATTAAAAACTCCATCCTTACTGTTTTTCCATTTACAGTGTCATGATTATAGACTCTGTTATACATTTTAAAATAGAGTGAGCTTGTTGTATTTTAGCCATATAAAGATGTCTTTAATTATTTTACAGACCATGTATTAGCAAGATATACTTAAAAAAAAAATAACATCCATAATTTTAATGTGATAAAATACATTTACTCAAACAACAGTTTCCCCCAAATATGTGAAACATTACCAAAAGAAAAAAAAAACTTACCTGTTGTTAATCAGTTTTCTTGGGAAAAGTGGATTTTTCTCTTGATCTTTTACCTTTTCATAGGGCTGTCACTATGAAATATAGTGCATTAATTAGATTAATTAATTACACCGCAAATTAATGTGGTATAAAAATTAATCACAGATGAATCATAGCACACAAACATGTTGATATTGTCCAGCTGGAGGACCCGTACATGGCAGTGGCACGTCACTTCACACATGCGTCTCTAGTCAAACAAAACAAAGCCCAGGTGACAACAGGAATGGCCTATTTAAGACTTAGTCTGATTTTATTTTTGAATTTATTTCTCTGTATTTGTACTACATTCTTTAATTATGCATCAGGCCTAATTGGTTTGCTGGATGTCCTCGACCTTTTTCTTATTTTGAATTTGATTTATGAAACACACTTAAAGTGTAATTTGAGTTGCCTGATTGAGCTTAGAATTTTCTGGACAAGTTGCCCTGACTTTGGTTTTATTTAGTCACCAATAAAAATGTGGATTTACAAATCTTCACTTCTTAGTGTATTCATTTGATTAGTCCTGCACTTCAATTTTATAATATCCTAGAATTCAAATTCTTTATTTGGGTACTTTAAGCAGATATTAGATTAAAATGGGATTAATTAGATTAATTAATTATAAATCCAGTAATTAATTAGATTATTCTTTTTAATCATCTGACAGCACTAGTTTTTCATTTTTTTACTGTATGGACATTTACAGTGAATAACTGTATATTTTATGATAAATACTGTAAATGTAACAAAAATCAGAATGGAAACCTCTTACTGTGAGGCACACAGAAAAAGATTTATCAGTAAATAAAACAATAAAACTTCAATGGAGCGAAAAGGGAGCGGGAACAACCACATTACCCATGAGCCTCCTCTGTGGAGCTCTCCGGAGCATTACTGCCACCCAGTGTGTGTTTGGGTGTCTGTCTGTGTTAATGTGGGCTGGGAGAAGGTTTGGTATTTTATTCTGTTTCCCCTGACTCTGACCTGCTCGTGTATTTGAATGTTCAGCTCTTTGTGCTGCATTGAATGTATGAAAAGTGCTTTATGAATAAAGTTTTATTGATTTATGCTCATTACTGAAAAGTCCACAGATGAGTTTGCATCATGGTCGAGCCCAGGTGAGTTTGATAAAGTTTAGAAAATCTTCTTTCAGGCTGATGGTCCAACATTTGCTGAGTCTGGACTTAAATATCTCAGACAATATTTTTTTTTTTTTTACTTCAAATGCCCCAAATTCAGCCTTGTTTGCTTGTCAGTCCTCTCTGACATTTTTAGTGCAAATATTGTTAACTCTTATACTGTGTATACTTCCACCTCCATAAAGATATACCCACAAGTTGTGGTGTAAATATTGTTATATCCTGTTAATATATTGGTAAAAGTTAATACTGTGTATATAGTTGACTGATATAGTACATATCAGTCAGTCTTATTTCCACTTAATTTTTACCTCTTTTCCTTCATCAGGAAGTTGAATATTGATGAAAGGCTCAAGCTCTCTTCATTTATTGTCACTTAGTTGTATTTATGCTATTTTTCTATTTTTATTCTAATTACTTATCGTTTCATTTGTAAATCTTTTTCTGATGTTTCTCTTGTATCCTGCTGCTGCTGTAAAACTGGAATTTCCCCCTGTGGGACTAATAAAGCTTTATCTGATTATCTTATTATCTCTCTCTTAAGTGTGTCTGAAGAGAAGAGGAGTGTTTTAGTTATTGTATCAAAATGATGATTCCTACTACAAACTATAACTGGGAGCCCCCCCTGTTGAAGCTTTTACAAACTCACCACAGCTTTAATGAGAAGGATGACTGAACTTATGTTACTGTAAGAATCTTAGATAATTAAGGACATGTTTCCTTCTCTAAGAGGCCTCACTGATCCATCCTCCAGCCTCTCTGCCCACACTTCAGGCTTTTATAGAATCTCACCATACAAACATCTTCCAATGAACTTTAATGAAGAAACAACTGTTTAAACCTGACAGGTATTTGCGTACCCTCTACATCACTTTGCGTACCCCAGTTTGAGAATCACTGCTTTAGACAATATGAACTGGAACACCACAAACAGCTAGGGTTAAAATCTGATGGATAAGGGCTGAAAAGGGGTTAGCATTTAGATGGACTATTACAAACAGTCAGGAAAGCTAGCCAGATGTAAATTAATAAAATAACAATAATAATAATAAAGTTTAGGCTATTTTAGGCCAATGTAGACACCTACTGAGAATTTTTGTTAAAAATAATACTGAACAGAAAAAGACTCCTCCATGAAGCCCATGAAGTACTGGTCAATTGGCCAATCGCTCAGAAGTAACTATTCAACTGAACTGTACTCTGTGATATAACTGATGTGTCATTTCATCACCTTTTCTGTCTCTTGTTTTTGCCTGTATTCTCTAACGGGCTCTAATCGTCAAAGTCAATCTTTGAGGTCCAGGTCCAGGACCATATGCATCAAGGTTTGTACTTCGACCATCCGGTATTAAATCATCAGTGTTGGATTTATTTCTGTAGGATTACAACAAATGTATTACTGTAAAGGTTTAAATTTAAAAATCAATCTGAGTATTGTTTTGGTCTATCTCAGCATCCAGGTCCTCATCATCAGGGTCCAGGTCCAGACAAAAACTGCCTCTGTGTCCTCAGCATTTATGACAAAGGCCAGCCTCATTTCAAATGCACACTCAGCTCCAGATCATGGGAACCAGTTTTATGTTAAGTGTCAAGGTCCAAATCAAAAGTAGAGCAGTATGTCTGAATTATGAATGATTCATTGACGATTATTGGAGTTTAACTTCAAACAGTTAAAGGTGTGTCAGTGAAAACTGAAAGGTTTATTCAGGTTACAGCGGGGAGAGTCTGCCTCAAACAGTTCTGATGCTTTTGATCAAATTTTCTCTTTTTTTAATCATAACTGAAAGGTTTAGGACTTCAAATTGGTCCTAAAGATCAAGTGCTGAGCTACAATGGAGTTGATATTCCTGATTCTACTTTCATTAAGCTTTTCTACAGCTGATGATCTTCTACTTCCAGGTGAGTCTGTTTTCTCTTATTGCTGAAATGTGAAAGTTCTTTGGTGTTGGATTTTTTATAGTTTCAATGTTTAAGAAAAAAATCGGTTTCTAGAATCAAAATACATTTGACTTCATTTATCAAACTGTTTCACTCTAATACTATTTTCATAGCTTTGGTTTTACTGTTTTGTCTTGAATAACTGATCATTTTTCATCTGAACCTAAAGTCAAACACTCTTAACATCACTTTTGTCTCTTCATGTGCTTCATATCCAGTCCTGTCTCCATCTTACTCTGCTTCATGTCTGTGAATCAGGAGTTACAAGGAGATATTCCATTGTTCATGATTGTCTGTCATGGTTTTTCAACTTCTTCCATGTTTCTATCTGTCTTTACTGAGAGTCAGAGCAGCCAGTGCTTAGGGCAGCCATTTTTTTTAAACAACACAACACATCAAATAAAGGGAGGATTTTTCAGTTGTATAGAATCAGTGTTGGGAAGTTAATTTTAAAAAGTAGTGTTTGCTTGTTACTCCTTAAAAAGTAACTTGTTATTACTTAGTTACCCTCTATGAAAAGTAACTTTTCATGTTTCTTGCTTCTTTTACATTGCTCGACTTTGGACAGAACCTCATATCTGTTTCTACATGTGAAGGCCTACAAAAAGTTCTACAGAGAACAACAGTTATTTCTTTTGTGCTCTTTGTTTTACAAAATCATGTCACATACTCTGATGAATCAGAGCTCCTGCCCAGTTTTCCACATTTTACTTCTGAAAAAAGCAACCAGGTTGATAAAAACAAGCCCAAAATAAGCAACCTCCAGCTATTTTCTTTCCTAATGTGATATATATTACTTTTTAAAAAGAGAGATCTACATAAAGTATGTTAATTTTCTCTACATTAGATTTCAATATAAAAGTGCCAAGCATCTATTCAAGAAAAGAACATCGCTTATAAGGAGCAGACCTGGCAACTTGGGCTCTGGAGCATGCGTCACGTGCGTGAGTGTGTTTGGGGGCGTGCATGATAACCAGGAAACGAGGAGGTGGACAAACTTCCTACCACAGTCGTGTTTTCTTTATTGTTTGGAGCTGGAAGAAAATCAGGGGGATTCACACAGACAGAAGAGCCCCAAGAAGAAACTTCACGTTTAGAATCAAGCCCCAAAAAAACACTGTGAACTGCAGCCGTGACTCACGAGATTTGGGGCCCTTAGAAGCTTATCATGAGCAGACTTGGTGACGCTGCTCGTGTCTATGTAAGCAGCTGAGAAGGCAGCTTCAGTGTCAGATCTGTCCGAGGTAAAAAGTAATGTCGCCCTGTTTTAAAAAAGGAACCACGTTTTGTTACCAAATTTTCAATAGTAGTGCATTACCTTACTTTTTACCCAAAAAAGTAGTTATGTTACTGTTATGAGTCACTTTACACACAACACTGTTTAGAATCAACCCTCCTGTATCCCAGGCAGGCACACTCTGCTCCTCCTGCCCTCTTTTGTGCTTTAGCATCACATGATCCAGGTTAACAAGTAAGAAATGCTGCCGGCCACTACTCAGTTGTATTCTACTTAAAAAAAGAATTGTAATATTTCTTATCCAGTAATAATTTACACTATATTTAAGAAAAGAATTACACTGAAGGGCAGCAAGTTTGCCTTATTTTTGTATTCAACTTGTATAATGAAAAATATTTTACTTACAATCTGTCCTGGGTGGATTACTATTAACTAATACATAACAAATGAATAATCCAAACAAAAGGATGAAGCAGAGTGAAAGGTGCCCCGTAAGCATCAGCATCAGCAATAATGACTGGTACCAGATCAGTTTTGGAGCCATCCCAAATCTTACAGTATCACCCACCACTACAGGCCAAGCAATAAGCCACACCTGAATATATAGACATAGCAAACAGCACACAGCGCCAACAATGGTCAGGAGAAAAACACACCTCCGGTCACACACAGATGGAGTGACCACAGCTACAAATTATCCTGAAGATGTTGGTGCTCAGTTTATAAGGTATCATAAAACAAACTGTAAAGAGGGATGATTCAAGTGTTTAAATTCAGTTTCTGTCTCTGATTCTGTTTTATTAAAACCTGACAGCTGAACTTCAGCCTCTTCTGTCTGAGTGTTTAATAAAACAGCTGAATCTGAATCTGATCTGTTTCCTTTAGGTTGTTCAGTCACAGCAGAAGTTGGAGAAACTGTCATCCTGCCTGTGAAAGTTGATATACCTGAAAATTCAGAGCTGTCAAAACCCACCATAAAGTGGTGGACTGAGGGTAAGAACATAGTTGTTCACCAGTATCGGAGAAATAAAGACTATAAGGAAGAGCAGGACGAACGCTTTAAGTACAGAACATCTCTCTTTGAGGAGGAAATTAAAAAAGGTAACATTTCACTGAAGATCAGAGACATAACCAAAAATGATGAAGGAGTATACATCTGTAAGGTTCATCACAGAGACCGTGATATAAAAAAGACCTACAAAGTTTTTCTGTGTAAGTACAGCAAACCAGCTTCATCATCCCATCACTGTGATGTTCTCAAATCTCTCTGCTCTAAAAACATATTTACACCTGTCTGATCACACTCTATATCTGAACAGGGGTGAAGGAGAAAGATAAAGAGCTTGTGAGTAAACATTTGATTTTCATGAATTAACTGTAAAATCCTTCCTCCATTATAACATGAAAAGTAATTTTTTTCAGATTTTTCAGAAGCCTGAAAGTCCAAAACCAAAACCTGGCAAAGATCGGGTAAGTGAAAACAGTCAATAAAAATGGAATCCGAGCATCAGGGGTTAAATGATTCACCATCAAGTTAAAGCATAACACCAGGGAGTCTGTAGTTACATAAAAAGGAGAATGAAGCAGCTTCTGCATTGAAATACTGGAATGTTCCATGTCACAGACATCACTGCTGATATTCAGCAGCATTTATCACTGCACACTAACAAAGCTTCACTGGTGTGGACGGGGCCTGTGCTCAAAATATCGATACGGCAAAATATTGTATCACACTTCTTTGGGATAAGTGTATCGATACAGATTCTATAGAATCGATAAATATTCTGTATATTCTAAATATTTTGACAGTTGTTGTAGATACACTTTGGCTAATGTCAACAGCTGCACAGTTCAAGGTAGAAGACGAGCTACATAACAAAACATATGTTCTAAATTTGATCTTAGCTCTACCATCTTTGAGGATCTGAATTTATGTCTCTCAAGATGTAGAACCACTTAAAACTCATCCTTGTTCTTTTTCTTCTTACAAGAAAAAACTAAACTTATAAAGAAATTTGCTTAAAGCATAGTCAGTGTTCACAATTTACGTGTATCGAGATACGTATCGTATCGTGAAGTTGCTGGAAATACCCAGTCCTAGTGTGGACGGGGCCGTTTCAAAGAAGGACCCGCCTACATGTGGTCAGAACCTCAGGGTCCTGGTTCAGGTTTAAAAGAGGCCACGTGGTTCAAACATGTGAAAACTCTTCAAACAAACCAAAATTCAGCAGCTAGGATATGATCAACAAACTACTGAGGCCATTCAAACTCCCATCAACAACATGTTCCTCATTAAAGAATTCAAATGTTTCATAAAAATCAGAAACAGCAGAGTTCAGTTCACCTGGACCAGAAACAAAGAGCCAAGAAAAGTAGACTGCATCTTCACCCCCCTCCAAAAGTCCACTGTGGGTCAGTCCAGACTGGAGACAGATTCAGATTTAAATCAAGAGGAGATCATTTAAACAGTTTTATTGAACAATCTGACTGAAGAACAACCCTGACTTTGTCTCGCTGTTTGTTTTTTCACAGGTTGATCATGATGTAATTGTCATCCTTGTTTTGTCTGGCATCGGGGTTGTTTTAGCTGTTGTTTTAAGGATTTACAGACTGATAAGTAAGTCGTGTAATATGCTTTCTGTATTTTTTCAATTGCTATTCAAAATAAATTTTCATAGAATCTGGTGTGTATGAATAAATTTATAAACATTCAAACATGAGAATAATAAAGCTTCTTTAAGTCACAAGTCAGACTTAAAGGATAAGTTTGGTTTCTACAGCTTTTACATTGTTTATAGAATGAAGTTGAACAATATTCTCACCCAGAAGGCTTTTCTGATCCAAACAGTGCTTCAGGAGATATTTAGATCCAAAATCGAGCAGCGGACATCCGTATAATGGTAGCACACGGAGCATGTATAGCGCAGCTCTAAAACTGCATTAATCGTCCAAAAACTCATTAGTTTCACCAATATTTCATTAAGGTCCGCTCACGCTACTCCTCCATTACAGTCTGTGTCACTCCAGACATGTTTTTGTGACTGTTCTGACCTCTGAACTGAAGAAGAAGAACGCTTGCCTTCGCGCATGCGCAGTACACTCTGGAGAGCTGTCCTTCTCTTTGCCTCCGCATCCTCCTTTCGATGAGCTCCTAATCTGTAAACTCTGGCTTGAAACTGTAAGGACACCCATCATATTCAAAGTTCTCTTCCACAACATCTTCATCCGATAGATATTCGTCCATTTTGCACAAAACTGGAAGAAGAAAGTCGTTGTGTAGCAGACCGTCTTCCCCTGAAGACTGCCAGGTACAATGAGCCGTACTGCGCATGCGTGGAGGCAAACATTCCTTCTTCTTCAGTTCAGAGGTCAGCACAGTCACAAAACATGTCTGGAGTGACACAGACTGTAATGGAGGAGTAGCCCGAGCTGACCATGATGGAATATTGGTGAAACTAATGAGTTTTTGGATGATTAATGTAGTTGTAGGAGCGGTGCTATACATGCCCCGTGTGCTTAAGTGTTTTAGTGTTCTTTTATTAAGACAAAAAGGTATGGTTACCTTGACATGTTTTGACGTTACTCTGCCGTCTTCTTCAGAAACTGACATCCTGACAGCTGTGACGTGTCTTTTTATCGGCTGTTTCCGGGAGTAGAAGACGGCAGAGTAACGTGGAAACATGTCAAGGTAACCATACCTTTTTGTCTTCATAAAAGAACACTAAAACACTTATGTTCTAAGAAGACAAGATGAATCTAATCAGTAAATGCCCCGTGTGCTACCATTGTACGGATGTCCGCTGCTCGATTTTGGATCTAAATATCTCCTGAAGCACTGTTTGGATCAGGAAAGCCTTCTGGGTGTGAATGTTGTTCTTCTTCATTCTATAAACAATGTGAAAGCTGCACAAACCGAACTTTTCCTTTAAAGCTCTGGATATATCTATGTATATGCTATAAGTTTTGTATGTAAACTTTATCATGGAAATCTCCCTCATATCTTCAATTCTGTTGTTCTGGCTGTTTTTTCCTTCAATGCCCTCTTTAACCTCACTATTTTGATTTCATTTCAGGATGTATTGATGCCATCAGTAACTTATAAACTTCTGTAACTTCTAAATGACGCCTTGTTCATGATCCTTTTTGGTCTTCTCCGGCTCTCGACGCTTCGTGATGTGATGGATGGGCTCATTCCAAAATCTGAACACAAGATGTCCCTAAAATGCCCATTTCTACACCTTGCACTTTTAACTCAAACACTGGGAGTCAATGAGAAGTGTTAGCCTGCTTCTCTATACAGATAAACCTTTCAGACTCATGGATTCAGTTTTTGATTAAAATCAATTTATGTAGCAACATCATTGTTTTGATTTTATATATATTCCTATCCACTTTAATTTGCTTTTGACAGAATATCTGAAACACACTATTTTACTGTGAATAAAAAATTTAATAAACACTGATTAAAATAAAACAAATCTTAAATGTTAATAATGTGTTTTTTTATGACGTGTGCTGCTGACCTCTTGCCCAGGTCACCCTTGTAAAAAATATCATGATCTCTTTTATCAGGTTAAATAAAGGTCAAAGAATTAGAAAATTTTCTTTTGTTCACCCGCCCATGAGACATTTATAAGCTTCTCCTTCAGGACCTCGAGGTGTGTCCAGGTCAGACCGGGTATGTTAGTGATAATCAACTGGTGGCTTTTGGGCCACAACAGGCCCTCCACAGCCTCCGGCTCTTCCGCGGAGGCCATTTTACGACACTATGCGAACTAGAGCCTTATTTAGCGGTGTTTTTGTGTGAAAGTAACGCGCAGAAAATTCTCTAAATAAAGCGTGAATGCAGACCGATATCAGACTTTTTCGGTGGGAGTCCGTTTATTTGTGTTTTTGGTCAAGGAAAATATGGCCCCGTCTGACTGCAGCGGATTCAGCAGACGAGCAGATGCGAAGCCTGAAGAGGGAGTTAGGTCCTAGCGCCCTGGGTTTCTTCTCCACAGAAACACTGCTGTCGAGGTAATTTCTGCCCTAACCCTTGTGATAGGACCCAACTTGTTCAATCCCGGAATATCACTTTAAACGGTTCAAACTCAGACAGTTTGAGGGGGAAATCTGTTGTGAATTTAACACTGTGGCTCAGTGGCTCGTCTGTTTGACCACAAAGTCCAGGTCCAAATAGTTATTGTCTAGATTTACCTCCTCCACATTTGTGCAGCCTTCTACTGGCCCATTGGGCTCTATCACTCTCTCGCTCTCTCTCTCTCTCTCTCTCTCTCTCCCCCTCTCTCTCTCTCTCCACATTTGCCTTTGCCCCTTTTGTTTGCTCCTGTACTCGTTTCTGGCTCTTAGGGCCCGACCAATGTGGATTTTTTAGAGGCTGATGCCGATATTTGGCATTAAAAAAAAAGGATTACCGATTAATCGGCCGATTAATTAAAAACATATAAAATCTGTATTTTATGTGTTTTACACCACACTGTAAAAAAGGTTGTTGTAAATTTTACAATAATTTACTGGCAACAAGATGCCAGTAAATGACTGTAAATGTCTTTGCAGCGGCATTACTGTGTTTAAATGAACTGATATTATTGTAATTTTGATAATTGAGTCCTGTTTTTTCGTTCAAGGAATCATTACCATCTTTAAATTTACAGAATTATTACTGTATTATTAAAAACTCCATCCTTACTGTTTTTCCATTTACAATGTCATGATTATAGACTCTGTTATACATTTTAAAATACAGTGAGCTTGTTGTATTTTAGCCATAGAAAGATGTCTTTAATTATTTTACTGACCATGTATTAGCAAGATATACATTTTTAAAAAAATTTTTTAAAACCCATACATAATTTTAATGTGATAAAATACATTTACTTAAACAACAGTTTCACCCAAATATGTGAAACATTACAAAAAAAAAATCTTACCTGTTGTTAATCAGTTTTCCTGGAAAAGTGGATTTTTCTCTTGATCTTTTACCTTTTCATCGGGCTGTCACTTTAGTGCATTAATTAGATTAATTAATTACACCGCAAATTAATGCGTTATAAAAATTAGTCCCAAGATTAATCATAGCTCACAAACATTTTGATATTGTCCAGCTGGAGGACCCGTACATGGCAGTGACACGTCACTTCACACATGCGTCTCTAGTCAAACCAAACAAAGCCCAGGTGACAACAGGAATGGCATATTTAAGACTTAGTCTTATTTTATTTTTGAATTTATTTCTCTGTATTTGTACTACATTCTTTAATTATGCATCAGGCCTGATTGGTTTGCTGGATGTCCTCGACCTTTTTCTTTTCTTTGAATTTGATTTATGAAACACACTTAAAGTGTAATTTGAGTTGCCTGATTGAGTTTAGAATTTTCTGGACAAGTTGCCCTGACTTTGGTTTTATTTAGTCACCAATAAAAATGTGGATTTACAAATCTTCACTTCTTAGTGTATTCATTTGATTAGTCATGAACTACAATTTTATAATATCCTAGAATTCAGATTATTTATTTGGATACTTTAAGCAGATATGAGATTAAAATGTGATTAAATGGATTAATTAATTATGAATCTGGTAATTAATTAGATTAATTTCTTTAATCGTCTGACAGCACTACTTTTTCAGTGTTTATTGAATGGACATTTACAGTAAATAAATGTATATTTTAAGATAAATACTGTAAATGTTACAAAAATCAGAATGGAAACCTCTTACTGTGAGGCACACAGCAAAAGATTTATCAGTAAATAAAATAATAAAACTTCAATGGAGCGAAAAGGGGGCGGGAACAACTGCATTACCCATGAGCCTCCTCCTCTGTGGAGCTCTCCAGAGCATTACTGCCACCCAGTGTGTGTTTGGGTGTCTGTCTGTGTTAATTTGGGCTGGGACGGTGGGTAGGTTTGGTATTTTATTCTGTTTCCCCTGACTCTGATCAGCTCGTGTATTTGGATGTTCAGCTCTTTGTGCTACATTGAATGTATGAAAAGTTCTTTATGAATAAGAGTGATTGATTTAGGCTCATTACTGAAGGTCTACAGATGATTTTGCATCACGGTCGAGCCCAGGTAAGTTTATTGAGTTTAGAAAATCTTCTTTTGGGGCTGATGGTCCAACATTTGCTGAGTCTGGACTTAAATATCTCAGAAGTGTTTTTTTTTTTATTATTATTATTATTTTAACTTGAAATACCCCAAATTCAGCCTTGTTTGTTTGTCAGTCCTCTCTGACATTTTTAGTGTAAATATTGTTAACTCTTATACTGTGTGTACTTCCACCTCCATAAAGATATACCCACAAGTTGTGTTGTAAATACAGTTTTATCTTGTTAAAATATTGGTAATAGTTAATACTGTGTATTTAGTTGACTGATATAGTATTAGGCCTGTGCTCAAAATATTGATACGGTAAAATATCGTATCACACTCCTTTGGGATAAGTGTATCGATACAGATTCTACAGAATCGATACAGCCTAAATATTTTGACAGTTGTTGTAAATACACTTTGGCTAATGTTAACAGTGGCTCAGTTCAAGGTAGAAGATGAGCTACATAATGAAGCATATGTTCTAAATTTGAACTTAGGTCTACCATCTTTGAGGATCTGAATTTAAGTCTCTCAAGATGTAGAACCACTTAAAACTCATCCTTGTTCTTTTTCTTCTTATAAGAAAAAATTAAACTCGTCAAGAATTTTGCTTAAAGCATAGTCAATGTTCACAATTTACGTGTATCGGGATACGTATCGTATCGTGAAGTTGCTGGAAATACCGAGCCTTAGTATATATCAGTCAGTCTTATTTCCACTTAATTTTTACCTCTTTTCCTTCATCAGGAAGTTGAATATTGATGAGGCTCAAGCTCTCTTCATTTATTGTCACTTAGTTGTATTTATGCTATTTTTCTATTTTTATTCTAATTACTTATTGTTTCATGTGTAAATCTTTTCTGATGTTTTTCTTGTATCCTGCTGCTGCTGTAAAACTGGAATTTCCCCCTGTGGGACTAATAAACCTTTGTCTGATTATCTTATTATCTCTCTCTAAGTGTGTCTGAAGAGAGAAGAGGAGAGTTTTATTTATTGTATCAAAATGATGATTCCTTCTACAAACTAGAAAAGTAGAACTGGGCGATCCCCCCCCCCCCCCCCAAAAAAGGAAAAAAAAAAATCTTTGAATTAAAAAAAAAAAAAACAACTTGATTCAAGATTCAATTCCATTCGATGCCCCTGCCCCATTTAAAATGAAATAACTACTCACTGTTAATTTTTTTTTCCAAAATATACATTTATTTATACTTAAAACATCCATTTAAAGTGCCTGCAGGTCAAATAATCAACACAGAAATGGACACAAAGTTCCTCTGCACTGTAGTTTTATACGCTTGTTCTAATTCACTATGAAGACAACACTTGCTTTGTTGTAAAAAAATAAAAATCTATGAGAAAACCTAACTTTAGTTGGAAAAACAGTAATGAGAAAAGTGCCTCATAGTGTGAATATGAATTGAACTGGTTGAATAAAAAAAAAAAATTGTTGACCTCGAGTTTCAAGTAAAACAAAACAAATTGACTCCCCAACTCGATTTTAAAATCGTATCGATTGTTTGCCCAGGCCTACTACAAACAGACATGTTGTCTACTATACATGTATAATATTCAAAGTGTTTTTTGTGATTTTAGTTACAGCTTTATTGTCATACAAAGAAATATTAATTAGCAGATGAAAAGTGGCAGAAAACTGCTGTTTATTATTTCATGTGGGAATACTGAGTTATAGAGTATTAATGATAATAATAAAGTGTACTTTAACACGAATGTAAAGTCTAAAACAAATGCTTTAGACCAGTGCTTCCCAAACTTTCCACATCCTGTTCTCCTTCAGACACTCGACCTGCTGCCGACTCCTACAAACTCAGCAGCTAGAAAAGGAAATGTTTCTGTAAACCATTTATCAGGCATAACATACAAATAAAATCTCTCAAAGTGAATTATTTCTCACTAAATAGATTCATTTATCAGCAATGTCAGTGGACAACACCAGTTCACTTTAGAAAAAGAAATGTACATTTATGAAACGTATTCAGTTATGAACTTGAAGCTTTTACAAACTCACAGCAGCTCTAATGAGAAGGATGACTGAACTTATGTTACTGTAAGAATCTTAGATAATTAAGGACATGTTTCCTTCTCTAAGAGGCCTCACAGATCCATCCTCCAGCCTCTCTGACAGCACTTCAGGCTTTTATAAAATCTCACCAAACAAACATCTGCCAATGAACTTAAATGAATAAACAACTGTTTAAACCTGACAAGTATTTGCGTACCCTCTACGCCACTTTGCGTACCCCAGTTTGGGAATCACTGCTTTAGACAATATGAACGGTAACACCACAAACAGCAAGGGTTAAAATCTGATGTATAAAGGGCTGAAACGGGGTTAGCATTTAGATGGACTATTACAAACAGACAGGAAAGCTAGCCAGATGTAAATTAATAAAATAACAATAATAATAATAAAGTATAGGCTATTTTAGGCCAATGTAGACACCTACTGAGAAGTTTTGTTAAAAATTATACTTAACAGAAAAAGACTCCTCCATGAAGCCCATGAAGTACTGGTCAATTGGCCAATCACTCAGAAGTAACTATTCAACTGAACATTACTCTGTGATATAACTGATGTGTCATTTCATCACCTTTTCTGTCTCTCGTTTTTGCCTGTATTCTCTAACGGGCTCTAATCGTCAAAGTTAATCTTTGAGGTCCAGGTCCAGACCATATGCTTTTAGATCCAGATTGTTAAAGTCAAGGTTTGTACTTTAACCATCCTGTATTAAATCATCAGTGTTGGATTTATTTCTGTAGAATTATAATAAATGTATTACTGTAAAGGTTTAAACTTCTAAATCAATCTCATTATTGTTTTGGTGTCTGTCAGCCTCCAGGTCCAGACCATTAGAGTCCAGGTCCAGACAAAAACTGCCTCTGTGTCCTCAGCATTTATGACAAAGACCAGGTTCATTTCTCACACACTATCAGCTCCTGATTATCAGGACACAGGTTTTATTATTGTGTCGAGGTCAAGATCAAAAGTAGAGCAGCACATCTGAATTATAAATAACGTCATTCACTGATGATTATAGAAGCTTGAGCACACAAAATCAGGTGGTTTCCAGTTACTGAGGCACCTACCCAGCCCCTGTGTGCCTGGGTGGCTGTTTATGATAAATGTAGACTGGGAGGGTGGGTTTGGTGTTTTATTTAGTTTCCCCTGACTCTGACATGCAAGTGTATTTGATATCAGCTCTTTGTGCTACATTGAATGTATGAAAAGTGCTTTATAACTAAAGTTTGATTGATTTATGCTCATTACTGAAAGCCCATAGTTGAGTTTGTGTCATGGTCGACCTCAGGTGAGTTTGACTGAGTTTTTTTAGCAGATGAAAAGATGCAGAAAACTGCTGTTTATTATTTCATATGGGAATGCTAAGCTATAGAGTATTAATGATAATAATAAAGTATACTTTAACACTAATGTAAAGTCTAAAACAAAATGCTTTAGATCAGTGGTCTAACAACTCAGCAGCTAGAAAAGGAAATGTTTCTGTAAACCTGCAGCCTTCTCCACATTTATCAGGCATAACATACAAATAAAATCTCTCAAAGTGAATTATTTCTCACTAAATACATTTATCTATCAGCAATGTCAGTGGGCAACACCAGTTCACTTTAGAAAAAGAAATGTACATTTATGAAACATATTCAGTTATGAACTTGAAGCTTTTACAAACTCACAGCAGCTCTAATGAGAAGGATGACTGAACTTATGTTACTGTAAGAATCTTAGATAACTAAGGACATGTTTCCTTCTCTAAGAGGCCTCACAGATCGATCCTCCAGCCTCTCTGACAACACTTCAGGCTTTTATAAAATCTCACCATACAAACATCTGCCAATGAACTTTAATAAATAAACAACTGTTTAAACCTGACAGGTATTCACGGACCCCCTACATCACTTTGCGTACCCGAGTTTGAGCATCTCTGCTTTAGACAATATGAACGGTAACACCACAAACAGCTAGGGTTAAAATCTGATGGATAAAGGGATTAGTACTTTGATTGACTATTACAAGCAGACACCAAAGCTAGCCAGATGTAAATTAATAAAATAATAATAATAAAGTATAGGTTATTTTAGGCCAATGCAGACACCTACTGAGTAGGTTTTGTTACAAATGATCCTGAACAGTGTATCAATCTATCAAACTTTATTTATTAAGCACTTTTCAAACATAAAATGTATCACAAAGTGCTGTACATTAAAACAAACAAGCAGATCAGAGTCAGGGGAAATGGGATAAAATAGGATATCCCACCCACCCCCCAGCCCACTTTTAACAAACACACACAAGGACTCTAAGCCAGGACTCTTCAGAAATCCACAGAGGACAGAGGAAACGGCATCTTGAATTGAAAATGAGGAAACACCGGAGCTTTCTGACTAAAACTGAACTGGCTAAATAAATAAATAAATCAATAAAACTATGATAAGATATGACAAGAGGCAATAAAATGCTAAAAGTAGGTTAAGATAGACCTCAATAAAACCAAACAATAAACACATAAAAGTAAACCCTGATTGATGCAGATTAAAATAGTCAAACAAAATTCAGCTAGAAGTCAGTAAAATGGTCGGCATTGAGTTTGCTTTTAAAAATATGAACAGTAGGTGCTGCTCTCAGGTCTTTAGATAGACTGTTCCACAGACCATAATAATGAAAGGAAGCTTCACCGTGTGTTTTAGATCAAACTTTGGGGACTATTAAAAGACCTGAAGACCTGAGGGCTCTACTGGGCTTTACCATATGAACCCAGTAGAGCCAAGACCATGAAGAGATTTAAGAAACCAACGAAAGAACCTTACAATCAACTCTAAAAGAAACAGGAAGCCAGTACAGAGAATTTAGAATCTGTGTAATGTGAGCTCTTCTTCTGGTCTTAGTCAGCATACCTGCAGCTGAGTTTTGAAGGGGCTGAAGATGTGAGATGTTCTTTTAAGGAAGACCAGAGAGGAGAGCATTGCAGTAATTAGTTTTGCAGGCAATAAAAGCATGAATAAGTCTCTGCACTGGCCTGAGAGAGAAACTGGAGCACTCTGGAGATATTCGTTAAATGATAAAAAGCCTTTTAAGTAACAGCTCTGATACAGTATGTGGCTCAAAAGATTATATCAAATGTTACACCCTGATAACTTGTATGCAGGGACAAAAAGACCGAGGTTTGGGTTTGCTCTCCAGTTTCTCTCTCTTCTCCTCCATGAAGCCCAGCTACAGAAAAATAAACTGATTATTTACTTATTAGCCTAACATGTTGAGGCTAATCGCTCAGAAGTAACTAGTCAACTGAACAGTAATTTAATTTATTTGTCTGTTTGTAAAGCACTTTGGGCTACATTTTTTTGTATGAAAAGTGCTACATAAATACATTTTGATTGATTGATTGAGTACACTGAAAACTATCTGATGTGTCATTTCATCCCCTTTTCTGTCTCTTGTTTTTGCCTGTATTCTCTAACGGGCTCTAATCGTCAAAGTTCATCTTTGAGGTGCAAGTCCAGACCATATGCTTTTAGATCCAGATTGTTAAAGTCAAGGTTTGTACTTTAACCATCCACTATAAAATCATCAGTGTTTGATTTATTTCTGTAGGATTATAATAAATGTATTACTGTAAAGGTTTAAACTTCAAAATCAATCTCATTATTGGTTTGGTGTCTGTCACCCTCCAGGTCCAGATCATTAGAGTCCAGGTCCAGACAAAAACTGCCTCTGTGTCCTCAGCATTTATGACAAAGACCAGGTTCATTTCTCACACACTCACAGGTCTAGATCATCAGGAAACAGGTTTTATTATTGTGTCGAGGTCAGAGCAGCAAATGTTTTATGAAGGTGATAAAATCATAAACGATCATAGGACTTAAAGTTCACCTGGATAAAGGTGTGTCAGTGAAAACTGAAAAGGTTTATTAAGGTTACGGCGGGGAGAGTCTGCCTCAAACAGTCCGGCTGCATTTGATCAAATTTCTGAACGGTTTAGGACTTCAAATTGGTCCAGTTGGTCATTTGTTGAGCTACAATGGATTTGATATTCCTGATTCTACTTTCATTAAGCCTTTCTGCTGTTGATGGTTGTCTATATCCAGGTGAGTCTGTTTTCTCTTATCGCTGATATGTGAAAGTTCTTTGTTCGATGTTTTTTAGTTTGAATGTTGAAGAAAAATTAGTTTCTAGAACCAAAATAAGTTTGACTTCATTACCCAAACTGTTTCACTCTAATACTATTTGTTTTTATGACTTTAATTTTACTGTTTTGTCTTGAATAACTGATCATTTTTCATCTGCACCTAAAGTCAAACACTCTAAACATCACTTTTGTCTCTTCATGTGCTTTAAATCCAGTCCTGTTTTGATCTTATCCTGTTCATGTCGTGTGAATAACATGTTATATATGGGGATTTTTCATTATTAATGATTGTATGTCTGCAGTGGTTTTACGACATCCTCACTGCTTCTATCTGTCTTTACTGAGAGGCACAAGTCAGAGCAGCCAGTGCTTAGGGCAGCCAGTTTTTAAAACAACACAATACATCAAATAAAGGGAGGATTTTTCAGTTGTATAGAATCAGTGTTGGGAAGTTACTTTTAAAAAGTAGTGTTCGCTTGTTACTCCTTAAAAAGTATCTTGTTTTTACTTAGTTACCCTCTATGAAAAGTAACTTTTCATGTTTCTTGCTTTTTTTACATTGCTCGACTTTGGACAGAACCTCATATCTGTTTCTAAATGTGAAGGCCTACAAAAAACAGAGAACACGACAGTTTTTTTCTTTTGTGCTCTTTGTTTTATAAAATCATGTCACATACCCTGTAGAATCAGAGCTCCTGTCCAGTTTTTCCACATTTTACTTCGGAAATAAGTTACCAGGTCGATAAAAACAAGCCCAAAATAAGCAACCTCCAGCTCTTTCCTTTCCTAATGTGATATATATTACTTTTTAAAAAGAGAGATCTACATAAAGTGTGTTAATTTTCTCTACATTAGATTTCAATATAAAAGTGCCAAGCATCTATTCAAGAAAAGAACATCGCTTATAATGAGCAGACCTGGCAACTTTGGCTCTGGAGCATGCTCTATGTGCATGAGTGTATTTGGGGGCAACGCTGCTCGTGTCTATGCGAGCAGCTGAGAAGGCAGCTTCAGTGTCATATCTGTCCGTGGGAAAAGTAACGCTTTGCTGCATTAAAAAAGAAACTACGTTTAGTTACCATATTTTCAGTAGTAGTGCGTTACTCTACTTTTTACCCAAAAAAGTAGTTACATTACCTTTACACACAACACTGTATAGAATCAACCCTCCTGTATCCCAGGTAGGAACACTCTGCTCCTTCCACCCCCTTTTGTGCTTTAGTGTCACATGATCCAGGTTAACAAGCAGAGGGGCTGCCGGCCACTACTCATCTGTATTTTACTTTAAGAAAAGAATTTGTACATAATATTTCTTATCCAGTGATAATTTACACTTTATTTAAGAAAAGAAATGCACCAAAGGGCAGCAATTTGGCCTTATTTTTGTATTCTACAAAATGTAGAATACCAAATGTTATGTTAAACTATTTTATTTACAAACTGTCGTGCATGGATTACTATAACTAATAAATAACAAATGAATAATCCAAACAAAAGGATGGAGCAGAGTGAAAGGAGCGCCGTAAGCATCAGTGTGGACAATACTGACTGGTGTCAGATCAATCTTAAATCTTAAAGTATCACCCACCACTAGAGGCCAAGCAATTAGACACACCTGCATATATAGACATAGCAAACAGAACACAGTGCCAACAGTGACTAGCGGAGACAAACACACCTGATGGCTGAACTTCAGTCTCTTCTGTCTGTGTGTTTAATAAAACAGCTGAATCTTAATCTGTTCTGTTTCCTTTAGATTGTTCAGTCACAGCAGAAGTTGGAGGAACTGTCATACTCCATGTGGAAGTGAATTTAACTGAAGATTCAGAGTTTTCCAAACCCTGGATAATGTGGAAGAATGAGAGGGGAGGTATTGTTCATGAGTATCGGGCAACTGAAGACTACAATGAACATCAAGACAAACACTTTAAGGGCAGAACATCTCTCTTCAAGGAGGAAATTAAAAAAGGCAACGTTTCACTGAAGATCAGGGACATAGCTATAAGTGATGCAGGAATTTACATCTGTGAAGTTCGTCACAGCCTCTTCTCTCCTCCAGAAAGTTTCTATGTTTATCTGTGTAAGTACAGCAAACCAGTTTCATCATCCCATCACTGTGATGTTCTCAAATCTCTCTGCTCTAAAAAACATGTTTACACCTGAATGATCACACTCTATGTCTGAACAGGTGTGACGGAGACAAGCAGACAGTTTCAGTTTCTGTCTCTGATTCTGTTTTATTTAAAATCATTTAGAGGGAAACCTGACAGCTGAACTTCAGCCTGTTCTGTCTGTTAATAAAACATCTGAATCTTAATCTGATCTGTTTTCTTTAGATTGGACAGTCACAGTAGAAGAAGGAGCAACTGTCATCCTGCCTGTGAAAGTCGATTTACCTGAAAATTCAAAGCTGTCAAACCCCACCATAAAGTGGTGGACTGAGGATAAGAACATAGTTGTTCACCAGTATCGGAGAAATAAAGACGATAATGAAAACCAGGACAAACACTTTAAGTACAGAACATCTCTCTTCAAGGAGGAAATTAAAAAAGGCGACTTTTCACTGATGATCTGGGACGTAACTAAAAATGATGAAGGAATATACACCTATGAGGTTCATCACCAAAACCCTAAATTAAAGGAGACTGGGATCGTTTCTCTGCGTAAGTACATTAAACCAGTTTCATCATCTCTTTACTGTGATGTTCTCAAATCTCTCTGCTCTTTAAACACGTTTACACCTGTTTGATCACACTCTCTGTCTGAACAGGGGTGACGAGCAGCGAGACCTTGTGAGTAAACATTTGATTTTTATGATTTCATTGTAAAATTCTACCTCCAGAGGTCAGAACTCTAACATCAACTTTTATTTTTTTCTGTTTTTTTATCTTCAATGGACATCCCAAACCTAAAGAATCCCAGCGAAACCTGGGTAAGTGAAAACAGTCGATGGAAATGGAGTCGGAGCGTCAGGGGTTAAACGATATGCCGTGTTGTGTCAGGAAGAGTCAGGATGCTCCATTAAGACTCATTCAGGACAAACAGCTCAGAGTCTGGATCAGAGGGACAGCAGAGGGTCTTTAGAGATCTGATGATTCAGAAACACAAACATGTGTGAGCCCTCACTCTGATGTCTGTGGCTGCTGTTGATGCTCCACTTTCAGAGTGAATTAACCTCAAAATGACTAAAAAACAACACACAGAAGTCCTGACCTGTAATCTGGGGGTTCCTGCTGGAAAGTCAGACTAAAGAGGTTTGTGCAGTTTAAATAAACTCAGTTCATCTGATTCAATGAAACAAACAGATGATTCATGTGTTGGGTGTGTTCCAGTTGTAGTTGAAAGTAGGAATTTCCGAGTTCGGAGAAGGAAACTACAACTGGAACGTCCCCCGAAGTCTGAATTTCCTACTGGGAACTCAGTGAATTTTAATCTAATCTAATTAATTTCAGAATAATGTCATATTAAAGACAGAGTTGTTTTTAGCTGAATTTACAGTCAGAACTACGTTCTTCACTTACAGTGCTTGCTGTGTGGAGTGATCCAAACTGCATGAAGAAAACAGCTCCAAGTATTTGCTTCATGTGTCGTCATGTTTCATAATTATACATTATTTTTTCATAACGTGGTGAATGTGCAAGCTACAAGTTGTCCACATGAGCGATTTGGAGTCATCTGATGGTGCATTTGATTTGTGTGGAGGGAGAGAGAGGAGCTGTACTGTTTACCACCATGCTCAGCATGCTTTTTTTGTCATTTATCTATTATTTCGGCTACTTTTGTAATAAAAGCATTCAAAACATTTTTTTTTTTTTTACCATTTTTAAGTATTAACTCGTGCATCACAGGGTTAATCCCTGCCTCTCTTCAATACTGCTGCCAATTATTGCTTCACTGCTCCAATCTGCTAGACCAGGGGTCGGCAAACTTTTGTATGGAAAGAGCCATTTTGCCCTCCATTCCACCGTGGAGAAGTCGTGTGGAGCCGCAGGTGCAGGGGTGATGCGAGTAAACTTCAGAGAGGCGGGGGCGGGGGGAGTGAGCCAACATCAGAGAAGGGGTATTTACGCACCCTCCGATAGTCACAGCGGGCTTTACGCGCCGTTACGCTGCAAAGAACCGGCACCCGCAGGCTCGTACCGTAAGCACGGATAATAAAAAACGAAGACAATGTGGCGCTCCCTCTGCTACATCACTGGCATGGAGTGACACGAAGCTAAAGAGCCGCATCCACCTCCGGAACCGAGGGGGCAGGGAGCCGCGACAAGTAGGCAAGAACCGCATGCGGCTCCGGAGTTTAGACAGTAAAAGAGGCCGCTCTTCGTCCTCCATCAAAGTCCGTTAATATCACAAACAGTGACAGCTCCTTGCCCCCCTACACAGACACACACACCCACACGCGCGCGCGCGCACACACACACAAACAAACTTTCTCCGCCCGGTTGACGGAAATCCGTCGCAGCGACGGAGAACTTTAATCTATGTATATCCATTAAACCCACCTTTCGTTCACAATTATTGAGCAAGACCTCACTTTGACTGTGTACAACTTTTTAATGACTCCCTTGGCAAAACGTGTCCACAAAGCCCAGAGTGTAGTTTTTATTTGGTCCTTGGAAAAGAAATTTTGTCCTTAAAAAAGTGGACAGGATGAAGATAGAAAATGGATTTTCACTGCATACAGGTACATTGCTAATGGGGACTTCCTTCGTCTAGAGAGAGACTCGTCATCATTGGTGTCACTCAAACATGCCTGACCAATGGGGAACCATCTGTTGACTGCAGGATGTTCATGTCAGAATGTCCCATAAAAAAAATCAAACTTTTTCCCTTAAAAAAGTGTCTGAATGCAAAAACAAAGTAGAAGCCCCAGAAAAAAATGTGTTTGCAGCCTTTTTTTTCTTTGAAAATATTTTTTGGGATTGAAAATAAAGACACATTTGTTGTACCCATAATATGGCTCAAATACAAAAAAAGAGTGCAGTCAAAAAACAAAGTGCTTAAATGATATTTTTTGCGTCTTAAATTTTTTTTTTTTTGCATTCAAGCACTTTTTTTCTTTTGATTGATTTTTTTTGTTTGTTTGTTTAAAATAATAATGAAAATATTATTTGGGAATTAAACTTTTTGATTGAAAAATAAAGACATATATCAAACTCTATAGTCTCTGAGCAGACAGCTGTTACTTCACTTTAACTGTCATGGTCTCACATTTCTGTTTAATGTTATCCTGAACTTGTCAGGAACCCTACTTTCATGTCTTTCCAGAAAACAGTTAGATGATACAAAGTCTGCTGAAGTCTGTTTGTGTTGATATCAGACCCTCAGCTGCATGTGGTCAGAACCTCAGGGTCCTGGTTCAGGTTTAAAAGAGGCCATGTGGTTCAAACATGTAAAAACTCTTCAAACAAACCAAAATTCAGCAGCTAGGATATGATCAACAAACTACTGAGGCCATTCAAACTCCCATCAACAACATGTTCCTCATTAAAGAATTCAAATGTTTCATAAAATCAGAAACAGCAGAGAGTTCAGTTCACCTGGACCAGAAACAAAGAGCCAAGAAAAGTAGACTGCATCTACACCCCCCCTCCAAAAGTCCACTGTGGACCAGTCCAGACTGGAGACAGATTGATCAAGAGGAGAATTATGAAGAGATCATTAAAAAAGTTTTATTGAACAATCTGACTGTGAAGAACAACCCTGACTTTCTTATTTGTTTTCCACAGGGTCAAATCATTGGAATTGCCTTCACAGCTCCCATCGTTATTGCTCTTGTTGCTCTCAGAATTTATCTTTGCACCAAATGCAGTAAGTCACAAACATTTTCTGTTTCAGAAATTACAATACAAAGATATATTTAATAGAATCTGATGTGAAAATGTGTATTTAGAAACAGATTCAAATGTGGGGATGAAAAAGCTTTAAG
This sequence comes from Scarus forsteni, assembly GCA_036419115.1. NCBI lineage: Eukaryota > Metazoa > Chordata > Actinopteri > Labriformes > Labridae > Scarus > Scarus forsteni. The sequence continues at coordinate 322,778 of JAZDUH010000290.1, forward strand.
TCAGAATTCAGACTTTAACCCTTCAAAAACAACAGCAGCTGGTGATTGGACGATAGATCTGTCAGTCACACTCTTCACAGACCAATCATATCAGGCCACAGAGTGACGGAGCAGCTTCCACCTCTCTTCCCTGATTCAGTTGTCCAGTTTTTGGCTGTGAAGTTTTAGGAGATTGGAGCTTAATAAGAAGATCTGTGTGATTTCAGACATGAATCAGGTCCATCTGCTCTGCAAGGTTACAAATTCTGCCCTTAATTTATAAAAAGTCACTTTTATCATGAAATTCTCCCTAATTTTTCAAATTCTGAATCCTGACCTGGAAGCCCAACTTAAACTCATAATGTCATTTTCAGGATGAATTTACTGAGAACTTTGACCTTAATCACAGGATCCATGCTCACTTTTTAAGATTTTGACCCACATTCAGGGACCAGGCACTGCCATATCAGAACGGCATACTGGAAGGACATACCACCCTCGAGTCTTAACCACTGACGGATAAATTAGGCAGATGTCCTAAGGTTAGGTTTAGGGCAAGTGTTAAGGGAAGGTCTTTTCCTCGTGACCACACTGTCCTTATCGTAGCACCAAATAAGAAAGAAAATACTTGAAGACCAACTTCAGCTGTGCCCTTCTGGTATGCCATGCTGATATGGCGGCTCCCGGGCCCTGTAGATGGGTGCCTCTCTAAATTTCTAAGAGTAACTTTGACTTCGTGACTTGAGGAAATCCCTGATTTGAAATCATCCGGTTGGACCAAATGAAATGAAATCATGAATTAAATTGGAGGGAATAAAATGACAAAGATAACTCTTCAAGCTTGTAAAAAAAATCAAATGTTTTAATGATTTTTAAACATTTCTTCCCTTTGACTCACAGGACAAGCACTCCAAAGAACAGAGAGTGTGACATATATCATAGTTCAGTAGCAGATATTTGGGTGATAAAGACGCTGAGAGGAGGAGACCCAGAGAGGAAAATGAGACAAGCAATGGTGTCGGACAACGAAGTGGATAGCCCAACAAGGCGCCCATGAAGCTGTTGATTATCATGTCAAATATTAACAACTACAAATATGTTTGTTTTTACTGTTGATTATCATGTCAAATATTAACAACTACAATTATGTTTGTTTTTACTGTTGATTATCATGTCAAATATTAACAACTACAAATATGTTTGTTTTTACTGTTGATTATCATGTCAAATATTAACAACTACAATTATGTTTGTTTTTACTGTTGATTATCATGTTAAATAGATAACATTTACAAAAATGTCCATTTTTTGAAATTTCCGTTTCTTTGTTGTTTCCTTAAGGCACAGATATAAACATTTCAAGTGTTACATTGGCCTCTTGTTTCCAAACCAAACAAACAAGGGTAGTACAGTTATGTCAGCTGATATACTTATCCAATATTCACTGGAAAATACTTTCAAAGAAAAGTTTGGATGACTATGATTGTAGATTTATACGTATATCATAAAATAATTGGATGAATAAATAAATAATAATAGATAAAAATACACATTCATACACAAAACCTGTTTACATGGATATATAAACATAAAAGATTACAGGATGGAAAAATTAAAGAGACCATGCAGTAATAACTGAAAAACAAAAGAGAATCATCTAGTTTAGTGCCTAATATAAGAAAACTAGTATTTGTTTTCCCACTCAAATAAATGGACTGTTTATTTGAATGAAAACACATATGTTCTTTTAAAGTTAGCCGTTAGCCACTACGGCTAACAACAGTACAGCTAACAACAGTTAACGGCCATTAGCTGTATGAGCTTAGCTTAGCTTTAGCTGTTAGCTATAACTACCTTAAGACTGTTGTTTCACATTAAATTATATCACACAGATCAATCTTTAAAAACGTATATGTGACATGAACCTTGTCAAAGACAATCTCTACAGAGATTTTGCCGGTAAACTTCTGAAGAGAGCTGCATACTCCTTAATATGGAGTATTCTCATCCACTTATCCATCACTGTGTGTTGCATTTTGCTGATTTTATAGTTGTATTGTTTTTTTGATTTTATTGTTGTTTTATCCTGTACAGTGTCCTTGGGTGTTTTGAAAGGTGCTTTAAAATAAAATGTATTATTTTCATTATTATTAAGTAGTGAGTAACTGCAACATCTGTTAATTTGTCTTCTGTGCATGAGTTCAATCAGATGGACAAAACATGTCCGTATAAAAGTGCATATTCTCCAATACTGTCCCTGAGATTTAACATTTAAATAAAAGAGACAAAATGAATGTCAGGTTTACCAATTTCTAAACCTTCTTTAATAGCACAGTTTTTTACAACATAAAACCAAAACATAGGTAACAGCCCTGCAAACTTACAGGGAGAAGACCCATTATGTGTGTGTGTGAGTGTTCAGTAAAAATGAATGTTCTGTATGTTCACTGAGTGAAGTGACTGATGAGCCTCAGCAGTAGTTTCAAGGTTCTTGCAGTGGAGCCATGATCCTTTAGCAGAGGAGTCCTGAATGACAATAAAGTCTCTCACAGGCTGCAGACGCAGGATGTTCTGAATTATGGTAGGAGTACTGCTGCAGCAATCAGCTCTGGCTCTTTGATGACGTCTCCAAAACGTTTTTGAATCCCGCCCTACAGGGCCTCAACGAGAGGTCTGCACAATTACCAAGATTCCAATAGTATCTTCAGTTTGCCCTGCAACAGAGATAAAATGAAAACAAACGCTCTTATTTAAGAATATTTCCTATTAATCTAAATTTTAAGGACTTATCAATGACAAAGAGCCTGGAAACTGTGGCCTTTCAAATAAAGTGCTCCTGTAGCTCAACTTGCCCCAGGTTAGGGTTAAGTTAAGCCAAGTCCGTGGGTAAGCTGACCATGTGACTTCATAACTTTAAATTTGAGATTAAAAGATACTGCATTGTTATTAAGGGAGTCATTTCCCAAGAGATTGTCCACTTTACAAATAGTCTAATTTTCTTAAACTTAAAGGTGCTATGAGGAGAATTTATCGCCGGCGTAATGCTGCGCTCCTGTAACCTCAGAATGGGAGTGACATCATCTCCCACTTATCGGCGTTCCAGTTGCAGTCAGAAAAAAACATGCCTAACTACCAGGCTATTGTTAGCTGTTGTTAGCACGCCCTGCGTTGTTGTATGAAGAATGTGATTATCACTATGGCAGCATTTTTGTAAATATAAATCTAACAATACTATGTATATAGCTGATCTAAAGCGACACACCCCAGTCAGAAGTGTCAAATAAATTGATTATTACAGGAGCTGAATAACTGTTCACACTGGGGGCATCCATCTTCCACTGACACCTCGGGGTGGCGAGGTTTCACCGAGTTCCCAGTAGGAAATTCAGACTTCGGGGGACGTTCCATTTTAGTTTCCCACTTGGAGCTCAAAATTCCTACTTCTGACTACAACTTGAACGCACCGGAGGCGTGAAGCCAAATGTGTTTGTTTGTGATGCTAATGAATGCAGCATGGATCTTCCTCAGAACTCTGCATTGCTTTACAACTTCTTTTTCAACTTACAGGACGCAAAGCCACGAGGTAATGTGTCTCTTTCTAGTTACGTAGCGGTAGTTTTTGATGTGTGACGACAAGCAATGCGGGGAAAAGCTATTATCGTAGTTGTAGCCGGCTATATATGGCTACTTACAGCCCGGCGGTCTCAGATGTGTAATATAAATGATAAAATAATATAAATTTGCTCTAGTTTTAATTGTCTGGTTCCCCGAAGTTGAGTATCCAGGCCAGTCCAGCCCTGTCCGACCCGAACAGGAGGCTAAAGAATAGCATTTATAGATAACCTATTTAGATACTATAAAACTCATCGATAGGTGCGTATTTCGATCAGGCATACATCTAAAAGTGAGACTTTTTTGTAATTACTTAAAAACTCCTCAAAGTCTCTTTAAGAAAAATTGGTAATTTCAAAATTTCAAGCCATTAATGAACACATTTTGCAGCTTTTGGGGGTAATTAGATACTCATATGAAGTAAAATGAGAGCCAGCAAAGCTCTGAACAACAAACAGATACAAAATCAGTACTTGGCAGAAAAAAAAAAACTATTATTCCTTCTAGAAAAGTTACATTACTCATGCTCTAAAGTTTTTACGTCATGACAAGAGCAGGTTACAGTTTATCAGAAACAGGGGGCTTACCCACTGGCTCAGTTTACCCCACTCTCCCCTACCCTACCTGAAGTGTGTGTTGTTCTTATTATTTGTCAGATTGTCAGACAATTATACAATATTGACAGACAATAGCACAACAATGACTTACATTCAGGACAAGGGTCCTAAAGGGATAACGAGGCTAAAACCTGCATGTTTCAACAGCCAAAATGATTGAAGCTAAAACTTACCGCTATGTGTTTCCTTTGTTGGATGTGGAGTTCATACGGAGCAACGTTGGTTTGCTTCGGCAGGCACAGAGGACACCACATAGTGTAGCTGTTCTTTTGCGACACGTGTAAGACAAACATGCTTCGTATGTGAGGCCACAGGTGTTCCTTCTCCTCATACTCAACAGTGCACACCACCATTTTTTCTTTATTCCTCTTCTGTCCACCAGCTATGTCTGTACGCGCCACAGATACGAGCCCAGCTTCTGCGCTATGGAAGCGTATTGCTGCCAATACTAAAATGAAAATGCAAACATGAAAATGAAAATGAAATACACTAAATGCATTTTCAATTCAAGATTG